>BPTQ01000007.1:3158122-3199487 GCA_019973895.1 Chrysanthemum seticuspe
GACTGCTGACAGAGGGTCGCGACCCACTCCGTCTTGATCCTTTGGGCAGCGAAAGGTTTAAAATACCTTAAGGCCATATAGGAAAGTTAATGTGAAGTTGAGATGGATGTTATGCATATGAGCAAGACATGTTATTTAGTCTTTGTACATCCCTTCGACATTCAAACTTATAAAGCGACTTGGTGGGCAAATCTTTGTTGTATTAAACGAAACAAGAGATTTGAGGGAAATGTGTTATTATCATTAAGTGGGTAGGGAGGATTACATCATTTTAAGAAATGAATACTAGACGCCTACCATTAATGCTTCTTTCCCTAAGTGAGAAGAATGCAAATACATTGATTGAAAGCAAGTAAAATGTGTCCTTAGACATTGTAAGTTTCATACGTAGAACTTACGAAGAGTAGTGCCATTCCAGGTTCTATCAATAACGTCTCCTGCCAAGGTTTCCAGCTTGTAGGCTCCGTTGCCATATGCTTGCTTAATAACGTAGGGTCCTTCCCATGTAGGTCCCAGTTTACCCTGGTACTCAGCTTTGCTTGCGCTATTGAGTCGGAGGACATATTCCCCTGGTTTGAAGGTCGAAGGCCTAACTCGCTTATTATAGTACCTCTCAATATTTTGCTTGTGGATAGCCTCTCTAATGGAGGCTATTTCTCTCCGTTCTTCAAGTAGGTCCAAGTTACTACGGAGTCTTTCTTTGTTGTCTACGACTTCGAAGTTCATGACCCTTTCTGTTTCAACACTTACTTCTGAAGGGATGACAGCTTCCGTGCCATATGTCAAGCTGAAAGGCGTTTCTCCATGACTTGACTTTGTATGCGTTCTATGTGCCCAGAGCACTTGAGGTAGTTCATATACCCAACCGTGATGACAGTATCCCAGCCTTCGTTCTATTCCTTGTATGATGTCTCTGTTGGTAACCTCTACTTGACCATTACCCTGAGGATGGTAAACGGAGGTGAATGATTGTCTGACATTCAGGCCTCTGCAAAATACTGGGAATACCCCTTCGGCAAACTGCTATCCATTATCTGAAATGAGGATGTGAGGTACTCCGAACCTACAGATAATGTGTTCCCATACGAATTTTTCCATGTGTCTTCCTGTGATGGATGCTAAAGGCTTCGCTTCAACCCATTTAGTGAAGTAATCAATGGCTACGACCAAGAACTTTACTCCTCCAGGAGCAACTGGTAGAGGGCCTACGATATCTATCCCCCATTGACTGAAAGGCCATGCGGATGTTACGGAAGTCATATCTTGCTTTGGTAGCCTTGGGACTCTTGAGTGAATTTGACAAGCTTCGCACTTCTGAATGATGTCGACGGCGTCTCTGTGCATCGAAGGCCAATAATATCCACCCTAATTACTTTTGAGACAACGGAGCGAGGCCCTGCGTAAAGTCCGCAGGATCCTTCATGCACTTCTTGGATGATGTTGGCAGCTTGCCTTGGCCCTACACAGCGGAGCCAAGGGGATAGGAAAGATCTTCTGTATAAGTAATTTCCCATGATCCTGTACTGTGGTGCTTTTATGCGCACCTTTCGAGCCAACTTTGCATCTTCCGACAGTATGCCACTTATCAGATATTCTCTAATTGGAGTCATCCAATTCGAGTCTTCCTCCTGTATAACGTCAGATACCTCCTTTCGGACGATGGACCGATCTGTCAATACTTCGACCAAAACTTCCTTTGTTAAATGGGCAAATGCCATTGATGCCAGTTTGCTAAGTGCATCCGCCTTCTTGTTTTGGTTTCTTCGAACATGCTCTATGTTGTAATATGTGAACCCTTCGAGCATTTCTTTGGCCTTATCCAGATATTGTTTGATCACAGGTTGTCTCGCCTCGTAGGAGCCTTTTATCTGGTTGGCCACCAGTTGTGAGTCAACGAAAATAGCCAAGTTTTCTACTTCCATATATGCGGCCAATCGGAGACCTGCTAACAAGGCTTCATATTCCGCTTCGTTGTTCGTAGCATCGAATTCGAAACGAAGTACATAGGTGTATTCCTTCCCTTTGGGATCGACGAGCATGAGACCTGCACCAGAACCATCGGAGCTGGAGGCTCCGTCAGTATAAAGTTTCCACCCTTCGATTGTCGTAGCAGGTTCCTTTTCAACAACCTTTTTGTCAAGTTGCGTTTCGAAGGGTGTTTCTGCTAAAAAGTCTGCCAATATTTGTCCTTTGACCGAGCTCCTGCCTTTGTATTCAATATCATGTTCTCCTAGCTCGATGGCCCATTTAGCTATCCTTCCAGATTTCTCCGGCTTTGAAAGTATCTGCTTGATTGGCTTGTCGGTAAGTACGGTTATGGGGTGAGCTTGAAAGTACCTTCGAAAGCGTCTCGCAGCATGAACTAAAGCCAAAATTAGCTTCTCCAATGCTGGGTAATTTAGCTCAGCTCCTTGTAGTAATCTACTAACAAAGTATATAGGGATTTGCTTCTTCTCCCTTTCTGCCAATAACACGGCACTGATTCTTTTGAAAGAGGCTGCAATATACATGAACAACACTTCGCCTTTGATTGGGGCTGTAAGTGTTGGTAGAATAGCCATGAATTCCTTGAGCTTTTGAAAGGCTGCTTCTGCATCTATGCTCCATTGGAACGTCTTCTTGTCCGTGCACCCTTTGAGTGTTTTGAAAAACGGCAAAGATCTGTCTGCACCCTTCGACAAGAACCTGCTGAGGGCTGCTAGCTTTCCGTTGAGGCTTTGCACCTCCTTGAGGGACTTAGGAGGCTGCAAATCTGTGATGGCCTTGACTTTCGAAGGATTGGCTTTAATACCCTGCTTGGTGATCAAATGTCCCAAGAATTGTCCTTCTTCCACACCAAAGGAACACTTCTTGGGATTTAACTTCATGTTGATGGCGCGAAGCTGATCGAAGGTTTCCTTGATATCGGAGAGCATATCTTCCTCTGACCTACTTTTGATGACCATATCGTCTACGTAGGCTTCTAGATTCCTGCCTATTTGCTTGTTGAAGGCTTTGTCCACCAATCGCTGGTAGGTGGCACCTGCATTTTTCAAACCAAAAGGCATCTTTTTGTAGCAATAAACGCCTTTCCCTATAAAAAAGGCTGTTTTCTCCTCGTCTTCTTCGGCCATTTGTATCTGATGGTACCCTTTATAAGCGTCTAGGAAACACTTTAGTCGGAACCCTAACAGGGATTCCACCTTCCAATCAATTTCTGGAAGAGGGTAACAGTCCTTCGGACAGGCTTTGTTAATGTCAGTAAAATCTACGCACATTCTCCATCCTCCGTCATGCTTTTTGACCATCACCGGATTGGCCACCCAAGTTTGATACTTCACCTCTCTGAGTATGCCTGCTGCCACGAGTTCGTCCACTTCTTTGCATGCAGCGGCATTTCTTTCAGGAGCTAGACTTCTACGCTTTTGTTTAATGGGTTCAATATGTTTGAACTCGTTGAGCTTGTGTTCGGTGCCGAAGGGCAGTCCATCTATGGTGAGAGTTCTGGGGACCCCCGTCATGTCAGAATAGGTCCATGCGAAGACGTCTGTGTTATCGCGAAGTATCTTTTCCAACTCTGCTTTAAAGGAGGTTGGAAGTTGCTTTCCGATTACTACTGTCTGATCAGGGTAGAGATCATTTACCACGATGCGCTCTTCAGCGTTAGTGCAACTGAGAACATCTTTCGAAAGTTCCTCCGAAACCTTTTTGACCCTCTTGTTTTCCGTCGTAGGCCCCTTCATCTTATAGCTGGAGAAAACCGTTCCAATGCCGAAAGGTGTTTGGAATTTGATTGCGGCATGTATGGTTGAGACAACAATGCCCATCTTCTGCATTGCTGTTCTCCCTATCAATAGGTTGTAGGGAGATTCCAACCTTACGATCGTGAAAACCAGAGTTTCTTTTCTTTTTAGCCTCCCTTCTCCAATCGTAACCTCTAGAGGGACTTCTCCCAAGGGCCATGAGTGTTCCCCTGAGAATCCTACTAAAGGTACCTTCGAATCTACTCTCTTCGACCTTATTGAGGGTTTGAGCTTTAGGAAACATCGTTCGTAGATAACTTCGCAGGAGCTACCGCAGTCAAGGTAGGCTCTGTTTACTTCTCTGTTGGAGATCAAGACTTTGATGACCACGGGGTCATTTGAAAGAATTTTTCCTGTGATTGAAGGGAAAGTGACATCTCCTACTCCGCACAAGGCTTCCTCTGCTTCCTTTCTCTTTGAACTAGAGTCTTCTTTATAAACCATGAGGATGGGAGCTTCGACAGGTGTGGTATCTTTTCCCAACTGTGTGTCGGAGGCTTTTTCTTTGCCTCTCTTTATACCCTTCACCAAATGTCCCAATTGGCCAGACTTTACTGCCTATTCTATCTGCTTTTTGAGCTCTCGGCAGTGATTGGTGTCGTGACCGTAATCATCATGGAAATAGCAAAACTTGGAAGTGTCCCTGGGCCTCCCTTTGTTTGCCAAGCGAGGAGGAGGATCAAAGGTCTTCCCAGCCTTTTCGGTAGCGAGTATTTCTCTTGGGGATTTGGACAGATTAGCCAGGAGGCCGTGGTTGATGTTTTTGTGGTATGGGGTAAATCTGTCCCTGCTCTTATGTTTGTTCCTTGACCCTTCCCACGAAGGATGCTTCGGAGCCTTGTTGTGATTTTCCCTGTTTTCGGCCGGAGCCCCGTTGGTGGACACTTCTTTTGCTTCGATCCATGTGTAAGCCTTTTCCACTAATCCCTTATAGGTTGCAGGAAGATCAGTGGAAAGGAATTCAACCAAGCTTCTGTTCCGTAGGCCATGTACGAAACCTGAGATGCGCTGGTCTTCGTGCAAACCCATTATCTGCAAGGTGTCATCGGTGTATCTAGTAATGAAGGCCCTTGTGCTTTCGTTCTCCTTCGGCTTGATGTTGTGCACTGTTAGGTGCGTTCTTGTGAACTTTTTCTGCTGGCTGAAATGTGACCTGAACTTGGCTTTGAGATCATCCAAATTCACAATGCTACCTGGTTTTTGCCCGTTCCACCATATACGAGCAGAGTCTCGTAGGGTATATGTAAACATGTGACAGGCAACAGGCATTACCCACTTCTGCATTCTAATAGCCCCTTCGAACAAGTGTAAAAAGTTATCCGGATCCCCTTTTCCATCATAAGTACCAATATGTGCGGGCATTTTCAACCCATCAGGCAAAGGGTAGTCTTCTATCCATCTTACGAAGGGTGTTGTGGAGCCCTTGGGTTCCGAATAGAGGCAGTTATAAGGTGGCATGTATGTAGGGGCAGCATTGTATGGGTTATGATTAGGAGGTATTCCAACAGTGTTTTGATTAACATATTGGGGATAAGCAGTAGGTATATAAGGTGGGTGACTTCCTACAGGATACGAAGGGTATACCATAGGTTGTCCATAGGGCATGCTTCCGTATGGTTGAGTAAAGTTGGGGTTGTTACCCTGCCCGTTAGGTGGGGGATAAACCCCTTGAAGGTAAGATTGAGCCTGAAAAGGTGGGTACATACCATGAGGAAGACTTCCTCCCCTGTTTAATTGAGATGGATCGCCTCCTACGCCAGATGCATGAGAAGGCTGCAGTGGAACCCCCGTTTCCGTTCTTCCCAGATGAGCCGCCAAGAGTGGTGGCAAATTAACCTCCGTAGCCTCCCTTCGGTGACTCCTTCCATTGGAGCCTTCCATCGTTCCTTCCCTTCTTGTCGGAGCCCGCTCCGGAGCGTCTTCGAAACCAACCGACCTTCCGCTAGGCCTTCGACTGTTTGGAGACCCTACCCTTAACACTGAGCGAGTAGCCCCCGAAGCCAAGGGCCTAGCCTCCATTTCTAACTCTTCGTCATACTCATCGCTTGAGTATTCTAACTCCCTACGCATTTCCACATTCCGGTCTTGCCTCCTTCGAGCTCTTAGTAATGATTCTAATGCTTCAATGTTAGCTTCGACAAACGCCGGACTGATCACCGGTTCAGGGTTAGCTGAGGTTGAAGCATGATTGTTGGGAGTTATTTCAGGGTGAGATCGTGTGGTAAAAGTGGATGCGGTTATATTGGGAAGGTTGCCAGGATCATTGACTGGGATTGGTGTCAAGGTCGAGAAACCCGGAGGGGGTGTATCTTCTCTTCCTTGGGTCATGCCGTAAAACTAGTGAGAGCGATTGACTGGGTGTAAGTTTGGAATGACGAGACCAATAGTAGCGGGTCCCACGGATGGCGCCACTGATTGTACAATAATTCGTACGACCAGGCCTTCGATGGTGATCGAAGGGTATGAGGGGTGATATGCTTGCGCCAAACTTGTAGTCAATCTGCAATAAGAAATAGTAGACACTTCGTTAAGTGATTGCGCAGGGGTTGGGCCCTGCGAACCACCTCCGGCGTGTGAATAAGTATGTGATATGAGTTATGGATAATATGATGTATGTGAAATAATGTGTTGAGTGAACATACCATTGAAATGACTCGTCCAATCTATTTATAGGTGATGAAAATAGCTTGGAGAGTGTTAGCACACGTTTAGGAGATCATGGGGGGTGTCCCCTGATTTATGGTAACCGCTAGGGCTTCATCCCCACTATCTCGGACTTGGCGGGGAAGCTAAGGACATAGTGGGAACGTGGGGGAAGACCAAGTCAAGGTTCTTGTTTGTCTTGGCATCTTCAAGAGAAGACACCGAAGGGCATAGGCCTTCGGCTGGCGAATTCCCAACTGGTAACCATATCAATGATGAATGGTTTTACGCCACCAATGACTTATAAAGAAAGACTTGGGTCTTCGTAATGTAATTTCGACTGAGGCCGAAGGGGGGTCCTTCGACCTGATCGGAGGGTACGTCATCACTCTCCAACAATGACGTCTCTTGAATACAAAGTCGACCACAACAAGACTGCATTTCTGGAACACGCCAAAGGAAGCACACTTTATGATGATATGATTGATTTCCTCTTAAGGTCTAAAATCAGGTATGCTCTCACGCACTCTCCATCTGTTGTTTATGACTCTCTTGTCAGGCAATTCTGGGCCATTGCTCATGAGTGATCTCTTACTGGTTCCACCAAGGAGATTGTGGCCACTATAGATGGTAGAGAGTATGTGATCACTAAGTCCCTTATTAGGACTCAGTTGCAACTTGATGATGCAGATGGTCTCTTTGAGAATGATAAAAAGGATCTCATCTCTGGACTAACCAGCTTAGGGTATCCCTTTGATGGGAAAATAATTTGGTATAAAAATAAGTTTTTCCCTAAGTGGAGGTTTTTGGTCCATACCCTGCTTCAGTGTATTAGTCCCAAATCTGGTGGTTGGGATCAGTTCTCTAGTTCTATTGCAAATGCCATTATTTGTTTGGCTCATGGGAGACAATATAATTTTTCAAAATATATTTTTGAGGAAATGCTTAAAAATGTGAAGGATACCAAACATAAATTTTTAATGTATCCTAGGTTTTTACAAATGATACTAAGCATTGAAACCTCTGATAAATCTCCTAGGGTCATTACTAAGCTAACAGCCAAATTATTTGCAACAATGAAAACTGGTTTTGCTGGAGAACATAGACCCTTACTACCATCAATGTTTCCTGGTGTCAATGTTGCTGCTGATGCCTATGCATCAGTTGCTCCTGATGACTCACAACACCCACCTTCACCAAGACCTGTCGCCCTTGAGGAGCCAGTGGTTGCCTCTATCTCACAGGACCAAACTCCTGTTGAAACTGAGGTTAATCCCACTCCTTCTAGTGGCTAACCACCTAGTCCACCTAGACAAAATTTTGAGGAAGACACTACTTTTGATGATGAGTTTATTGTGTCTCCCTCTAGGTCCAATGAAGCTCCTCAGACCACAGGTAATCCTGTTGGTAGAGCTGAGGATCCTATTATGCTGATGATTATGTCTAGTTTGCTTAACAGGTATGTGCAAAAAATTGATGACTTGGAGCTCCAGCTAAAGGATACTAGGGAAGAGCTAAAGGAGACTAAGCATACTCTGGGTGGTGTTATGGAGAAATTGTTGAAAAGGGTGACTGATTTGGAGGTGAGATTGGGTAAAAGGAGGACAAGATTGGTTGTATCTGATGATGAGGAAGACCAAGGTTAAGCAAGTGTTCATCTCAATCTTGAGGCTCTCCATGTACTAGCATCAGTTTCATTAGGAGAAACTCAGTCCTCAAAAGATAAGGCAGTCAAAGTATTTCAGAGGAGACCAAAGAGGAAGAGAAGTTATTTGAATAAGATGACTCTAAAGTCTGGGATAGTGGATGCTGGTGAGGCATCTAATACAGTTGATGAGGAGGTTGTTGCTTCTGATGTGTTGATTACTGAGGAGCAAGTGAAAGATAAGGAATCTGACATTTCTGCTGATAAGCCTCCAGTTCCTGCTGAAAGTGCACCTATTGCTGCTGAGAAGTCCATTCCTTCGGATACAGTGGCTTCTGATGCTTCTAAGACTGTTCCTTCTGATATGCTAGATGCCATTGCTGCAGATGAGCTTGTGCCTACTTCTTCTGAGGATAAAGGTAAAGGGAAAATGGTTGAAGAAGAAGCAGTGGATTTGGGTGTAGATAAGGCTGAGCAGGAAATATTTTTTAGACTACATGAGATTTCAATGAAGGATAAAGTAGTTGCAGAACAAGCTCAGGCAACTTTCAATGCAAAATTCTTGGCTGAAAGAGCTCCTGAGATTACACCTGAAAGGATGAAAGAATTGAATGAGTTGGCTATGGGATTTTCAGATGAGGCTTGGACCCAGCTTGGTGATGATGTTGCTAGAAATCCCACTCTTGCTCAATCAATATTAGGAGGTGCCTTCACTTCTGATAACTATGTCCATGACATAAGGACATTAGTGAATCAAAGAAAGAAGGCTGCTGCAGAGATGAAGGCTAAAGCCAGAAGAGAAAAACCTTCTTCTCAGGCTCAACAGAGATTGCACATGAGAGAGATGGTCAAGAACATGAGCTCTGCTGTATATACCACTGGATGGAGTATGTCTCATGTAAAGTCTTTCTCTGATGAAGTGTTGGTGGAAGAATATAACAAAATTATGGATAGACTTCTGAAAGATGGTATTAATCCTTATCAAAGGATGAAGAGGCATCCACCCACTTTGGAAGGTTCTGAGATAAAGAGGTTGAAATTCACTGATGCCTCTGATGGTGGTACTTCTGCTGATGGAGATCCTTCTGAGATACAAAAGACTTCAGCATATGAGACAAAGGAGGTACCAGCTGCTAATATTGGTGTGGATTCCTCTGAGCTTTCTAAAGTTACCCCTGATAGTGAGAAACCTTCTACTCCTTCTTCTTTGCCTAAATCCAGTGTTCAGGACACTAATATCCCTTCTCCTTCTTCCACACCTGGTGGTAGAAAGAAGACTCTAGCTAAGAAGAGGAAGGCTAGGCCTCTAGATCTTCAAGCTTCAGAAAGTACCTTCATCAAAGATTTTGAGGAAGATGATCTAGATGAGGAATTGGTTGTTTGGTCAAATGGGAGCTAATTCCAATAGGACTTGGTGGTTTGGGACACTTCAATTCTGTCCATAGGGAGGATGGCACAGTCAGGAATTTCACATTTCTTACCGAGATTCTCAAATTTTTGGATAGAAATGACCTTCTTAGGCTATATGAAATGGTTTCTACCTACTTTGAGTCTCATGATGTTTCTGAAGCTGGGATGTTCTTACTTGGGGATTTGCAAGTGTTATTTGATTAAGTTTCTGAGAATAGGAAAGGTTATAGAATATGGGAGGGTCAGCATGACTGAAAGTTCTATCAGTGGACATTTTACCCATTGTCAACTGTTCATGTGGTGCATACTTGGGATGGAGTGTATGTTTACATGTTTACTAACTTGGATTATCCACTCTCTGGGAGGTTAATGGAACAGATGTTATCCAATCAGTTAGTCTTTTCTACAACTCCAGTTGGAAATGATATGACCAATGCAGAGCAACTTATCAAGAGGTTCAAGGATAAGTTACTTGATGTATCTGCTGAATCTTCCATGTGATGTGCATGGTATTTATGTATTATTTCTTCTGTTTTTCTTTGTTTTCTTCTTTATTGTGTTAAAAAAAAAAAAAAAAAAAAAAAAAAAAAAAAAAAAAAAAAAAAAAAAACCCTTATATATCTGTGACTAACTTTCATTTTTGAGGATCATGTTGTACAAGTGTGTTACATATGGTTTTTAACTCACCATGTCTTTAGGACAAATAGTTAACTTACTATAGGGTACAGCTGTGGTAAGTATTCTCAAATCTGTTGATAGTTGCTGATTTACTAAAAATCAGAGGGTTTTCAATGTACCCTGGTCTCACACACCAAACATTGGCTACTCCATGAGCAAACGGCTCTGGTAAAGAGATGTCAAATCCGTTGGATGGTTGACAACTTGCCAATAAGTTATATGATGCTCAACTCACCATGTCCTCATAGATGAAGAGTTGGCTAGCCCACAAGTTCATGGCTTGTGGTAAAGGCAGTGGAACACCATGACTAGTCCTGAGTTGAACGACTTCAGGTAAAGACAAATCAAATCCGTTTATGGCTGTGATGGTTTGCCAAAAATCATTAGGGTCTTCCAACACACCATTGATTCACGTTCTAAGTGTTGGACTGGTTATTGGTTCACCATGGTGATGACATGATTCCACTCAAGAACCAGCTAGCCCAAGAGTGAGTAGCTACTTGGTAAAGGCTTATCAAATCTACTCTGGTTACTGATGCAGCTGGTTTCTGGTGTTTCTGCTTTTGGAGTTACTCATGGGGATCTTGGACTTCATTGATGATCTGGTGGTTCTAGGTGTTCTGCTGGTGTTTCTTAATAGTTTCAGTTGCTGGTTGCTCAATCCTCTTGTTTGCTGAAGATCTATCTGGAAACTTGAAGTTAACAGAGTCAAATTCAAGTTTAGGGGAGGATTGTTAGGAATTATGTAAACAGTTGGTTCCCGCTGATGGGGTTCCTACTGATAGTTATTTTGTTTCCGCTGATAGTAAGGTTTCTGCTGATAGTATGCAGTTTCCTCTGATAGACAATATGTTTCTGCGGATATGTAGTTTCCGTTTTCTTAGGTTATTAGTTGTGGTATGCTTGAGTTAAAATAGGAATAGATAGAGCATATCTTTTACGTGTTTTCCAAGCTGCAAAGTTAGGGTTTCTTGGTCTATAAAAGAAACTAGCGGCTAGGGTGTATAGACACTTTTCAAGAACAACATAGTAAAGAATATAGATCCATAGAGGATCAAGTTTATTGTGTTTATCGTCTTCTTACGTTTTGTATTTATTTTCCGCATAAGTGCAATTCTAGCAAAGGTTCTCCTTAGTTGTTTTGTGATTACACAAGGGTGCTATACTCATTAAAGGCTCATTAAGATCTATCTGGGACTGAACCCAACAGTCCGTTATAATTATTTCGTTTAATTAATAAATAAATATAACATTTACATTTAATTAGTAACTTTAATTCTCATACGCAAAGTGTGCAATCCCGTGGTCTCGAGTTCGATCCTAACTCATGTCTACTAATTTATATCCATAAAACCAACAGCTCCCACTTGGATATATCTTAATAGAGTGATCACATCGGTTAGCGTCTAGCAATACTTCGATGCCTCTAGTACAACTCGAGTAAGGCTCCTGGAAAACCTTTTAATGATTTCTCATTATTATTATCCTTTTGTTTCTAATACCACATAAATAAAGATATGAAATTAAGTCATTCTTAGCTTCTAGAAAACCTTTTAATGATTTCTCATTATTATTATTATCTTTTTGTTTCTAATACCACATAAATAAAGATTTGAAATTAAGTCATTCTTTATTCAAACATTCTGTTTCTCGTTTTAAGTGACTGACCAAGATTGCCAAATCTTCTAAACATATTAAGGGGAGATTTTGGGTGCGGCCGCACAAACACCTTGTCAACCCTACGAGGGGCCCAACAGTATTAAACTCCAAATAAATTTGAAGGAACAAATTTTATCTTGACTACGAGATGAAAACAACCCTTATGACTACCAGTTACGTATAGCGTTAAGTTGCTCCACAGAAATGCACTACATTTATGACACTTATCTGGTATCTTAAGTCTGAGGATAACTATTCACAATTTACTTATAACAATATCCACAAAGTAAATTATGTAGTTGGGATAAGTCCTATATTCAATTCATTGAATATCATCTGAAATTGGTATGCATTCTCATCAATATACTTTTAAGTATTTTCTACCACATCTCTCAGATTTGTCTTAGTTTAATGATACTCTCATATCATTAATCGACAATGGACAATTTAGAATAACTTAGTTACTCATGGATTAAACATGCAAATACCGGACAACAATATTATATCAAAATTTTATTTCATCAAAATAATAAATGTTTACAATATCCTTTATCCAAATATTAATCACAGTTATGCATGAAAATTTTAGCTAAACGAAGTCCAATTCCATTGGCAAGTCCAATAAGCTTGTCTCTAGCCAAAGCCATAGTGAAAGGATCAGCTAAGTTGTCATCTATGTGAACTTTCAATAGATTTATTTCACCTTCGCGGACTTGTTCCCGAACATAGTGATACTTCCGTAGAAAATGTCTCGTGTCCTTCATGACTCTAAGTTCATTAATATGATTGCAACAGAATTGTCACAATACATATCAATAGGTGATTCAATTGAAGGCATAACACCAAGCCCTGAAATGAATTTCCTAATCCAAACAGCCTCCATTGCAGCTTCCGAAGCAGCTATGTATTCGGAGTCTGTCGCAGACATCGCAATCGTACTCTGCTTCTTGCTCTTCCAGTCAACTGCTCCTCCATTAATGACAAAGACATAACCTGTCTTAGACTTCTTGCTAGATAATCAGTTCTTTGTAGAAAAGCAATAGCCTTTAACTCTAGTGTTTAGCTTGTTTTATTGGTTTATTACCTTTTTTGATTGTTCAGTTGGCTTATATGAGCTCTGTTTTGTGTCTTTTTTAGTTTAGAAGCATTAAGCTTTTCGAGATGTTCCTGTTTCAAAAGCAATGTGCTTTTTGAGTGTTTGGATCATGTAATTCAATCGTAAAAAAGCAACAGCCTTCAATTCGAGTGCTTAGCTTGTTTTCTTGTTTAATTACCTTTTTGGATTGTTCAATTGGCTTATTAGCTTATTTTAATAATATGAGCATTGTCTTGTGTCTTTTTTAGTTTAGAAGCAATAAGCCTTCAATTCGAGTGCTTAGCTTGTTTTCTTGGTTTATTACCTTTTTGATTCTTGATTTGGCTTTAGTATCGGCTATGATTTGCTTTTTTTTGTTTTTCTTTTTGGGTTACCATGGTTTTCAATTATGATTTGCTTTAAGGTTAGAACCCTTTTAAGATTATGCTTTTTGATTCAAGTCAATTCATTAAGATCCCTGAGTGCTTGAATTGTTTCAATTATAATCAGATGTTTTTAAAAAAGCAATAGCCTTCAGTTCCACTGTTTAGCTTTGGCTTATTAGCTTTTTTTTTCTTTTTGTTCAATTGGCTTATTAGCTTTTTTGAGTTTTTGGATTGTTCAATTGTTTTGTGTCTTAGTGTTTAGCTTATATGAGCTCTGTTTTGCGTCTTTTTTCGTTTATATGCTAAAAAAAATAGACCTTTTTCATGTTTCTTCTTTAAAAGCAATAAGCTATTTGAGTGTTTGGATTGTTCAGTTGGCTTATTTCAAAGAATGGTTTTGCATTTATAAAATTAACCTCTAAATATTGTTTTTTAGATGGAACAAATGTCCAGTGATCGATTCCCTCCCTTGTCTTCCAAATATCCATGGTTGATTGCCCAGAGCATACAAGACGACGACGAAAAGCACTTCTTCTGCACCATAGACAATGAGTTGCCACATTATCGATGTCGAATCCCTGAGTTGCTTGGGAAACGCATCAGGGGATTTTTTCATGACTGGGTGGTTCTTTCCAACCATCCATACAACAATATATGGTCGCTTTGGAACCATGTGACTTCTAAGATCATAAGTTTCCCCACCTTGGTTTTGGAAGATGGCGAATCGTATGAGTCTATCCACCAGTGCTGTTTATCAGCCACTCCTGATGATCCAAGCTCAATTCTTTTGTTAACAAGAACCAATAAGTCTACCTTCTTATTTTGTCCGGTAGATAGTAAATGGGATGATTTTAGATGGACCGAAATGTCGTATGCCCAACAGCTCAAGAGACTAACTTTAAATGGTAAATTACTAGATAGTCTAACTTGTTGCAATGGTAAAGTATATGCCTTAAATAACGATGGCACTTTGGATGTTGTCATATATCTTGACATTGTTGTTAAGTACAATGAAGTTGTGATAAATCTTATGATATTCGGCATTTGCCCTTTTGGCCCTGTTGACTCCATTCGTACTAAAAGAGACATTCAGTATTTGAAAGGATCTTCTACCGAACTGTTCTACATTGAGATGACTTTTTGGGAGGAAACCGAGCATACGGAGAATAAACCTTCTGATGTGTATTTGTATAAATCTGACATGACTTGTATAAATTGGGAAGAAAGGGAATTATGCTTCAAAGACTGGGACGTAACTAATATGAATATTAGGTATGTGTTACGACCTCTTGGGTCGTGTCTAGTCCTGTATGGCATAAGAGTTATCTTTATTTATCTTAATTGTTAGGTCGTGTTTGTCATGGGCTAAGCCCATTGTCATTGTCATTGTTAGGTTAAATGTTATCATTGTAAGGTTATAAATACCGAGCCATTATAATGAATGAAAGCATAGTTATGTCAAACAAATAATTCTCTTCTTCACTAAATATTCTTAAGGAGCTCGCGCCCGCTTGAAGTGGTGCCCTATCTTGATACAACCCCTAACCGGGTCGTATCAATTGGTGCTTTCATTGAGAGTCCTCGTTGAGAGGGCTACCAAATTAGGGTTCCAATTTATTAATTAAAATAAAAAAAAAAAAAAAAGCTTACTGTTCATTCGGTTATTGCATCAATAGCAGCTTCTAATTCATTCGGTTTTTGCATCAATCTTTGTTCGTATATAGTGCATGATCTTTTTGTCATCTACTGCATGTGTTAATCTACATACTGGGTTTATCTAGTAATTATTAGTGGTTGGATCTTTGAACCATAACCGACGTGATTAACTTCCTATTTTTTCTCTCGGGTTCCTGGTTTTTTTGGTGGACGTTGGTATACCCTAATCTGGTTAGGGTTTAATCGCTACGGTGGTGACGCCTTTGCTTCGACACTACCACGTTTCATGCGGCTGGACATGCCAAAGTTTTCGGGGTCTGATCCTGATAGTTGGATCCTCTCAATCACTGAGTACTTTACTCTTCTGAATACACCGGTTGAGCAGCGACTATGTGTAGTGGGATTTAATCTCGAAGGAGACGCGGCAGAGTGGTTTCGTTGGATGACGCGTCACAATTTAATCACGACTTGGGATGGCTTTTTGGAGAGTGTTCGTACTCGTTTTGGACGATGTAAGTACGAGGACCCGCAAGGAACACTTTCTAAGTTGTTGCAAATAGGGTCGGTGGCACAATATCAAAGCGAGTTTGAGAAGCTTATGAATCGGGTCACGGTTATCTCAGACCACTTATTGATTTCTTTTTATATCTCCGGCCTTAAACCGGCGTTACAACTGGAACTCCTAGTGGCAAGACCTACCACACTAGGCGACGCTTTTTCCTTGGCACGCATTACCGAGTCTCGTTTGGAAGACCAGTGGTCAACCTCAGCCGTCAAACCAAATGACATCGCCGCAGGTGTGGTCGCTCAGAAACACTCGGCCCAATGTTTCTCTGCTACTCGACACGATCCAGGGAAACCGTCATTATTTCCACCACCAACTCAACCTGCACCTTCATTGCCGCCGATGTTTGTTATCGGTGATTCAACTGTTGACAGTGGAATAAATAGTTTTTTAGGAACATTTCCGAGGGTTGATCATGCTCTGTATGGACGTGATTTCGATAAGCATAAACCTACTGGAAGGTTTTCTAATGAAAGAGTGCCTGTTGATTATTTTGCACCCCGTCTTGGGCTTTCCCTTATTCCAAGCTATCTAGGTCATAGAGGGTCCGTTAAAGATATGTTGCATGGTGTCAATTATGCATCTGCTGGTGCCGGGATCATCTTCTCTAGTAGATCAGAATTGGGTCAGCGTATAACTTTTACCAAGCAAATTCAACAGATTACAGACATTTTCCACCGGTTGATGCTAAGAAAGGGTGAGGAAGAAGTTGCGGGTTACATCTCAAACTTGATAATCTGTATCTCTACTGGGAGTAATGACTACATACATTACTATCTTCGGAATGTGTCTGCTGTGGAATCTAAGTATGTATCATGGGAATTTAAACAGCCTTTAGCCTCCTTGATGAGACATGAGACAAAGAATTTGTACAACGCTGATGTGAGGAGAATAGCGGTGATGAGACAACAAAGAACATGGGATCCGGGAATCACGATTGTTCAAAGCAACACCTTGGGGACAAGGTGACTTTGAAGGAGACGGGAATGTTACGACCTCTTGGGTCGTGTCTAGTCCTGTATGGCATAAGAGTTATCTTTATTTATCTTAATTGTTAGGTCGTGTTTGTCATGGGCTAAGCCCATTGTCATTGTCATTGTTAGGTTAAATGTTATCATTGTAAGGTTATAAATACCGAGCCATTATAATGAATGAAAGCATAGTTATGTCAAACAAATAATTCTCTTCTTCACTAAATATTCTTAAGGAGCTCGCGCCCGCTTGAAGTGGTGCCCTATCTTGATACAACCCCTAACCGGGTCGTATCAGTATGACGACTCGAGTAGTGAAGACTCGAGTAGTGAAGACTCAAGTAGTGAAGACTCGAGTAGTGAAGACTCGAACACGAGGAGTGACGACTTGGACATGAGTAGTTTAATTTGGGAAGTATATTATAAAATAAAATTGGACATGAGTCTTGATGTATGGAAAGTAATTGATGACCTCAAAGACGCTGTTTTTTATATGGATCTTGCCCGTGATTACTCGGTTTCTTATAGCCCTGTAGTCGCCTCAGAGTTAGGAGGTTATATACACATTCGTGGTGAAATGGGCAAAACAATATACTCATACAATGTCAAAGATAATACAATCTCCCTATCTTGTATACCCTCTCCTATGCTGCCGACAAGCCATGTGTCAATGTGGGAATGCAGGTATCCCCTTTCAATTAATTTGTGTTTGTTTCTCATATGTGTTTTATTATGATTCTCTATTATGCATAATAATAATATTGTATTATACGTTTTCATTGTCCCATTTTTGTCAGTTTATTTTCATTTTCGGAACATTTGAGTGAATAAAAGATGTTGTCGATCGGTCTAGTAAGCGGTGTCATATATGTTTTCAAAGAATTTATGAAGATAACATTGTCTCTACATGTATTCAACATTAATTGTATACAAATGATCATTTTCGAAAGTCCATTCTCTTATTAGAGGTTTTTGTTTACAAAATGACCCAAATGGGACACAAACTATCTTTAAATGACTCGTATGGACATAAAAAGGTGTGATGACTATAATGGATTATGAAAGGGAATGTTGGTATTATATGCGGAAAAAGGGGGAAAAACGGATTATATTATAGGGAAGTTCAGTAAAACCTCTATAAATTAACGATTTTGGGACTGTGATATTTTATTAATTTAGCGAGATATTATTATACTGATAATTTTATAATTTATTAATTTAAAAAAGTTTTACATGTGACCTTTAAATTTCTATGTCCAATATACTAGTTACAATGTATACTATTAGAGATAAAAAATTAATTAGAAAAACAAGTTTCAATTAACATTTTATGAATTCAAGGCATTGAAAAAATTAATGAATGTATACTAATGAATGTTACGAGGTTCAACATACTCAAGAAATTATGGATTTGTTTAGTAATTATTAATTAATAGTTTCGTTGGGACCAATATATATACACCGGAGTTTAAAAAAAATTATTATCTTATTATTTTATCGATTGGTATTCAAATTTGTACCGGTCCCAAGTTGGGACTCGACAAATTATTAATTTTATCGAGGTTATTTATTTATCGAGTATTAATTTATAGAGGTTTTACTGTTGTTTGGTGCAGGTTAGAAAATGATCATGAAGAAGCCAAATGCATTGTTGATTATAAAGAAGAGACGGAAAACAACAATCGCATATTCTTAAGATCGGGTTCAAATAGCGGTGTTGGATTTGAAAATTCACACCTCCTCAATATTCCGTTTGATCTTTTGGATTTGAAAATTAGCTTTGGTTTATTACCTTTTTGGATTGTTCACTTGGCTTATTAGCTTTTTTTGAGTTTTTGGATTGTTTTATTAGTGCTAGATAATCAGTTCTTTGTAAAAAAGCAATAGCCTTCAACTCCAGTGTTTAGCTTGTTTTATTGGTTTATTACCTTTTTTGATTGTTCAATTGGCTTATATGAGCTCTGTTTTGTGTCTTTTTTAGTTTAGAAGCATTAAGCTTCTCGAGATGTTCCTGTTTCAAAAGCAATAAGCTTTTTGAGTGTTTGGATCATGTAATTCAATCAGTTTTTTGTAAAAAAGTAACAGCCTTCAATTCGAGTGCTTAGCTTGTTTTCTTGTTTTATTACCTTTTTGGATTGTTCAATTGGCTTATTAGCTTTTTTGAGTTTTCGGATTGTTCACTTGTTTTGTGTCTTAGTGTTTAGCTTATATGAGCTCTGTTTTGTGTCTTTTTTCGTTTATATGCTAAAAAAATACACCTTTTTCCTGGTTCTTCTATATTGTTCAGTTAGCTTATTTCAATACTTTGCTGTAAGCACTTTTTTGTGTATTAGTGTTAAAAGCAATAAGCTTTTTGAGTGTTTGGATTATTATATTCAATTAGACATATAGTTTTGCATTAGTAAATTAACCTCTAAATGTTGTTGTTTAGATGGAGCAAATTTTCAGTGATCGATTCCCTCCCTTGTCTTCCAAATATCCGTGGTTGATTGCCCATAACATACTAGACGACGAAAAGCAAGACCAATTGGCTTATTAGGATTGTTCAACTGGCTTATTAGTTTTTATGAGTTTTTGGATTGCTCAATTGGCTTATTAGGATTGTTAAATTGGCTTATTAGCTTTTTTGAGTTTTTGGATTGTTTAATTGGCTTATTAGCTTTTTTGAGTTTTTGGATTGTTCAATTGGCTTATTAGTTTTTTTGAGTTTTTGGATTGCTCAATTGGCTTATTAGCTTTTTTTGAGTTTTTGGATTGTTCAATTGGCTTATTAGTTTTTTTGAGTTTTTGGATTGCTCAATTGGCTTATTAGCTTTTTTTGAGTTTTTGGATTGTTCAATTGGCTTATTAGCTTTTTTAAGTTTTTGGATTGTTCAATTGGCTTATTAGTTTTTTTTGAGTTTTTGGATTGCTCAATTGGCTTATTAGCTTTTTTGAGGTTTTGGATTGTTTAATTGGCTTATTAGTTTTTATGAGTTTTTGGATTGCTCAATTGGCTTATTAGGATTGTTTAATTGGCTTATTAGTTTTTATGAGTTTTTGGATTGCTCAATTGGCTTATTAGGATTGTTCAACTGGCTTATTAGCTTTTTTGAGTTTTTGGATTGTTTAATTGGCTTATTAGCTTTTTTGAGTTTTTGGATTGCTCAATTGGCTTATTAGCTTTTTTTGAGTTTTTGGATTGTTCAATTGGCTTATTAGCTTTTTTTGTGTTTTTGGATTGCTCAATTGGCTTATTAGCTTTTTTGAGTTTTTGGATTGTTCAATTGGCTTATTAGTTTTTTTGAGTTTTTGGATTGTTTTATTGGCTTATTAGCTTTTTTTTGAGTTTTTGGATTGTTCAATTGGCTTATTAGCTTTTTTTGAATTTTTGGATTGCTCAATAGGCTTATTAGCTTTTTTGAGTTTTTTGATTGTTCAATTGGCTTATTAGTTTTTTTTTGAGTTTTTGGATTGTTCTATTGGCTTATTAGCTTTTTTTTGAGTTTTTGGATTGTTTTATTGGCTTATTAGCTTTTTTTGAGTTTTTGGATTGTTCAATTGGCTTATTAGCTTTTTTTGAGTTTTTGGATTGTTTTATTAGTGCTAGATAATTAGTTCTTTGTAAAAAAGCAATAGCCTTTAATTCCAGTGTTTAGCTTGTTCAATTGGCTTATATGAGCTCTGTTTTGTGTCTTTTTTAGTTTAGAAGCAATAAGCTTTTCGAGATGTTCCTGTTTTAATGCTTTGTAACCACTCCTTTGTGTATTAGTTTTAAAAGCATTAAGCTTTTTGAGTGTTGGGATTATGTAATTCAATTAGACATATAGTTTTGCATAAATAAATTAACCTCTAAATATTGTTGTTTAGATGGAGCAAATTTCCAGTGATCGATTCCCTCCCTTGTCTTCCAAATATCCATGGTTGATTGCCCAGAACATACAAGACGACGAAAAGCAAGACCAGTTCTTCTTCTGCACCATAGACAACGAGTTGCCTCATTATCAATGTCGAATCCCTGAGTTGCTTGGGAAACACATCCGGGGATTTTTTCATGGCTGGGTAATTCTTTCCAACCATCCACACAACAATATATGGTCTCTTTGGAACCATGTGACTTCTAAGATCATAAGTCTCCCCACCTTGGTTTTGGAAGATGGAGAGTATGAGTCTGTCCGCCAGTGTTGTTTGTCAGCCCCTCCTGATGATCTGAGCTCAATTCTTTTGCTAACAAGAACCAATAAGTCTACCTTCTTATTTTGTCCGGTAGATAGTAAACGGGAGGATTTTAGATGGACCGAAATGTCGTATGCCCAGCAGCTGAAGAGACTAACTTTAAATGGTAAATTACTAAATAGTCTAACTTGTTGCAATGGTAAAGTATATGCCTTAAATACCGATGGTACTATGGATGTTGTCATATATCTTGACATTGTTGTTAAGTACAATGAAGTTGTGATAAATCTTATGATATTCGGCCATTGCCCTTATGGCCCTTCTACCAAAAGAGACATATATCGTACTGATAGAGACATTCAGTATTTGAAAGGATCTTCTACCGAACTGTTCTACATTGAGATGACTTTTTGGGAGGAAGCTGAGCATACAGAGAATAAACCAGCTGATGTGTATTTGTATAAATCTGACATGACTTGTATTAATTGGGAAGAAAGGGAATTATGCTTCAAAGACTGGGACATAACTAATATGAATATTAGGTGTGACGACTCAAGTAGTGAAGACTCAGGTAGTGAAGACTCGAGTAGTGAAGACTCGAACACGAGGAGTGACGACTTGGACATGAGTAGTGAAATCTGGAAAACATATTATAAAAAAAATTTGGACATGAGTCTTGAAGCATGGAAAGTAATTGATGACCTCAAAGACGCTGTTTTTTATATGGATCTTGCCCTTGATTACTCGGTTTCTTATAGGCCTGTAGTTGCCTCAGAGTTGGGAGGTTTTATACACATTCGTGGTGAAATGGGCAAAACAATATACTCATACAATGTCAAAGATAATACAATCTCCCTATCTTGTATACCCTCTCCTATGCTGCCGACAAGCCATGTGTTAATGTGGGAATGCAGGTATCGCCTTTCAGTTACTTTGTGTTTGTTTCTCATATGTGTTTTATTATGATCCTCTATTATGCATAATAATACCGTATTATACGTTTTCATTGTCCCATTTTTGTCAGTTTATTTTCATTTTCGGTACATTTGAGTGATTAAAAGATGTTGTCGATCGGTCTAGTAAGCGGTATCATATATGTTTTCAAAATATTTGTAAAGATAACAGTATCTTTACATGTATTCAACTTTAATTGTATACAAATGATCATCTTCGAAAGTCCATTCTGTTATTAGTGGTTTTTGTTTACAAAATGACCCAAATGGGACACAAACTATCTTTAAATGACTACAACAGATTTATGGAACGGTATGTTGGTATTATATGCAAAAAAGGGATAAAAAACGGATTATATTATAGGGAAGTTGTTTGATGCAGGTTAGAAGATGATCTTGAAGAAGCCAAATGCATTGTTGATTATAAAGAAGAGACGGAAAACAACAATCGCATATTCTTAAGATCGGGTTCAAATAGTGGAGTTGGATTTGAAAATTCACACCTCCTCAATGTTCCGTTTGATCTTATGGAGATGATCATGAAGCTTTGCGTTGGTGTGGAATACATGAACTTCCGTGCTACATGCAAACAATGCCTTTTAGCAGCACCTTTGATCAAATGGAGCAACAAAACATTATCAATGAGATTACAAACACATTCACCTGTTTCACCTTGGTTAATGGTGGTAGATACAAGAAGTGGCATTATCACTTTCACAGATCCTTTGTTGGGCGACAACTATTTTATGAAAAACTCCAAAGTATTAAGTGACGAACATGACATAGTATGTTATTCAAGGTTTGGTTGGTTATTGTTTTGGAAGAGAGACTTGAATTGCTTAGTTTTCTTCAACCCTTTCACAAATGACCTTCGGGAGCTTCCAGAAACGGAGCCTGATATAGAAAGCTTAAGCTTTTCGGCACCACCAACTTCCCTCGATTGTACAGTTGTTGGGTTTACAACAAAGCGTGTTTACATCCACTTTGTGAATCAGCAACGAACGTGGCGTGGACTTCATTTTGACATTAATCCATCACCTGTTTGTTCTTCAGGTTTTTGTGGTCGCGATCTTTATGTCTCTTGTGAACAAGGAGAACTTTTTGTTATTAATAATATTGGGAAAAAAGGTCAGTCTTGGGAACGTGTTGAAGCCGAGATTCCTGAAGGCTATTGTAGATCACGTTATTTAATAACGAACTGTGATCAACATACTTTACTAGTTAGTGTTGGCGAGTATGGAGAAGATGTCGAGGTATTCGAGCATAATGAATATGAAGAAAAATGGGAAAAAATAGATAGTGTAGGTAAGCACACGATCTATATTTGTGGCGCATCAAGTTTCTGTATTGAAGCCAAAGAACCAAAAATGGAGAATAAGATTTTCTTTCCACAACTACATACCAAGAACAGGAGGGTTGTGTTTTATTCACTTGACACATGCAGGTACCACACATTTGATGCCGAAAACTTTCAAGAAGAACATCTAGAGGATTTCTTTGGAACCACGCATCATCTCTCCCTTAATGTTTGGATTGAACCAAGTTGGTCTTAGTTGACACAATAATCATGTTTGTAGCAGGTTAAAATTGTTAGTTGTGTCCTTTTATTTATTCATCTATAAACTGTATGAAGGATTTTCTTACCATCATGTTTGTAACAGGTTAAAAATGTTAGTTGTGTCTTTTATTTATTCATCTATAAACTGTATGAAGGGCTTTCATACAATCATGTTTGTAACAGGTTAAAAATGTTAGTTGCGTCCTTTTATTTATTCATCTATAAACTGTTTGAGCCACGTTGATGTTAACAATTCCCTGTGATCGTTTTTATTGTTTGTGTCACAAATGTTTGTTATCAACTAATTATGATAGTAATTTTTTCTTTGGGTTATCGTTTTTTCTGATAGTGGTATGATCTTATTCTTACATTCTGATCTATGTAAATTTATGTCCTTATTTTATGATGATCAAGGTGACTTGGTTGATGCCGCTGTCCCTTTTATGGGGGAGTCAACCTCGATCGGATGGCACTCTAGCCGCTTTCCAAAAGAGTTTCATCCGAAATGTAGATATTTGAGTTACATAAACAAAACATTCTCTCGGAGTGTTTTAGAACTATATATCTGGGAAAAGAACCTAGCGATCGTGTTGAAATCGATGAGCCAATTGCTCAAACTGAAGCTGAAAAGGTGACAATTGACATTGCAAGTCCTGAAGCAGCTTATATCATAGAGGTAACAACATCTTATACTTTTCCTATATCATACTCCCTCTGTCACAAAATCCCGCTCTCAGACGGTGTGTAAGAAAATTCTCTAAGGTTATCAAGCTTTCCTAGGAATCAAACCTCGTATTTTTATTGAATAATAGAAGATAACATGAGATCTCTATATAAAGAGTAGAATGTTACAATCACGCACCCTTTACTTATTATAAATATAAATTACATAGTCTAACATTCCCCCGCAAGTTGAGGGCGGGGAATGACCTGCAACTTTGACCGTAAGAACTGAAATCTTTGAGAGGGTAAAGGCTTCATAAATACATCCGCGATCTGATCATTTGTAGATATCAGTTGAACATTTAGTTGACCTCGCGCTACCTGCTCACGAACAAAGTGGAAATCTACTTCGACATGTTTAGTACGAGCATGGAACACTGGATTGGCTGAGAGATAGGTAGATCCTAGATTGTCGCACCAAAGAATAGGAGTATGCCAAGCTCACGCAAAAGATCTCTCAACCAAATCAATTCTGCAACTGTATCAACAAGCGCTTTGTACTCAGATTCAGTTGAAGACCTTGAAACCATTTTTTGTTTACGGGCAGTCCTGGAGACAAGATTTGATCCCAAATAGATGGCAAATCCCCCCGTGGATCGTCAGTTGACTGGGCAGCCGGCCCAATCTGAGTCAGAATAGGCCTGAACTTTTGAAACCATATTAGAATCTTGCCAATATACTCAGAATCTTTCCAATAAGCATCTGTGAAAGCATGTAGAGAGGAGCCCGACTGTTGACGAATTAAGAGACCAAGATCAGTTGTGCCTTTTAAATAACGCAAGATGCATTTAACAGCAGTCCAGTGATTTTCTGTTGGAGCGTGCATGAACTGACATACCCGGTTCACAGCAAATGCAATATCCGGGCGTGTTAAGGTAGCATATTGCAATGCTCCAACGGTTTGACGATATATGGTCGGGTCCGGAATTGGGGGACTATCATCAGTGGTCAAGAGCTTAGAGGAACTCATGGGAGAACAAGTTGGCTTGCAGGCAGATCGGCATGTCCGCTGAAGGATCTCGAGGATATATTTGCGCCGAGATAACACAAGATTCTTCTGATGATGAACAACCTCAGTGCCCAAGATATTTAATGGAAAATGTGGAGCTCAGACGGTTTATAATGCGATCAATTGCTGCATGATTATTGTCGGTGATGATAATATCGTCCACATAGACAAGAACATAAGCAAGAGTGCCACCAAAGTTGAAAATAAACAGTGAAGGATCAGTTTTGGATCCTGAAAAGCCAAGTTGAAATAGAGCCGTGGACAGCCGATTAAACCACGCCCGTGGAGCTTGCTTAAGCCCATAAAGAGACTTGTGCAAAAGACAAACATGATCTGGTTTAGTCGGATCAACGAAACCCGGAGGTTGTTTCATGTAAACTGTTTCTTGTAAGTCACCATGTAAAAATGCATTTTCCACGTCCAATTGTCGTAAAGCCCAGTTGTAGTCGCAGCAAGAGACAGAATGACCCGAAAGGAGGGTAATGTGTGTAGACTCGTCCTTCACAACAAATAAAGAAGAGTGAAATTCAAAATAAACATCATTGTTACGACAAAATTGTTTAACAGATAAGAGATTCTTTTGAATTTGAGGAACATGAAGAATATTTATAAGATTAAAACTTCTGTTGGGTGAAAAGAATTTTGATGAACCAATATGAAAAATGGGGAGAGGATTACCGTCACCAACGTAGAGCGAGTCATTACCGTGATATGTGTGAGAGTTGTCAAGGTTTGATAACGTTAATACAAATAAATCGTAAAAATGTTTATTTATATTCTACGATTTTTCAATGTTTTGTTGCTAATAATCATAAAAGTATTTTAACGAGATAAATAAAATACGTAAGTTTTCCAGTCAATAATTTCCTAACTCATTCTACTAAATTATAAACCATCAAACACATCTTGTTAAATAGTTTACAAAACTCAAAACTAATTTATTAGTGTACTTGTTACTTAATACATAAGTATAACTAGATAAATAAATAAGTAAATATAATGGGGATAACCCATAACCCATGCCCATGACCTATATCCATGATCCATGGTCCATTTACTTACATATAACAAGATAAATAAATAAGTAAATATAATGGGTATAACCCATAACCCATGCCCATGACCTATATCCATGATCCATGGCCCATTTACTTACATCATGCTTATGTCATATTGGGTAACCCATGACCCAAAGTCCATGACCCATGACCGATAACCCATGGCCCATGCATATTACATCACCCATGACATCATATTGGGTATCTATGACCCAAGGTCCATGACCTATAATCCATTACCCATAACCCATGACCCAAAATATAACCCAAAATCCGGACTGGTTTACCCAGTATGCCGGATCCCTTGGGTTGGCTGTACTGGCCGGATCCCTATTCCGCCGGAACCAGGAAACAGTAAGCTGAATTTGCCTATAAATTGCTTGCCATTTCTCTCTTGTTTCTCACCCACTTCATATATATTATACTCTTCTCTCTAACCTGTGATCTTAGATCAACCATGTAGTTTGTTTTAGTGATTCTCTAGGTACCTCTTAAAGGCGAGATCACGACATATGCATATAAGAGTTACAACCTCGAAGATATGGGTTGTTTGGCCTCATCATCATCACAAGATCACTGAAGTGACTCTTGTAGTTGATTCATCTTAGAATGTTGTAGGTGTGTTGTGTTAGATAAGTGTGGTCGATATGTTGTGTTTTGTTGGTTGTTGTTGTCGGGTGTTGGTTCCTCTATTATAAAGGAACTCGGTATCTAGCCTTGTACCGGATAAAGTGTAGGCGACGTAGGCTTGGTTCTACTTTGTACAAGAACTCCGTATCTAGCCTTGTACTGGATAAAGTGTAGGCGGCGTAGGTTTGGTTCTACCTTGTGGAAAAACACGGTATTTAGCTTTGTACCGGATAAATTGTATTCGACGTTGTGATGGCTTCTCCGCTAAAATAAGGAGTAGGGCAAGGAAGGAGGCCTTGTAGCCGAACCACTATAAATACTTGTGTCATGGATTTAATTCTCTTATCTCTATCTAGTTATTTATATTCTTCATATCAACAATCAATATCCATACATCAAAGATGATTGAAATAAGTCGATCTAAATCTTTTAAAACAAAGTTTTAATTGGTAAAACTATTTAAACCCCCTCCCCCTTCTAGTTTTCCAAATATAAGTCAGGAGTGGCATGGCTATTAGCACCAATTTCAGGGAACCATGTGGCTGCTGATGCGGATCCAGAATCTGAAAAGGTTTCAAAATTAACTTGAGAGCTGGACCTATTGGTTGTAGTAGACTGATTTGGACAATGGGATGGTAGATGGCCTATACTACAACGGTTACAATGACCGTACACCGTATTCTGAGTTGAAGCCCACCGAAATTGTCGAGTGGGAGGGTGATTATCATTACCACAGTTAGTGTTGTTGCCTCGTGAGTTGCCACGAAAGTTGTTCCCCCGTTGATTGTTTCAGTTACTTGATGGTCGAGAACATAATTAGCATGGGGTTCAGTGTTTTGTGAGCCAATAGGGTTTATTTAATGCCCTAATTGAGAGGCTAACATATGCAAACTGTTGAGTTGAGACTGAATGGCAGTGAGATCAGGTAAGGAATTGGATGGAGTGCCTCCAGTTGTAGCAGCATACACCTGTTGAGATGTAGTAGTGGGTAAAGGAGTAAATTTATTGATCATGTAATCACGGTCAGACAAGAGACCATGCAGGTCATTGAAGGTGACCAGTGGTTGACGAGCCAGAAGGTTTGATTTTAAACCGTTATATTCATCTCGTAGACCCGAGATGGTAAGCATAACCAGATCCTTGTCCTTCATAGGATCACCAATATTAGCCATAGCAGAGGCGTATTCCATTGCACGACTGAGATAGTTGAGCGGAGTTTCGTCACCTTTCATCTCTATTCGAAGTAACTGGGTTTTTAACGTGTATTCACGAGAAGCAGTATTTGGTGCATAAGCACGTTCTAACGAAAGCCACCAATCTATAGAAATTTTACCTTGAACGTGTTGGAAGGATGATTTAGAGATGGTAGATAGAATTAACATTCTGACATGTGCATCTTTGGCGACCCATCGAGGGTAATTAGGGTTATCGATTACTGCAGCTTCTGTTGTAATCTTCTGTTCAGGACACTTGATGGTACCGTCTACATAACCGATTAAATTGTTAGTTGTTAGGAATTGTTCAAGCATTGCCTTCCAGAAACCGTAATTGGTAGGAGAGAGAGGGTGAAGGCGAATTTATGGATGTTGTGAGATGTTTTCTCTGCAGCAGTAAAGGCAGCAATAGTAGCCATGCTTGATCAATTTTAGATGATCACAAATTAGGGTTGGAGGTGGCAGAAGGTTTTATGGTTGTGATACCAAATCAAACCTCGTATTTTTATTGAATAATAGAAGATTACATGAGATCTCTATATAAAGAGTAGAATGTTATAAAAGTACCCTCTACTTATTAGGAATATGAATTACATGGTCAAACACTAGGTTTTTTTTTCTCTTTCAGTTTATGACCAAAGAAGGATGGAACCATATACAAACGTTGCAATTATATTGAAGTAAGATGAAGGTTCAACAACTCATGTAGCTCCCTCTGAGTCAACTATCACGGTTGCACCCGAGCTAACATGAAAAATGAAGAAATTGTGCTTCAAGCAATTTATGAGCACATAATATTGCAATTGATGAGCCTTACAGTGAGAAAGTATACTCTAACAATTAAAGTGACAGAAGAGTGGAATGTTCAGTTGAACTATGTTAATACACCTGGAAAATAAAGATTGATTGAAGTGTGTGTATAAGGGGGTGTTTGGATATGGATTTATCTAGCAGAATGGATAGTTTTCAAGAAGATATTTGCCTCATTTGATAAGCTTTTTACCTTTTGCTCAGTATTTTAACCTTGAATACTGAGCTTGTTTAAGCTCATTACAACAAGATGGCTTTGTACCTTGATCATTCTCAATTTAACAAGCACTGTGTTGTTAGTTTCAAAATTAGATTGGTCTTGGGAGGGATCTGTTTTGTCTATCCAGCAGAGTTGTGTTGTTGGTGTTGGAATTATATATCATGACAATCAATAATAAAACACAAAACATCAAAGTATACATGCGGAAGCGTATAGGAAATATTAACGAATAATTAATTAACATAAACAAGAATATGCGTACCTTTATTAATTCTAGCCGAACAAGAATCAAATCCACAAAACTAGCAATTGGATGAACCTTAATTAGGGTTTATAGGATTATGTGAATTACCCCTTGCCGATTTTGCAATTCAATCCAAGAATACTAACAATAATGTGTTAGTACCACTTTCTTGTACACACGTACTATACCGAATTAAAGGAATGCTAGTTTTAATTAAACAAAATAATTTGTTTTGGAAAAGATGTGTGTCGACACCCTTGTGGTGGTGGTCGACCTGTTTCAAACACAAAAACACTTTTGGTTTTAGGTTAAGAGTCCAAGAGATGCAAAAACCAAGATCCCTATCCTTGTATATATACTCAACTAAACTTGGAGAACAAGTTGAGTTTGAGTTGGGTTGGGTTTTCCTTCCTTGGCCGATCGGTGGTGTATCCCTCAAGAGATTCCGGAACCTTCCCAATATTAATTTTCAATCTAGTCCTTTCCAATTACATTTAACGACCGTTAGTCCATTACACTTAATTACTTAACGTCCGTGTTAGGAATTATGTAAATAGTTGGTTCCCGCTGATGGGGTTCCTACTGATAGTTATTTTGTTTCCGCTGATAGTAAGGTTTCTGCTGATAGTATGCAGTTTCCTCTGATAGACAATATGTTTCTGCGGATATGTAGTTTCCGTTTTCTTAGGTTATTAGTTGTGATATGCTTGAGTTAAAATAGGAATAGATAGAGCATATCTTTTACGTGTTTTCCAAGCTGCAAAGTTAGGGTTTCTTGGTCTATAAAAGAAACTAACGGCTAGGGTTTATGGACACTTTTCAAGAACAACATAGTAAAGAATATAGATCCATAGAGGATCAAGTTTATTGTGTTTATTGTCTTCTTAAGTTTTGTATTTATTTTTCGCATAATTGCAATTCTAGCAAAGGTTCTCCTTAGTTGTTTTGTGATTACACAAGGCTGCTATACTCATTAAAGGCTCATTAAGATCTATCTGGGACTGAACCCAACAAGTGGTATCAGAGCCTCGTGAGAATCTTTCTAAGAAGACAATCTTTTTCTTCTAAAAAAAACCATGACAAACTCAGAGCTAAAACTTTCTGATGCTGAGAATGATGATGAACAGGTTGAGTCCTCTAGTACTCAATCCACTATTCAGCAAGTGGTAACTATGTCTAACTCCAATGCTAAATTCCCTTACCTAAAGAAGGATGAATACGAGATATGGGCCATGAAGATGGAAAACTATATCTCCAGCATGGATGTCAATCTTTGGGAAGGAAATATTATAATTCTTCCTCCTACAACAACTGCTGAACAGATTGCCATCCAAAGGGACACTAAGGCAAGGACTACTCTCCTACAAGCTCTTCCAGATGAGCACATGAGTGACTTCTGGCATCTGGATGATGCAAGACATATTTGGAGAAGTATAAAAGCAAGGTTTGGTGGAAACAAAGAGTCCATGAAGATGAGGAAGTCCATGCTCAAACAAAGCTTTCAGGAGTTCTCTATTTCTGAAGAAGAGGGTGTTTATAAGGGCTATGACAGGTTCCAAAAGATCATCAGACAGCTTAACCAGTTGAAAGCTAAACCTGATACAGAAGAATGCAATCTCAAGTTCCTTAGTGCTCTACCTCCTTCTTGGAGTCAGGTGGCCCTTACTCTCAAGGCAAAAGGAGGCCTTGACTACATCAGCTTTGATAATCTGTACAACAAGCTGACATCACTTGAGATTGACATCAAGGGTCATTCTACTATCTCTCAAGCTCCATCACACTCTGCCTTTGTGGGTGCTACCAGTGGGAACACAATGATATCATATGCTGATATTCCCACTACTTCATCAGCAGCAACCAGATCACACAACTCTACTTCAAGAAGGTCGAAGTCTAACTCAGTAATGGAAGAAGTGGTCTACTCATTGGTTGCTGAATCAGATGACCAACAACAGTTGGTTTATGAAGATTTTGAACAGGTGGACCCATGGGATTTGGAGGAGATGGATCTTAAGTGGCAGATGGCCATGCTTGCTGTGAAGGTTAAGAGATTTGAAGATGGATAAGGAAGGAAGTTTGGGTACAAAGGAAGGGATCTAGCTAGATTTAATAGGAGCAAGATCAGATGCTTCAATTGTAACCAGCTTGGTCACTTTGCAAGAGAGTGTTCAAATAAGAAGGCATGTAACAGAAGGAGGTATAATACCTTTAAGATCAAGGAAGCTGATGAGGTAAAAGCTAAAGGCCTATTGTCTCTAGAGAACAGGGTTGACTAGGATGATCATGTGGATGATGTGGAGGATGCAGAACCACATATTGGACTAGTTGCTGATACTGCTGGAGAATTTGCAATGATGGGCATCACTTCTCAGGTACACAGTTGTATATTTGGTTGAAGTACTCAATATGATGCTCTTAAATGTGAGTTTGATGAGGTTAATGATAAATACAAAGAGATTTTTATTCAAGTCCAGGCCTATAGGAAAACAGTTAAAGCTTTAGAGAAACAAAAGGCCTGGTATGAACAAAATCAAATGGCTCTTGAGGAGAAAATAAATGTTTTACAAAGAGATTTAGATAACACAACAAATGAATTGAAATTTAACAAGAAAGAATATGTAAAGGTTGTGGCTGAAAAAGAGGGTCTTAAGGCTGACTTAGACTCAGAGGTGGCTAGGCATAACAAATGGCAAGAACAGGCTAAAAACTTAGATAAATTAAGGAATGGGTCTATGTCTGTTAAAACAAAAATGGGGTTGGGCTTCAAGGACTACATTAGTCCAGATGAGGTGTATTACCCCAATGAATACAGTGTTTTTAATCTTGTCACAGATGAAGAAGAGGGTAAATATAGAAAACCTGTTAATTATATAAAACAAGGTGACATGCATAAAGTTCCTTCTTCTATTAATGGTATTGTCAAACCATCCAATCCAGACTCTGACTCAGATGAATCACATAGGTCTTATGGTCAAAAGTCAAATGACTTATCAGACACTGGTAGTGAGTCTAACACATTTGTCTCTTGTTCTTCCAGGACTGCAGAGACTCAAACTAAAGAACATGCCAGTTGTGATTCAGATGAAGAGTCCTTAAATTCTGCCTCTCCAAAGCCTTTACAAGTTCCTAAAGCCCCAAGTGTTGTTGTTAAAGATCATTTTTCTAAGACAATTTTTTCTAGAAATATTTCATGTTCTGTTGATTTTGTTACAAACAATTGTGATTTTGATGTTGGTTTGAATAATTCTGGTTGTGCTAAGACTGTTCCTGTTTTGAATAAACAATTTAGGAAAAAATCATGTTTTGTTTTTGGAAGTGTTTTTCATCTTATCAAAGATTGTGATTATTATGAGAAAAAAGATGAATGTGTGCAATAATCAACAGAGATATAACAATGTGTGGAATGATGTGGCTAACATACCTCTATTTGTTCCCAATGGAACACATGTGAGGACCAGCAGAAATAATTCTGCGGGTAGACCAGTTGCTCCTGGTAGACCAGTTCCTGCTGGTAACCAAGTTGCTGCTGATAGGCCATCTTCTTTTCATTGGAGAAGAAATGTTAATAGATCTTTGAACAGACCTACAAGCACTTATTTTCAAAATAATAATAGGCATGTTAACACTGCCTTTTCACATCAAAGGAGGCCATGGAGGGACACTGTTGTTAAGCCCTCAGCAGGTTATTCTTGGAGAACAAATAGACCATCTTATATGCAGTGGTCCAAGAACAATAGTGGATCTCATCAATCTACAATTTTATCAAATATGATCCACAAGGCAGGCCCAAGTCAGTGATGACTTGGGTCTCCATATATACTAATGTTGTTGTATGTTCTTATTTTGTAGGATGATCCTCTTTCAAATAAAGATTTAGGTATTATAGATAGTGGTTGTTCTAGGAGTATGACAGGGAACAGAGACAGGCTTCATGATTTTGTAGGAATACAAGGAGATACAGTTACCTTTGGAGGAGGAGATGGTAAAATAACAGGGAATTGTACTACTAGAACTGCTCAACTGGACTTTGAGAATGTGTATTATGTGGAAGCATTGAGAAATTTCAATCTCTTTTCTGTGTCTCAAATTTGTGACAAGAAAAACTTTGTGCTCTTCACTGATACTGAATGTCTAGTTCTCTCTAAAGATTTCCAAATACCTGATGACAGCCAAGTTGTTCTGAAGGTACCAAGGAAACACAATCTCTACACATTCAATCTCAATGATGTAGAGCATGCTGGAGATTTAGCTTGTTTGGTGGCCAAAGCATCCTTGGATGAATCTAATAAATGGCATAGAAGGATGGCTCATGTGAACTTCAAAACAATCAAAAAGCTAGCTGAACTTGGGTTAGTTAATGGACTGCCTTCCAAAGTCTTTACTAATGAGCACAACTATGTAGCCTGCAACAAGGGAAAGCAACACAAGGCTTCTTATAAGGCCATTACTACTGTCAACTCTATCACTGAGCCTTTGTAGCTTCTATATATGGATCTTTTTGGTCCTACATCTATCAGAAGCATTGATCACAAATACTACTGTTTGGTGGTGACTGATGACTATAGTCGATATTGCTGGGCATTCTTTTTGGGGACTAAGGATGAAACTTTCCAGATTCTTCAAGACTTTATTGCCCTGGTGGAGAATCAGTTGAACAAGAAGGTCAAAGCACTTAGGTGTGATAATGGGACAGAGTTCAAGAATGCTAAATTGATATATATTTGTGCTACTAAGGGGATTAAGAGGGACTATAGCATTGCTAGAACTCCACAACAAAATGGAGTTGCTAAAAGGAAAAAGAGAACCCTCATTGAAGAAGCAAGATCCATGCTTGCTGATTCAAAGTTGCCTACCATGTTTTGGACTGAAGCAGTTAGCACTGCTTGTTATGTGTTAAACAGGGTATCCATCACTAATTCTTACAACAGGACACCTTATGAACTTCTATCTGGCAAGATTCCTACCATAAGTTATCTTAAGCCTTTTGGTTGTCATGTCACCATTCTCAATACTAGTGATCATTTGGGCAAGTTTGATGGGAAAGCTGATGAAGGATATGTGATAGGCTATTCAGCTCATTGTAAAGCTTACAGAGTTTATAACCTCTCCACAAAAAGGGTTGAAGAGACTCTGAATCTCAGATTTATGGAGGACAAGCCAAATGTTCAAGGTGCAGGTCAAGAATGGTACTTTCATTTGGATTATCTAACTGACCATTTGGGTTATACTCGTTATAAATCTAAAATTTCTACAGAACCATAAGAGGCTTCTACTATCTTGCAGGTTCTTCAAATGATGAGTCAGATTCAGAATGTGATGAACAAGTTATACTTGTTCCTTCTTTTCCCTCTAACCACTTTTCAAAGAACTCAGCTACTCATGATATGGCTTCCAGTGATGTGGGATATGCAGAAGAACTTGTGAAGCTCCAACGTCAAGAATATGCAACTAAAGAAGATGCTGAAAAGTTTGGTTATGAATTCTCCAAGGAAACAGAGGAACTACTTAAGCAGGCAACTGAAGAAGCCCGCAAGAACTTTGATGTTGTTGGTAATGTCCTAGTTCCTGCTGGCAGTGTGATGACTCCTGCTGATAAAGGAGAGGCTGCTTCTAATGCGGTTGCTGCCGATAGTGTTCTAGTTGCTGCTGTTCGTGCAACTGTTCCTGCTGTTACTCCATCTGCTGACAGTTTGTGTTTTGAAGAGACTCCCACAACATTCAACCTCTGAATTGGATGGCATTCATCATCGGTCAAGAACAGGCATTTTTGACTCTTCCTCTTATGATGATGACTTTGGAGCTACACTTACTAATCTGGCAACATCTGTGGATGTTAGTCCTAATGTCACAAAAGGGTTAACACAGTTCATCCACAATCCCTTATAATTGGTGATCCTACTTCCACTGTCCAAACTAGAAGCAGGGTCAAGAAAACAACATTTGGTGAATCTGCCTTTCTCAGCTACATAAGGGATCAACATAGGAACAATCATATAGACTATCAACATTGTCTATTTGCTTGTTTCTTATCTCAGGTTGAACCTACCAGTATTTCACAGGCACTGGGTGATGAGGATTGGGTAGCTGCAATGCAAGAGGAGATGCAACAATTTTTGAATCAAAATGTATGGGAACTTGTTGATTTGCCTCCTTGTAAATATGTTATTGGAACTAAGTGGATTCTCAAATGTAAAAGGGATGCAAGAGGTATTGTGGTAAGAAATAAGGCTAGGTTGGTGGCTTAGGGTCATAGACAAGAGGAGGGTATTGATTATGATGAGGTTTTTGCTCCTGTTGCAAGAGTAGAAGCCATCGGACTTTTCTTGGCCTTTGCCTCCTACACGGGTTTTATGGTTTATCAGATGGATGTGAAGAGTGCGTTTCTGTATGGTGAGATTGAGGAAGAAGTGTATGTCACTCAGCCAAAGGGCTTTGTAGACCCAGATCATCCTGATAAGGTTTACAAGGTGGTCAAGGCACTCTATGGACTTCATCAGGCACCTAGGGCTTGGTATGCCAGGCTTTCTTCATTCCTACTGAAACATGGCTATAGAAGAGGTGCTATTGATAAGACTCTCTTCATTAAGAAGAACACCAGGGACATTATTCTTGTGCAAGTATATGTGGATGATATTATATTTGGATCCACCAAAGAAGCCTCGTGCAGGGAATTTGAAGAGTTGATGAAGAGTGAGTTTGAGATGAGTGCCATGGGTGAACTTACTTTCTTTTTTGGTCTCCAAGTGCAGCAGAAATCAGATGGCATTTTCGTTCATCAAGTAAATTATGTGCATGATATACTCAAGAAGTTTGATTTGGAGCTTGTGAGGACTGCAACAACACCATATGAGCCTCCTAAGGCAAAGTCAAATAATGATCCTGATCCCACTGTTAATGTTCATCTTTACAGATCCATGATTGGTTCTCTCATCTATTTAACTGCCTCTAGGCCTGATATCATGTTTGTAGTCAGTGCTAGTTCTAGGCATCAAGTCACACCTTTGACTTCCCATTTGACTGCTTTCAAGAAGATTTTCAAGTATCTAAACGGCCAACCCAAATTAGGCCTTTGGTATCCTAGGGAATCTCCATTTGAGTTGGAAGCTTATAGTGATAGTGACTATGCTTGTGCTAATTTTGATCGCAAATCTACTACTGGAGGATGTTAGTTCTTGGGAAGGAGATTGATCTCCTGGCAATGCAAAAAGCAGACCATAGTGGCTACTTCTTCTACTGAAGCTGAATATGTGGCTGCTGCTAGTTATTGTGGTCAGGTACTTTGGATTCAAAACCAACTATTGGATTATGGGTTCAACTTTATGAACACTAAAATTTTTATAGATAACCAAAGTACAATTTGCATTGTTAAAAATCCTGTTTTTCATCAAAGAACTAAGCACATTGAAATAAGACACCACTTTATTAGAGATGCTAATGAAAAACACCTTATTCAAGTGGTCAAAATTCATACAAATGAAAATGTTGCTGATTTGTTAACAAAAGCTTTTGATGGCCCCAGATTTCAATATTAGGTTGTTCGTATAGGCATGCTAAACCCCTGATTGTGTGTTTGAGGGGAGGAATATGCCTAAGGGGATGATGTTGGTTCAAGGGGAGGATTTTATGTTGTAATATTCTTGTGTATATTTTGTATATGTTGTAAATATATCTGTTTTGTATACTGTGTGGTCTACTAACCAACTTGCAGAAATCGGTCAAACAAACAATCATGGAAATCATTCTACTAAGACAATTAAAGAGAAAGTGTTTATTCATTAAAACAACAAACTGCATCTAATGATGCAGTGATTACAGACTCTGGACATGACAACTAGGACCAAGACACTACATTCCTTCACACCTTCCACCTTCTCTTCAGACCAAAGCTTCACTCTTCAAGGCCTCCTCACTGGCCTCTGGTGTCCCCACTGTGGCATCCTGTGATGCTCTCTGCGTCTCCTATCCATCCATTCCTGCGCAGGGCGTGCAGCAAGACCCATCACAAGGGTCCTTCTGTTGGGGTTGGATGTGGAGGGTTGGGGATTTGGAACTGGAGCATTTGGTGGTAGCACAACAAGAGGAGCAACATATATGGGCCTATAGTTTCGAGGCCTGTAGGTTGGATCATTCACTTCATCGTCAGAGTCTTCCTTCATATCCCTAAGCTCAGCACTTGACACCTCAACCTCATTCTGAGGAGGGTTTGGAACTTCTTCCTCTGAAGAAGTATAGTAGAAGGGGGATTGATAAGGAGATGGCCTTGAGATGTAGGTGACTCGATTGGTGACTCCATGTGGAAAGTAATTGAGCCAGTTTGGCTCGCTGTCTGAAGATGATACTTCGATGGGATGATTTGGAGAGTTGCTCATGGTTTGTGTGTATAATGTATGTTGTTGATTTGGATATGTATTTGTGTAGCAAAGGGTTGGTTTTTATAGACTTCTTGGGAATCTTAGGTCGGTAGAATAAATGGTTTAAAAGTTTGGTTGGAATTTGTATCGATTAAAGGAGACTGCTGAAATACTATTGAGATCAGAGGAATTGATTCCTTTTCATTGCCACTGACTTTGTACTCGATTCCTCTGATGGGCTGTGGATTCTGCGGATAGCATTGAAGAGTTACTATGGATAAAAGATAAGTGGTTTCTGCCGTTTGACTGGTTGGTTTCCACTGATTGACTTTTCGTTGCTGCTGATAGTATTGAAAATTGGGATTTAAGTGGGAAGGTTTTCGAAGTCAAAATTGGTCAAATATTCGCTCCGAATCTTCTGTTAATTTAAACGGTTATTTTGGGCAATATATTTCAATATTCAATCAGAAGAATTCCACAACCTAATTTACAAATCCCACTGAATCCGTTCATCCACAAGCTCTCTGATTGTACAATAATTCGTACAACCAGGCCTTCGATGGTGATCGAAGGGTATGAGGGGTGATATGCTTGCGCCAAACTTGTAGTCAATCTGCAATAAGAAATAGTAGACACTTCGTTAAGTGATTGCGCAGGGGTTGGGCCCTGCGAACCACCTCCGGCGTGTGAATAAGTATGTGATATGAGTTATGGATAATATGATGTATGTGAAATAATGTGTTGAGTGAACATACCATTGAAATGACTCGTCCAATCTATTTATAGGTGATGAAAATAGCTTGGAGAGTGTTAGCACACGTTTAGGAGATCATGGGGGCGTCCCCTGATTTATGGTAACCGCTAGGGCTTCATCCCCACTATCTCGGACTTGGCGAGGAAGCTAAGGACATAGTGGGAACGTGGGGGAAGACCAAGTCAAGGTTCTTGTTTGTCTTGGCATCTTCAAGAGAAGACACCGAAGGGCATAGGCCTTCGGCTGGCGAATTCCCAACTGGTAACCATATCAATGATGAATGGTTTTACGCCACCAATGACTTATAAAGAAAGACTTGGGTCTTCGTAATGTAATTTCGACTGAGGCCGAAGGGGGGTCCTTCGACCTGATCAGAGGGTACGTCATCAAGCCCCCCAGTCGAAAGTGATATGTACGAACCAGAAATATTGCTTACGACTCAGAAATAAAAGCGAAACCTCTCCTTCGTCACAAAAACGAACGAAGATGAAAAGTCTAGTTAATATTGACCGTAATAAATGCATAGTTAATTATAACTACCCCGTTTTCCTCGGTACTAGTAAACATCCTTTCAAAATTTAAAAGGGGTTTGAAATCCGGTATAAAAGGGATAGCACGGACACGTGTAGGGCTAAGATGCAATACTTGTAGGGTATATAAAATGCAAAAATCAGTAAAACCCTAACAAAGTAACTTTCGCCCAAAGTTTTTCACCTACCAAAATTCCTTTCGATCAAGCCTTCGACCAAACAAGGTAAAGCGCTCCTTCTTCTCCTGTATTTCCAATATTTTTTGTGTTTTGTAGAAGGTGTCATGTCAACCAACAAAAAATTTGTTATAAAACAACAAGGTTGCACATTAACCAGGGAGGAGCTTAAAGCGTTCCTCACTGATTATCCCATTCCAAAAGAACACAAAGTAATGCTACCAAGTAAAGATCAAGGGATATTCGATGCCCCTGAAAATTATGTAGGCTTGTATATCCATGCTTTCACCACTTCCAATCTTAGGATACCACTGCATCCTTTAATTTTATAATTCCTCCGATATTATGAGGTACACATTTCTAGTTTCAACCCTTTTGGCCTAGCCAAGCTGACAACATACATTGTGATGTGTAAAGCCTATGGGTTTGAACCATCCTTGATTGTGCTTAGGGGTTTTTTAAATCTATATCCGGGAGGAGATTGGTTAACTTGGGCCAAAAGGGGTGAAAGGGATGTGCCCACATTGATAGATAGGCCTTTTACAAACATAAGGAACTGGAAAGGCAAGTTCTTTTATATTCAGACTACCATTATCCCTCCTGGATACTCTGCATTGTTAAACCCAGACTTTCAATATGATGAGAAAAGGTTCACTGATCCATTGCCTTATACTGTGAGAAGAAACCCACTGTATCGGCGTTTGGCTCGTTATCCAGCTGACTGCCAGACCTTCCCTGAACCAATCCTATTCATGGCTGGCATTGCTGAGAGATGGGAAGGGTCTCCGTTGGTATCTGAGATAATTTGTGATGGAGAAAGTATGTATTTTTTAAATTATCATAAGAAACAAAAACTTATCTTGCTGATATTTATCTTATCTGCTTCTTTTTGCAGAGATGTCATTCAGGAACTTTGTCGTGGCTGGAGGTGCCAAAGAGGTTAGTTTCCTTCCAAAGAATCCCCAAGAAACAAGCTATGGCGTGGGCTCCCCTTCGGTGTCTATAAACAAAGACGAGGTGGAAGCCCATCCTGCCGAACCTGTATCTTCTGCTCCTCCACCAAAGGAACCCATAGATGTAGAAGATCAGCTAGTGGAGAATATTGCTGACTCAGACGAACCAGTCTCCGATCAACCGTTGGCCATCGCAGGACCCTCCGGCATAGGTGAGAGGGTTCGAAGCAGGAAAGGTGCTAGTGCCAAGGCTACGAAATCTGATTCAAAGAGAAAGCTTCTTCTGCCTACTCCTCCCTCTCGAACCACCCGGCAAAAAAGTGCCCAGGGTAAGGCTGTGGTATTTCCAGCCATCGAGGGGCCCAGCGGCGATGACTTCCATGGTAAACTTCTTACCTGTGAAATAAAATTAAATACCCAAGATCATATATTAATGAAATTTACTTTTGTAATAGGACTTCCTGATACGAAGGAGCTTCCTTCTCCCCAAGCTTGTCACCAACTTATGAGCCATGTGATCCGCTCCAAGTGGAGAGAGGTGATGAATAGTATGTCGATAGAGAGGCTTTGTGATCTGCATGATAAAAGCTATGTACGCCAGGGCATGCTTGACAATCAACTCAATGCTAGGACAAGGGAATTGCTCCGCGCTGTCACCAAAGCTCGAGAAGAAATGGATGCTATGCTGAAGGGGGAGAAGGTTAGAGATCAAAAGTATGCTGACTTGGAGAAGAAGTGTGAGGAGGCATTGGAGGATTTTGATAAGAATCCCTTAGTTCAAGATCTCAGAGCTGAGAATGAAAAGCTCAAAGGTCAATTGGCAACGAGTGAGGCTGAGTGCAACAGGTTAACTGTCGAAAGCTCTATGAGTGTTGGTTACAAAGAGCAGATATCTGTTCTTTCATCCAAATGTAGAGGTCTCGAACAGGAGAGGTCAAAGTTGCTGGCCCAAGAGATCAAGCTCCGAGAAAAGGTAGATGGCTTAAACCTCCGTCTGAAGATGCTGAATAAGGATAGAGTGGACCTGGTAACCAAAGTGATCCCCTACATTGCTATGGAACTTTATCATAGCGATGATGTGGGGATTGCTATTGGGAATGTGGTGAATGCTGCCATTTTTCATGGCAAGTGTACCACGTTGGAGGAGGTGGCGAAGACTGGGGAACCAGTAGTGCTGGAGAAAATTCCGTATTACAGGGCAACTCATGAAAAAGAATATGATGATGCAGGTAATCATTTAACTGCTTTAGAGTTCCCTTTCCTTGCAGATGTGACGAAGGACCCATCAGCCTCGATTGAGGATCTGCTAGCCAAGAAGCCAAGGAAAGTCCAGCCTCCTTCTTCCTCCAAGAAGACTCCGTCACCCCAGGTTCCATCTCCAGGCTCAGCTGACCCCACTCATTCCAAGGTTTAAAGAAGGCAACCATGTGGTTGTAATTTGATCCCCAGGGTGGTATGTACCCTGTTTAAAACAATTGTCTGTGCTCCGTTCCAGGCTTCGTGCCTGATGAAACAATTTACTTATTGCATGTTGGTAGTAGGCTACGGCCTAAGACA
>BPTQ01000007.1:3199587-3585131 GCA_019973895.1 Chrysanthemum seticuspe
ATCAGTTCAGGCCTCGTACTTCATCATTATGTCGTCTGCAGATAACACTTCAGGCCCCGTTCCTCAAAGAAAAGAAAGGTGTACTCTTCAGTGTGCTTTATCTTTAAAAGAAGAGAAATCTTCATGTTTATGACCATTCTCATCGACATTCTTCATCAACAAGCTTCATGTTTTTCCCTTGCTCTTTCAACACTCAAGTGGATCTACGTTCTTTGGTGTATATTCTTATTCACTTGTTCAAATCAAAAATGGCAACTTCGGATGCAATTTTTGAGGGGGGAGAAGAGTGCATATACTACATGTTGATGGATGCTTGAATTATGGTCATATGACTCTCCTTCAATGCCTAATGCTTCACTTACTAAGGATAATTGGGATTCATTGTTTGGGATTCATTGTTTCAAGATATGTTTGATGAGTACTTCCAACCTCTAACGAATGTTGATCATCCAGTTCCTGATGCTCCTGCTCCGGTTCCTGCTGACTCAACTAATTCACCATCTTCAATCTACATTGATAAAGATGCACCATCTAAGAAGTACAACTTAGACTACTCAAGAAACCCAATCTCCAGTTATTCCTCGAGGTGTTGATAATGACTATCATAATATTGCAGTTGCACTATTGAATAATAATCCGCTCTTTGGTATTCCTTTGCCAAATCTTCACGGATTATTGTTCATGAATAATGATCCGCTCTTTGGTATTCCTCTGCCAAATCTTCATGGATTATTGTTCCTCTCAATGTGCACGCTATGTATCAACCACATAAACATCACGTGGTGGGCATTTCACACAAGTTGATTACTTCAGAGTTAATCATTTATCACTTATTTGACATTGAAGTTGACTTTCACAAAGGCGTGTTCTTATTAGATAACTTGCTCGGGATTACCAAATTGAGTTAAAGACTTGGCTTATCTAGTTACCAGCAGTCGGTTTGGATGGTTGAAGACCTGGTTAACTATCACTTCAACGAGTTACGTTGTTTTACTCAGTGACACACGCAAATGGCGTTGTGGATAATCGCAAGAGGTGTTAATGTCTCATACTTTGGTTGAGTATTGAGTACTTAGAGATTTGCTTGGAGCATAAATTCTCGACACCGTTCTTCCAACAGTAGTGCAGGATTAAGACACAAATGCGGGGAATTCTACTTCAGTTTCAAGTTTGGTATATCGGGTTTTCTTCATCAGTGGTCACTTCAAATTGTCTACATATGCGTTGGTTAAGATAGTCGGAGAGAGTTTCTGTTGCAGTTGATTCTCACAAGATACATTTGAGCTAATTGTGTTCTTTTCTATTTCAAGAATATGAGTGTATTATGTTTTGCTGATTCTGAGGTATCAAAACCAGCAAGGGGGAAGGATATATTATTCCAACTATTTGGGGGAAGGATGTATTATTCCAACCATTTAGAGGGAAGTGGTCCCTGGAGACTTTTGGTTTGTGTTACTTCACCGTTCAGTTGGATGAATTATGAGAAGAATATTTGGAGCGTGAGATGACATTGCTTATCGACATCTTCTATATGATTTATGGTAGTGCTTCTGGCTATTGATTCATGTACACAATGTAATGATGATTCCGATGTGATGGCAACCATCAGGGGAGAGAGATTGTGTACATTGGGGACGCTCAGCTATTTCACTTGAGTGCTTAATCAGTGATTCAGAGATATAATCACTTATTCCGGAGTTGACATCCGCAGAGATTGTCATCCACAGAGATAATTAGTGATTCGGCCTGCTTCTTCAATGTTATCGGTTATTCTCTCTTTGGGCATTCGGGTACTTCGGGTTCTTGAGCTTCATACACTTTCTTCAGGGGAGAGAAAAGTATACATCGGGGTTATTCTTTGGCTATCAGACTTAATCTGCTACTTCGACGGTATAAGTTTCTCTGTCTTCGGGTATATGTGTATTTGGGTTCGTGAGCTCTAGTCAAAGAGACTGACTGCATCAATTCATCTACTTGGGGGAAGTGGTCTCTTGACAACCTTTTGGTATGGATCACTTCAGAATTCAGTTGAAAAGAAATATGAGAAGATTCATTCAAGCGTGGGATGATACGTTGCTGATATATTTTGATGATATAACCCCGAACGGATAATCTCGATTATCGTTCTTAAAAGGAGCAGCGGGATTTATGATAGTGGTGTGCTTCCTTGTGCACCTGGCTAAATAAAGCCTGAAATAGAGCTTCGAATCTACTCAACATAAGGATTTTCGGTTTGGGGGGAAGCTGCCAAAGTCTCTCTTTCTCAAAGGCTCGGGTTCTATCTTCTATTCTGGAGCCTCGGAAGCTTTGGTGGTGAATGTTTTAGAGATGATGACTTCTATCTTCTACAACGGGGCTGTTCGATATCCTTATCTCGGTACTCGTATCATCATCTTCTTAAACTATATCATCTTCTCTATCTTTGTAAATATTTATCAAAAGCAAAATAGAAAAATATAAAACCAACAAAAACCCATAAAAATCAAAAAAATAAGAAAATACCAAAAATATTGTTTTTCTCAAGACATGTCTTCTGGTATCGATAACATCTACGGTCTTAGAAATGTCATTCAATAATGCCACGGGACTTTAGATGAAGTTCGAGCAGGAGGTGTAAATATTTCTTTTCAAAACATGTCACAAAATATGGCTTGCAGTTATCTCAGACTGTAACCCGTGCTTAAGTATGGCTTGCAGTTACTTCTGACTGTAACCCGTACTTAAACTATGGCTTGCTATTATTTCTGATAGCAACCCACTCTTCAAGGAAGGAAAGTGTTGCGCTAAACCAATTTTCTAAAATTTCGTGCACTTATCCTAAAACAAATTGAGGAAAGTATGTCGAAGGACTACTGTTCCTACACAAATGTTTTTCCTTCTATAAATTCTCCAGAAAAATATTTGTTGTTTTCAAAAATGGTGGTAAATGAGTTGCATGTAAATCAATCAGATTCAGAGTTTTCGTAAAAAATAAAAACACAATCAATGACTTCAGTGCTTTTAAACTTTTCAGAAAAATAAGTCATTGATTGAGGGGGAGAATGTTTTCAAATCTATATCATCTAACGAGCTCATCTAATTACCCTATATACTTAAATGTAAAACATGTTAACCTACGTTGAAGGACTAGGTGCCTAGGATATGATTGTTAGGATTAGATGATTAGAGTTTGATAAATACATAATTCCCATGCATTTGTATGATCTGATTGATATGTTGGATTGACTTTTATTAGTCGATTGTTGTTTCGGTGATGTCGACCCCCATATATCTATATGTGTGTTCACTAACGTATGCAGGTATATTGGTATATAAGAATGTTCCCTATCCGGATCCCACATAAGATGATGATTGGATGCCGAAAGGAAGGGTAACTATAGCTTGGGTCGACAAAAGAAGAAACGGAGCTTAATCAGATCTCTCCATGGATAGTTGGCACGATAGATGCAACTTCAGAGGTCTCACTGCATCAGCAGATGGTTTTCTTCGAGCCTTACAACAACAACAGAAGCAGCTTCTACACCACCTAACGTATATTTGGGCAGGATTAATTGTGATGATACCATGATCGTATGGAAGAAAAATATTTTTTTGAAAATAAATTGGACTTAATTTTAGATATCACCGGACTTCATTTTATCAAAACTTAAGTAACTCGATCATCGACTACGGTCATCAAAACTTAAGTAACTCGATCTTCATAAAAGTTCCGTTTTGTACAAAAATAAGTGGTGATCTAAAGATTTAATGTTATGTCATGGTATGATTTTCTTTAAAACCCAAAGATCTTTCAAAAGGAAATTTTTTCTGTTCTTGTTTGATTGTGAATTTGTTTTATTTTAGCTAAAAGATCTCTTAAAACAATCATACCTGACACTAACAATCTTTAATGTCTTAAAATGGTCCTTATCTGTCATTTTTCAAAATCAAATCTTGCCACGTCTTTCCCCAAATTTTTCTAAATGATTTAAATCAATTGGGATCACAAATCTCAATTGGTTCAAAATATTTGATCGGGGGAGAGATCGTGATTTAAATCTCAAATCTGTTTTAATGGAATTGGTTTTAGTCCTTCAAAGGCACTCCTGCCTCCATGTGCCAAACGATTTCAATATACATAATGCACATGTTGAGGGGGAGCATTTATCCAAAAACAAGATGAGTATTTAAACCAGGCCACATATTCTCCCATGTTTTCTAAACCTAATTAAATCATTTGGGATCAAAAATCTCAAAGGGTTTGATACTTTTGATCGGGGGGAGAATTTGTGATTTAATAATGAAATTTGATAAATGGTGACCAATTTTGTCTCAAAGTGCATACTGCTCTCTAATATGTGCTAAAATCTTTTCGAATCTCGAAGCATATATTGAGGGGGAGCATTTCAAAAAGAAAATAAACTTTCAAGGTACAAAGATTTTTATGTTTTATCACAAAGTTCCTTGATTGATTTTCTTAAGGTTTCTTAATGGATTTTGTGATCACGGATATGCTTCAAAAGAACTCTTTCCTCTATGTGATAAAATGATTTCAAATATCCTATGCACATATTGAGGGGGGGAATTTACCAAAGAAAATCAAATGGCTTTTTCCATAGAAATTGTGATCAAGAATTTATTTCAAAAGAACTCTTGCCTCCATGTGCTAAACAATTTATAAAATCATATGCACATGTTAAGGGGGAGCATTTCTAAAAGATCAAAACAATTAAGGTATAAAATACTTTGATATTATATCACAAGTACCTTGATTGATTTTCCAAATGATTTTTCAATTGGTTTCAAGAAGGAAAGAACAATACCAAAAGACCGACCAATTTACTTTATGCATGGTGTTATAAGGATGGTTAGGTTAGGTTTTTGTTCCCACGATCCCACCAGAACCGGAGGGATCTAGCCAGGGATAATCCACTAGATAGTGTAGAAGTCCTTAGGTATGATGAAAAAAAAGGAGAAAAGTGAGATATGGGAAGAGTGCGGACTAAGACTGAGCTAGTACTGGAATAAACCCAACAAGGTTCTAGTTATGAAGTCTCGGTAAGCACTGAAGGGGTTGAAGAATGAAAAAGATTTGAATGTGAAAAAGGGTCAAAAGAAATAGCCCTCCAATAATTCAACCTTAGGGCAGAAACCGGGTTCAATTCATATGCTACTGGTGGTTACCAAGGTAACACTAGTATTGAAGATAAGACGTCATGGACCCAGTGACGCACTGCACCTAACTTCCCAAGCTACTCAAGTTCCTCTTAAAAGAGCTTGTTTCATTCTCACGGGGAACCTACATAATCTATCGACTTTCTCTTAGAGATTGTTGATATTGAAGAAGGAGACCCTCTCCCTAGTCTCCGGCATAGAAAACAAAAATGCACGATTGAGTCTAGAGGCAAGAGATCATCCACAATATCTCATTAGGACACTAAATTAATGAAGACTTGCTGTTTCACACAATGTGGAAAGTAAGAATAAATTAAGAGTCCTACGCATTATCCTTGTGGTATTGCCAGAACATCTGAGTGATATGTAAAGTATTCACGATGAAGATGGAAATCCTTCTAGAGCCAACATCAAACAAGCTCTTGGTGGGTGACATGTGAGATCGTTTCTAAAGATCAAGCTTGTGACATATGGATAGAAACAATGGGGCGATTCACTCGTGAATCAACCTTGGTCCAGGAAAGGAATTGACGAATACTTTTGGAAAAACCGTTCGATGTGCAAATCTTCTTTTCTCTAGCACATCGAATGTGCATTCACGATTTCAAACACAAAAAGTATCTCTGATTGAAAAAATACTTTTGGAAAAACCGTTTGATGTGCAAATCTTTTCTTTTCTCTAGCAAATCGAATGTGTACTCTTTTCAAATTCAAAAAGTATTTTTGATTAAAAATTGATCTTTCTCATAAAACCTTCGTCGTATTGCAAAACTCTTTCTTCAAGCAATACGCGATTGTTTTCAAATCAATTTTTTATCAATCAGTGAATCTCAATTCGCTAGTTCACTCACTCCGTGTTGTCTTCTTTGAGACGTTCTGGTTTGAGAACAACTAGAATAGCTGCGAAACCCTGTCAAGGAGATTCTTCGAAATTATACCTGATCACAGGCAGTACTTGTACTGATCAACGGGGAACCGTGGGCCGTGTACCTCAATTTAACGAAAGTGATCAAAGACACTTTCGTGTGCTTTATTGCTAAATGTTGTTTGCAGGTACATTTGGACGGTTGCAGCTGATCAGAATTGAGAAGTCAATCCAAAGCCGCATGCTCACAGCATTCACACTTAATTGAAGAAATCATGACTAGTGCATATCTACATAAACTGGCTCTGATATTTTTATACTATGCTTCTGCTACGCTGCTGCAAATATCATGAACCAGTAAAGCTTCCGCTACTCTGATGGAAAGATGTCATGATCCAAAAAGTGTGAGCATGTCGATCCAAAAGTCACAACATCACATGAAGGCAACACTACAAAGGTGATCCATAGATTTACAGTGGCTGGTGATCTCAAAGAAAGCTCGAAGATCATCAAGATGTGGATCAGATCAAAGACCTCCACTTAAAGTACAAAGTAATCAGACTTTGAAGAATCACTGCTAAAGCACAAAGATGCAGATGTTGAAGAATTAAAGTCTACGAGCTCAAGACTGAAGATTAAATAGAATGCTAAGATTCGAAATGTAAAACATGGGGTGACCTCCCTTACGGGGGGATTGTTAGGAATTGGAAATTCCATATGAAGTGTCGGTCACCCCAACTATTGTCTAGCATATGTTAGCTCGTAGACATTACGTTATTGATTAGTTAGTTAGTTAGTTTAGAGCAACACCGTGGAGGACGGACGGGTCTTTACCCAATGTATGCCTGATCCACAACCCGTAGGTAGCGTAATATGTAAGAACTATAAATAGCCCTCTCCACATGTGGAGAGGGTTGGTGCTTTCATTTCTCTAATCATACAACTTTCTTTTTCTCTCATCTCTTTCTCTATCTAGAAAGTATCCCACCCATCTCTCTCTCTCTCTAGAATCTACTTGTTTGATTCAACCCTCATACATGTTCTTTGATTAAAACAATAACCAATATCCTACAAGTTTCAATCTGATAAGGTCCTTCATCAATTGATTTGAGAATGTTAACCCCATTTTCCTTTCCCAAACAGTACAAACTAATTCATTGAGCCCATGAGTCATAATCAGTTCTGTCAAGCATAGGTGGACGAGTATCTGATCCAGCTGCTTGAACGTCCTCAGCTACAGAAGAGATGATTATAGGCACGTTGGTAGACATGATTACATATTTCACGGGATTTTATAACTCTATGATTAAACAGGGAAATAGATTCTTTCACGGGATTTTACTAAATCAAGAGAAAACCGTATCAGAAACAATAATTAACCAAGTCGCTTTAAACCTTGAAGACAAGTCGCTTTAACCCAAGTCGCTAGGTATACAAGTAGCTTCAATGGACAAGTCGCTATGCACATAAGTTGCAAGAGTGACAACTTGCTAGAAGAACAAGTCGCTAGTGACACAAGTCGCTATAAAGACAAATCGCTAGTGACAAATCGCTAGACACAGAAGTTGCTAGAATAACAAGTCGCTAGACGGACAAGTCGCTAGAGACAAATCGCTAGACAAAACAGTACGACCACTACTTTGTACTATTTGTCGCTTTGTCTGAAAAGACAAATCGCTAGAGCACAAGTCGCTTCCCACAACAAAGTTAAGTCGCTGAAGAACGTAGAGACAAGTTGCTACGATGACAAGTCGCTGGCCAAAACAGTACGACCACTACTTTGTACTATTTGTCGCTTTGTCTCAAAAGAAAAATCGGTAGTGCTCAAGTCGCTTCCACAACAAAGACAAGTCGCTGAAGAATCGTAGAGACAAGTCGATAAGAAGAAATCTAGTCCGTGACTCAAGTCGCTAGGTAGAAATGTTCAAAAACACCACTTTTTAATCCAAAAAAAACCCAACCACACTGATTCAAGCCTTCCAAATCAAAACCTAAGCACTTATAATGATTCTAAACACAAAAGTACAATCAAAATTCAAACTTTAACACTAGAAATTGTCCAAATGATGCAAATACCACTAAACGTTTTCAAACCCAAAAACCATATAAAACCACTAGAAATCCAAGAACATGTAAGAGAGATGATCAAACCATGGCTCTTGATACCATTTGTAACATATTGGATTTGACAAACACATTAAACCATGATACTAAGTGGCGTACACTATAGGTTTTAGAGAGAGAAAGTTAAGAGGTTTGGGAACTTAGTGAGAAAAAGTAAAATCTTATTATGAGCTCCAACCCTCTACCTTGGGAGGTAGAGGGTATTTATAGTACCTTACATAAAACGCCACCTACGGGCTGTGGATCAGGCATACAATGGGTAAAGACCCATTCGTCCTCCACGGTGTTACTTAACTTAAATACTAACTAACATAAAATAACTACGACTACGAGCTTTCTAACAATTACATATACTTGAGGTGACCGACACTTTAACGACTGAATTTTCTAAATCCTAACAGGTATATAAATTAATGATTATGGACCTATATAAAGCTTCACCATTGTGGATGCTCTACTGAGTTGTTACAAGTATGGTTTAAATACTTTGAATAGAATGTTACAAGAATTTATATTAAATAAGCTGTTACAAAACAATGGACTATATTTATGTTAAATCGGCCATTAAAAAATAATGGACTATATGAATAATAAATGATTGTTAGGGTGGTGGCAACGCACGATCGGCATGCATGATGCCGATCGGTGTGGGTGATGCCTCCAATTCGGCATCAATCGGCATGGGGCTTCGGTGTGTAGATTCGGTATGTATTACCGATTTGGTATCAAACTAAAGTGGACGGTGGGGTTTAAATTTGTAGCCGTTGGACATTAATTCGGCTAGCCGTTGCATGGATTAAAAAAAAATTACTCCCCCTCTATAAATTAACAAACTCAATTCCATTTTTTACCACAAATTCAATCACATCTCTTTACACTTTTTAAAAACATTCTCATGGATCCAAGAAAATCAAGAAGTGGTTCGTCGTCATCCAAAGGCCGTGGACGAGGTTCTCGTTCCAATCATCCACAAATTCAATCACAACCCGCTCCATACATTCCTCAAATGAGTCCTCCTCAATATTATCATCAAATGACTTCTCCACCGTACTTTCAACCCCATATTTTCACCAACCACCACCATTGACTCCAACTCAATACATGATGTCCCCTACAAGTGACTTTGACCCGTTCGTCGAGTACCGTGACGGTCCTTCGTGGCATGAACCAAGTGTTGAACGAGAGCTACCGCTATATAACTTGGATGATGATGAAGATGACGTGGTTCCCGAAACGCAACAACCAACTCCCATGGGTATTTTTTTTTGTTAAAATTGTATTTGTTTTAAATTTTATTTGTTAAAATTTTATTTGTTAGAATATTTATTTGTTAAGATTTTGTTTGTTTTAATTTTTATTTGTTACACTTTTATTTAGTATATTTTTATTTGTTAAAATTTTATTTGTTAGAATTTTTATTTGTTAAAATTTTGTGTTTGTTAGAAAATGATGAAGTCCAAGAAGTGCAAATACAAAGACAACCGAATAAAGCGGAAAAAAAATCTTGAACGCCGGTCGGAGAGGCGGCTTTGACTAAAGCTTGGGTTCATATCTCGACATGTAGAGTCGTTGGGAATGAACAAAGTAGAGATAGTTTTTGGAAAAGAATTCTTGAGCATTTCAAGCAAAACGTGAAAGACACAACTAGATCTTTTCATGCCTTGAACACAAAGTGGAAAACTGTGAACGGAAAAATGGGTGTCTTTAATGGGCTATACATCCAACAAGTAATTTTTAAACTTTTTAATTTTATAATTGTATAATTTTATTAATTTATACTTTTTACTTTTATAATTGTATATTTTATGAATTTATACTTTTTACTTTTATAATTGTGGAAACGTATTCGTGAGAGTGGGTGTAGCGATGTTAACGTGATGAAAAATTCCTTGGCCGATTACAAGAACAAAACTGGCAAGTAGTTTAGCCATATTGATGCTTGGGACATTGTTAAGCTAGAAGACAAATGGTTGGAACAACCAGATGTAGCGCAAGGATCTACTTCTCATTCCGACAAACGAAGAAAGTCGTCGAAATCCGCCCACTACGAGTCCGCAAGCAATGACAACAACATTGTGCTTCCGGATCTGAATGTCGACAACACTCCTATGCGGAAAAGAAAAGGCAAAAAGGCCGAAAGCGAGTCGTCGACAATGCAAAGTGTAGCTGCGAGCTTTGACACATACACATCAAATAAGACACAACTATTGCAGACGGCGGTGGCGACAAAAGTTGGAAAGAATCAAATGGCCGACAAGTTCTTGGAGACAAAAATACGTTTAATGGAAGAAAAGCATATGTTTAGGGCGATGAAATTCTATAAGGAACCGCACGATAACATAACCGACCCAAATATACTAGCGTTCACTCTTGACAAAAAACGTGAGCTCGCGGCGAAATATGGATGGACTTCCGATTTTTAGATATATGTTTTAGTTCGTTGTTTTTATTAATGCGATTTACTTTATGTAATTTTCTTTTAAGTATTAATAAAATATTATGTTTTTATTAAATTGTTTAATATAATTATATAAAAAAAATAGTTGAGGTATGGGTTAGGCATGGTTGTCACTAAAAATCTATTGTTAAATATTAGATTGGTATGAGATGAGATGAAAGGATATTATTGGTAGGTAATTAGGCATGAAAAAAAGTTTAGGCATGGTTGCCACCACCCTAAGCATCATATTTAGATACATATTAATAAACGTTGACTCTTTTCAATACATGTTCGTTATAGAATTTGTGAATGGAAAGTGGCCAATCACATCTATTCTCTTATGAATGTGAATAAGCATGCGATATTACTTTTTATTATGGCATCTATAAGTCTATGGGTTAATAAATTAACAAACATAGTTATTCAAATTGACAATAGATTAAATTGTAACGTTTCATGGTTTTGTGAGAATACACTAATGTATACACAAAGTATTATTTCAACCAGTGAAGCATTAGTTCAAGAGGTGAAGCTCTCATGCTTTAGTCAATTGATCCAGGTTTGAGTCTCTTCCTTGGCATTTACTTCAGATAGGTACCCGCTTTCACAAAACCTATAAGCACATTGGAGAGACATTGTGGAATAAGAGATCGGGGGTCGAGTCTCGGCTCGTCTCACTCCAGGTGGTGCTCCTCTGGGCCAGGAGAGTTGCCGAAGTTATACTTTGTAGGGTGGACAATAGCTGGTTTCAAAAGGTATTTGGGATCAGGATGTTTCCGTCAATCTACACCTTTGTGGAATACAAAATATTATTTGAGGTATGTTATTGCTCATGCAGTGTGTAGAGTGGTTGTAAAATAGAGGAACGACATTATAATGTCTAACATGCGCTCCACATTTAATTAGAACCAAACAGAATAGTGACACGTGAATTTGGAGTTTGGATTGAAACTGGGAAAGAGGTTTGACCAAATAAATGAGGTAGGTCGTTGGAGTAAATGAAAGATGGAAAGTTATATTGAGTAAATGAAAGATGGAAAGCTATATAGAGTAAATGAGGTAGGTTGGAGTAAATGAAAGATGGAAAGTTATATTGATTAAATGAGGTAGGTCGAAAAAACTAAACGAATGGTGTAACTGATTTAAGACTAGAATTTGTATATAAAAGGTTGTGTGTAATACAAATGCGACTTGCTAGTGTTCATAAGTTTTATACCTCTAAGCAGGGACGGAGTTAGGGGGTTCATGCGGGTGCTCGGGACCTTTATTAATTTTTTTGATATGGTGTTAAATTTTGAAAAAAACATCAATTTTTCCTAAATGCACTCGGTCTATTGAAATGTGTTTCTGTATTACGGTTCTAAAAAATTTGTGCACCATGTTATATTTGGTTTTTGGTTCTGTCCATGCCTCTAAGTGTCCACAAGTATATATCGACATATGTCTGAGTCATATTTATTAAATGGAATGAGTTGAATTAGCAAACCTGGATCGTAACAAACATAAGTGAATTTAGATGCTCGTATGTTTTAAACCGGTTTCAACACTGTTTATTACATTACATTTATGTTTATAAGGATCATCAGGCATCCACGAAACTTTAAAAGAATTGAGGGTAAATTACAGTGGTGGTCTATTTAATATGCATAAACTTACATTTGCCTTCTTTTCACCTTTTTATCAAGATAAATTAAACTCGAGACTTGAGTATAGCTATTGAGTCGAGCTCGAGCTCGAGCTTGACTCGTTTGCAGCCTAAAATACGTGTTGTAATTCATGTCCAACATAGTATCTCCATCTCAAAATAAATGCCTATATTGTTATGTTTAGTTGACCCATAATTAAATATTTACTTGCAATTTCAACCAATTAATGTAATTCTAATTGAGTAAGAATGAATTTTATTAGTTAATATTTTATAACTTATTATTTTTTTTAAGTTTGTGAAATATAAAAATGAAAATTTAATTTAAAATTCAAATAGTATGATATTTCTAACGACTTTATTTAAAGTTCACTGATTCATAACATCATATCATTTCATGGCCTAAATAAGTGCTCGTTTGCTTACAAGTAGCAAAAAATCACGCAAAACATATAAGTTTGGGCACGATAGGTATGAAACCATATTTACCATTTAATTTAGCAATGGTACATTAATCTCATTACTTGTACAATGTTTTAATAATGGTAACATTTTCTTGTGTTATAGTGATTGAGGTGACGATAGTATTCACTATTCACAAGTCACAACTAGTATATGAAATTTTAAAGAGGGTCATCATGCATTTTGTGTTGAGTCCTTTCATTTTTTGAGAAACAGTCAACGTTTTTTTTACTTTATGGCTTTATGCATGACAAGGAATACCAAATATATTCATTGAACAACAACACAATAGTTCATACAAACCTGCCTATTTTTTAGGGGTGTGCACGGTTCGGTTTGGGTCGGTTTTTGGCTAAAACCGAAACCGAACCACAATGTTCGGTTTTTGTAGAACCCAAAACCGAAACCAATCGGTTTTTGGCGGTTCGGTTTTTCGGTTTGTTATCGGTTTCGGTTCGGTTTTTCGGTTTTTAACCGTTAATATTTGGGTATGGCCAAATTATACCAACAAACTTGTTTTACGTACAAAATTAGTTATTCTTTTTTACTTTTTTTTCAATCTAAGCATAATAATGTTTATTGCATAATTCTATAATTACAAACATATAAATGAGACATACACATAAAACATATACGTAGTATAATCATTATCAAATTAAATACTTATTGATATATTCACACAAAACACGCGACACGACAAACACACATATAAAATAAACGTTAAGATAAATATATTATAAATCCACTCACAAAATGAATATGAATTTATAAATTTGATTTATTTCGTTATTTAATTATATTATATTAATTAGATATTATTATATAATAAAACCGGTTCGGTTCGGTTTTTGCGGTTTGGTTTTTGAACGAAAACCGAAACCGAACCGAATTTTTCGGTTTATGAAAAAGTAAAAACCGAACTATCGATTTTTAGTTTCGGTCGGTTTTTTTGTTCGGTTTTTTCGGTTTTCGGTTCGGTTTCGGTTTTTTCTGTTTGTTTTGCTCACCCCTACTATTTTTAATCTTTCTTTCATATTTGGATAAGAATATTGATTTTGTGCATCTTTTTTCGATGTCGTTTCTTTCTCAAATATCTAGCCGCGCTCACTACGTCCGATGCTTCAAGTGCGTCAAATACGAACACCAAATATGTTTGATTGTTCCTAGTGACATGTTTATTCCCTATTTTCATTTTTGTTCTATGATTGCCTTTTTCTTGCATTTCTTGTATATCTTATTATTATTATTATTGTTATTATTATTATTATTATTTTTTTATTTATTTATTATTTTTTTTTTAACATCACTTTATTAAAAACTCATAAGATTTACAAGAAATTGGTGGAGAGCCGAGAAACCAACTGGGCCCCCACACCTCTAGCAATAGTAAAACCAATCCTATTAAAAAAATGAACCGCAGCACGTGCACCAATGTCTTGAGTCATAGAGAATCGTCGAATACGCTTTAGTAGGGTTACAGCATCCTTCGCAAGTTCTCCAAAAGAAGAGAACGAGAAAGGGAGGAAACCATATCCAATATCTACGCATTTAGCATCGTACTTGACACGTTTACGTTGTGCAGCATCAATAACCGCACGCCCTGGCATAAAATCAATCATCCCAGACTGCGTCAAGGGCGACGACCCCGTGAGATCAACACATACATCACGCCCACCATCCCAAGAATAAAGTAATATATCAGCTAGTCGTAAGGATCTGTCCCTATCTCCATAAAGCCCAATATCCACCTCCTTACGAGCTGAAATTCCAGACCGAGAACAAATATGAACAAGAACATCACGCACAATATTATGCCGATGTTTAATGCCAACAATACCCGCATACGAAACAGCATGATCCCCATAAATATCTCCAGTAAAAACCCTAGAGCAAGCTGAACACGGTACCTGAACAGTGAAAAGAGGAACGCCCAACCGATAGCATAACACACAACGATAAGTCCTGGCATTCATAGTTTGTCCCAATCCATATATCGGAGTCACCCGAAGCCAATCTGAAGTATAATCCTCCTTTAGTGAGCTCCATAACGCCATTTGTCGAGGAGATAGATGGAATGTAGATTCAACAGTTTGGGTAACCCGATCGAAATATATATCTGCCAATTTCTTCATAATTTTGGGGGCAGCGACCTCGCTAGGGTTACTCAAAAGGTCAATATCCATATTTACATTAAAAGTACATAGAGCATCATCATAAAAGGGACCATCAGTTACAATACCAGAACTATGGAGAAGCTTAGTCTGTAGGCTAGCAGATTGAAGTCTAGAAGCAAGGAATGCATAATTCAAGACATCACCTGCAGAATATACACCAAGCCCCCCAAAAGCAAAGGGTAAGGTGGCGAGTCTCCATTGCCAATGTAAAACCCTAAAAATCGTAAACGTATAAAATGACTATTATGCCCCTCTAGTAATGATTGGGAAATTCGTAAAACACGTCAAGCTCGTTATACTCGTTAAACTTTTAACATTAGATGACTTATGCAAGTTAATAATTAATCTACTTTCACTTCATGTCTATGAATGTAAAAAGAATCACACAATATGACATTACTTGGACCATTTTATATATATACCGACTAACACATTTAAACTAAAATCTATAAATGACATTTAACTAAAATATTAATTGATTTGGTCATTTAATTCCTCCCCTTAATTTCAGCCGAGACCCTCTCCATTATACCATTTACGTTTCATCTTATCAACCTAAATTGTAATACATTCCAAAAAAAAAAAAAAAAAACGAAACCCTAATACTCCTCCACACAAAAGTGACGGCAACTCCCTCCTTGTCCATTTTCCTGTTGACAACAAGGAGTCCAAGGAAGATACGTAAACACCATGAAACTGCTGTCATCGAGGGTGATTCAAGGAGTTCTGGCCGTGGGTTTATGGTTCGAAGCTGCTGGCTCGTGAACTGCTAGGTCGAGGTGGTGTTTGTCGTGGGTACAATGGTGTACAAGAGAATATAATTGGTTCGCCTTTGGTTTCTATTTTGGCCTTCATTCTGTTGCAATTCGACCCAAGGTAGCACACCTTCGTCTTTTGTTTTTCTTCTCGTTTCGATCTATTATATACGTACATACCTTGTCACATAAAGGTTAGCATGAATCGTCTATATATACGTATGATTATGCGATGTTTAGAATCACATAAAAATCATGGAAACTGGATTTTATGCATACATCGATCTCTAATCTTGCTATGCGAATGTGCTATTATATACATCTCTAAATTGGCTTTTGAGACACTTATATCAATCTCTAAAATACATATGAAAGAACTAGTTATGAACATAAATAATTAAGGTGGATCCTACATGTATATCGTGTAGTAAAATAAAAAGGAGTATGGTGAGAATGGGTAGGAAATGTTTATGAATGATGACCATGCACCATGCTTATACAACCTGTTGAAACCATATCTTTCATGTGTCATGTGTATAGTCTTCAAAGGCATGAAAATGGGAATAAATTTGCATACATGAAACTGTGTTATGGGTCATGGTTGCCTCGTTTGGGATGGGTAAAAAAGGATAAATATTTGGACGTATAAATTGTTTTTAAAAGGGTATAGGCGTGGCCTTGTGGGGGTGAGTTTGAGAGTGATCACGGAAGTTTTGTGTGCGTCGTTTGGTATTTCGAAAGGGGGTCGGGGGAGACGGGCATCGTGTTAGTCCGATAGCATGTTTACCTTGTCGTAATTGTAAATATTGTGAACCGCGATCAAGTGTAAAGATTGTCAAGATTCTAGCTTGTATTGAGTCCTTAAATCTCATGTATGCATGAATCATTTGTTTGCATGATACTTTTATTTAATTTCTCACTAAACCCTAAACTATGACACTTTGACATTTTTAACCCTACACTTTGATTATCATTATGATCGACCCTAGACCTTATTAAAATGTCATGTAAAAGCCTCAAAAATCTAATTATTACTTATTCTGAAACAAAACCTAATTTGATTAATTATGGAAATTGTTAAATATGAAAACCTTCCTAAAATAGACAGTTACTAAAGGTGGAAACCTGCTAAAAATGGAAAGTCGTCTAAAATGAGTAATCCGATCTTAATAAGCGTTATCAAATTCATATAGGTTCTGGACGGCGGGATTGATTTATCGTGTGACCTGACTTTCCTATTTTGTTTGCTTCGATTGAGGTAAAGACATTCTATCCCTTTTCAGTAGGGATTCTCATGACTTTTCGATCCTTGACTTTACTTCACTTATGATATCCCTTTGCTATGATTTCCTTATGCTATGATCCTTTTGATATGATTCTGACTTAATCCTTTGATATGATTCTATTCGCTATGATATTCGTTTGTTATGATTATGAACTTCTAATTATGAACCTTATGATTATGAACCTTCTGATTATGAACCATCTGATTATGAACCATCTGATTATGAACCTCTGATTATGAACTTATGTTATGGAAATCTGATATGAACCTTTGACTTCTGAACCTTTGATATGAAACCTTATGATATGATTATGCTTTGACCATTCAGTTTGATACCCGTGCCAAATATGTGTTCCTAGTCATGGAGGTACCATGACCATGTCATTGATGCACCAATGGCATGACTCCAGTGTGTACGAGTGATGCTACACACCGTCCCCATTATGTTATATGATTATGAGCTCAAGATATATGTTTGGCCACTATGTTTCCGGGGGGCGTATGGATGCATCCTAGATATGTTTTGATATGATATGATATGATTTATATGGTGAATGATGTCGTGTGCAATACGCGTCTTCACAGTCTGGGAGCTAGCTACTCCATTGGTTACTGAGGTCTCCCCTCCTACTATATATGGTATTCCGAGGTCACCCCTCCGAATACATTGGTTACTTATGATATGATATGATATGATATGTTCCGGGCTCGTGGTAGATTTCTGACAACCCTTACACTTTTGATATACCTATATTGTGCCATCTGTATTTCCCAATGCACCATATTCTGTATTAATTGTTCATTACTCAACACCCTTATATGACTCACCCTACTACCAAGATATATATATATATATATATATATATATATATATATATATATATATATATATATATATATATATATATATATATATATATATATTCCATTGCTTTGATCTATCACACTCTCATTCCGTTACTTCAGAGTATCGTTCCATTCACGTACCGGGTTATTATATGTTCTTGGATTTGATTATGTTATTCATGTTTTATGTAACTACTGATTACCCTGCTATGATAAGATTAACATATGGTTATCTGATTTACCTGTTGTCGTCTGATGATATGTGATCTCACTGTTATGTGACCCTCTGAATTGTCTTGTGACCATGCTAGTGTGTAATCAATAGTTTTGTCTGTTTATTATGTGTACTTCGTTCAGTTAATCTCGTGGACTATGACTTATCCGTTGTATCCTTATCTGCTTGTTGTTGACCTGCCATGTTTACATTTCTGTCTATGCTACGGATTGATTGGGTAAATGGTTCAACTTATGACGTCTGGCTTGTTAACTTGTTTAATTGCCGTGCTATGTCCCTAGTTTATTTAATTATAATGCTCATATTGTATTCCTACTTGTTACGTGTGACTCCTATGTTTTGACTGCTGTTAAGTACTTTCGCTGTTATGATACTGGTAATGTTTTCACCTAAGGGTTTTTGACCTGTGTGATTGCCATGCTCACTTACTAATTAATTTCTTCCGCTTGCCTTTAGATTTCTGTTTGACTTGTATGTCTTCTGATTTCCTGAATTGATTGTATGCCATATATATGTTGTGTGGATACGACGTCTGCTATGCTTGCTTATGTTTTAGTACTTGTATATCTAAGTTTGTATGTGCTTATATTCATGTCATCGATGCTTTGTTTGAGTTGTTTTCCTCTGTTATCTGTTCCTTCTGGATATCTGTATAATTATGTTTTGCAGGATCCTCCTTGACTCATTGGTTCCCTTTTGTCGTGACTTCGTTATTAGTTTCCTTATTTCACTTCGCAATTCTGATTTTATTTAGCTTTCGTGTTATTATATCTGTTTACTGGGCTTTTTAAGCTCAGCCGCATTTCTTTTCCTGCGGCAGGTTTTAGGTTTGAAGATGTGCTTCGATGGGCTGAGAGTTAGAGTATCTGAGTGGACCAACCCTAGTAGCTTATTACTTTAGGACTTATTTTGAAGAACTTTTGTATTGGGATTTTATTTCCTTTTGGGTATTGTATTTTCCTTGTCAGTCAATTGTGTATATGTTTTGATACCTCATTTTTAGTCTTTCCGTTTGTAAAGATTTCATTTGTATGTTATGATATGACACCAGAATGTGACACTTCTACCCTTGTCGGGTTGGGGTGTTACAGCCAATCACCAAAACCAGCCCCAGAAGCAGTGACAATACGCTCCAAAGAAGAACGAAGTGCCGCATCAAAAGAAACCTGAGCACACCCAAAGACCCGAGGGGAACATGTGCGCATAGAAAAATACAACTTGGAAATACCAGCACATGCACGGAGTAACAACAACTCGCATTGAGGGTCATTAAGTTTGGCAACAGCATCCATAAGTTCAATAGTTTTAGCAATCCTTTTCAGAACAAGCTTACTACCAAACTCAAAGTCCACACTAACGGGCCCACCCAATAATTTAACACCGTGCAAGGGACGAGAAATATTTGGGGGAAAAACACCCACATACCTGCTTTTGGGATCCTCATTTGGCCAAAAAACTTCAGTTTTATCAACATTGAGGTGTAGGCCCCGACAAGGTCCATCCGTCATAATCAACTCTAAAACCTTACCCACAACCAAAGTATCACCAATAATAGTGCCATCATCCAGATACCATGCTTGAAAGGAAAGGTCAAAAGAGTCTCTAATCTTACATGCCAGGGGATGTAACACTAAAGCAAAGAGAAGAGGCCCAAGCGGATCCCCTTGTTGCACACCTTGATGGGACCAAAGAGTATGCTCACCATAATATAATCTGGCAAGACTGGAGTAACAGAATTCCACCCATCGTGAAATAGACGGGAAATGAAGCCGAACCTCACGCAACATAACAGCTCGATCAACCATGTTGAAAGCGTTTTTAAAGTCAACCAACAACATAGAAAGACCAACATCACTCCCACGATCAAACATGACGGGGACTTTTGTTCTTATTGTGTGTGTCTACTTCGAAAGGTATTATACATTCAAATCACCATTTAAAAAAGATTATATGAAATTAACGGACCAATTCTCATCTCAAGAACGACTGAAATTCCAATATATACCGCAAATGGTTGATGAATTTTATTCTATCTATACTTATATTATAAGGCGAATATCCATGTCTGGCGGCAGTGGTTCCTAGCAGCAGACAATCATATTGTAATACTTTTCATTTTCAAATCTCGTTTTCCTGTAGTGAAATAAGTTTTGACTTTCAACATTCAAATATTAACATTTTCGTGACCATTTTTCCATTTTAGATAGTTAAGATAAAACATTTAAATTGTAGCTTCATAAAAAATTAAGATAAAAAACTTCAATTATGAAGTAACATGTGTCACCTATTAAGTAAAAAAATATATTTATTTTTAAATTGAAATTTTTTATCTATTTAATTTTTTAATGATTTAATTTCATCATATTTTTAAAAATTTTGTGAGTGTATTTCTATTCAAATTTTTACAACTTTAACCTTTATTTGAATCAATACAAACTTGATCCGTAAAATTATAACTTTTGGAGGGAGTGTTTGACAAGTAAAAAATTGTGAGGGTCTTTATATATGGGGGAATAATGATGTCACGAAAAAGTTACGAGAAACCCCTACAAACACCTACAACGAACACATATACATTCGGAGTATTGTGTAACAAATTTACTAAGCGGGTACGAAATTATGGAAGAGTTGGATTAACAATTCATTCACTATATTTATAATATAACTATATTTTTTCGCCACCACTTTACGCGAAATATCCAAGTGTCTATCTTAAACCCATGCTCCAAATGAGTAAAAAACCCATACTTCTTGTTACTGGACTAAACGATGACATAAAATATTACTCCGTAAATCCTTAAGCCATTAAACAAGTTAAATGAAAACTAAAATACCATTAAGGTTAATCCAAACTAACCCGAACTGCCACGAATTATGATCTATGGACAAAAATGAAATGCACAGAAATGCAAGTACAAAAATATAGTTAATATATGCACAGAAATGTATATATTAAAAGACTTAGTGGAAAGTAGAAGTAAATTTAAATCGATAAAAACATACGTAAAAATTACGAGCACCAGATAGCTTAAATCAAATGGTTTCATTTTGAACTAGGGAACTACATAATGTTGATTCACAAATGTATTAAAACTATGTATATCAAAGAAATAAATGAGGTAGTTGGAGTTAAGATAGAAATAAATGAGGTACTTGGACTTAATGAAACATGGAAAGTGAATTTGAGTAAATGGTGTTTGACCCAAAATTAAATGTTTGGAGTAAAAACGAAGGGAGATGATTTGTACACTCTACAAAATAATTGGTACACTCAAATTTATTGTATTTGGACATTTATACCCTCACATGGTGAAAATGTAAGGATATTTGTGAGGGTATAAATGTCCAAACACAATAAATTTGAGTGTACCAATCATTTTATGGGGTGTACAAATCACCTCCCAAAAACGAATGGCGTATTTTGAATTTTTGACTGTATCGGTATCTTTGTATTTAAGACTAAATTTTTTGTATATAAAAAGATGTGTGTAATACAAATGTGACTTGCTAGTGTCCTTAAGTTTTATACAATCTAGTATTAAATTAAATCTCATCACTTGTTACAAGTATAAATCGAGACACGTCTGAGTCAGATTTTTTATATGCAAGAAATGGTACGAGTCGAATTAGCAAAACATGATCGTGATCGTGACCACCAGAAGTGAATTTAGATGCTTGTATGTTTAAAACCAGTATCACTAACAGAAAACATTTATGAACTTTGTTTTAACTTGTGTTTGAACCTTTCTTTATTACATTACATTTATGTTTATCCGTAGCATCATCGGGCATCGACGAAACTTTAAAAAATTAAAAGTAAATTACAGTGGGAGTCTATTTAATTGGTGTAAACTTACATTTGCATTCTTTTCATTTTTTTTATCGACCTAAATCTAACTCGAGACTTATGTATAGCTATCGAGACTAGCTCGAGTTTGGCTCATTTGCAAGTTAAAATACATGTTGTAGAGTCTAACATAATACATTTGTATCAAATTGAATGTCCACATTGTTATGTTTAGTTGTCTCAAAAATAGACATCTAGTTTCAGTTTCATCAAATCAAAATAATTCTAGCTAAGCAAACATGAAATTTTATTGGTAAATATTTTATTGACGCGGTTTCTTTAAACTTTGTAAAATATGAAAGCGAATATTAAATTTGAGACGATAAGTATTATTTTTCTAACCGCTTTATTTGAAGAGAGTTTTTTTAAACGACTAATAAACACTACCTATTTATCAAACTAATCATCGCAAAAGTTTTTACGAAAATAAACTTTTGATTCTCATCCGTTAGAGATTCATTTGAGGAAAGAATTTTAACCTTACACTTGTCTTTCGCAACTTTCTACACGACGCAATTCTTAAAAGTAGCGACACAGGTTTAAAAACGCGACTCGAACTCACGTAACACAAGTTTAACTTCATTTGTAAACGCGACCCAAATTATCAAAACACAACAGTTAAACGTGACCTTAATTTATTAAGCAAAAGTAAAACTCGACAATTGAAAAAAAGAAAAAAAGAAAAAAAAAGAGGTAATACGCGACATAAAAATGACCCAAAAGTAAAAGACTCTATGCAAGGAGAGGAACAACAAACACATTTGGAGGCAAAATGAATTCCAAACCTGGGAAAACTGCTATCAACAGCAATGACATTCTAAATTAGTATTAGTTTCCAAAAAAAAACACCCATTTTCAAGAGCAACCATTTGTTCCAAAGATTTTGATAGAGATCTCTAGCTAGTCTATTCTTTTGAGAGGACAACTCAATCAACTCGGCGGATCCCCTCTTGTCAAAATACTGAAAGCGAGAGTGAAGCATGTGTTTCGTTTACATTCTAACTATTTTCCCATAGTTAAGAGAGTCAAGACGATCTTCCTTTTCTTTTGCCCTAAGCCCCAGTCATCCGTGGAGCCTTTTCATAGCTAGGCCTCCTCTTTTTCGATGACTTAGGAGGGAAATTATCTTCTCGCAATTAGGAGTCAGTGGATGACATCCCATTCTACGACTGACACAAGTAAAATGTGACTTAGACTAGATGCATAAGTAAAGTTGTATCATATGCATAGGAAGTAGTACATACTACATAGAAGAGCATCTTGAGACTTGGTGTAGTACATACTACATAGAAGTGCATATGAAGTCCCGTTTGTACTTTCATAGTTTCCCAACTGTCCCACAGTACTTGCTTTATTTAATTTTACCTACTTGGACAAGTTTACATTTCATTCTTCATCTACCTTCATATAAACACACATAAATAACACAACCACCACCACTACTTTATCCGGCCATCTACTCCAGCCATGGACGAAGACGAAGATGACAAGTTGCGATTTACTATTCAAACATGGTGCTCACCCCGCTTCCACTGCCACCCCCTTAGTCATGATCAAATTTATTGTTCAGCTTTTTGTGAATTTGCATAGAATTGGTAGTTTATGCAAAGGTTGTAGAGCGGTGAAGGGTCGCGGTTGGGTGGGATTGGTAACGACCATAATTGTATATTGTTTTCATATAACTCGGAACTATTAAGAAGCTTGTATTTTAGGCATAATACCGAGACTGTGAAACAAAAATGACAACATGACCACTTTATGAAATATGTTTTGTGTTTATATATTATATGGTAGCCAGTCCCGTTACTAGATGGAACCTCATATGTACATTTTATAAATACGACTGGTGGACATAAACTTAGTGACATAATATTGGATATTTATATCGAACTATATGGACCATATGTAATGAGTGCTGATTGTCACACTTTTACTTTTGATTCGCACACACCAATGTACAATCTTCGAAAGCAACATATGATAAATGTACAACTACTTTAAGCACAGCTCGGAGTGTGCAAATAAAAAATGAAAGTGTACAAATCATTAGTCATATGTAATGCTATCTACTTTAACATTGTTTTTTGAGTCATTTAATGTAATGGTAAAGATAAAGATGGTCTCTGTTGTGCTTCTACATCACAAGTAAGATCAATTTCACACTTGGAAGATTTCCAAATTTCCAATTCTATGATAGACTGTAATAATAACATGATCCATGAAATGTTGTATAAGTGATAAACTGATTAACATTATAGTTTTAGTATAAAGTTCGTTCATTGAGATTCTAATAGAAATTATAATGTACTTGATAAAGAGAACCCTCCTGTTACTTTTGCTATAGCTTCGTGTGATACCAAAAATGTAAACGTGACCATTTAACCAAGTTTTGGATTGTCTGATTAAAGTTGTATTATCGCAAAAGATACGAGCGGTTAAATGTTACTATCATTTTCTTGCTTAAAAGGATCATATCATTATGATCTCATGTGTTACATAGATGATCATCATGAATACATTTAGAAAGGACATTTTGACAAAGAAAACTTCAATAACGTAGCAACTTTTCCGTCATTAGCCAAGGAGCTCAATTGTGTTGCAATTTCCGCTTGCCTTCCACGTGGGTATAACATAAGTTTAAGATAATCAAGCTTCTTTTAAACAATGATTATAGAAAGAAAAAAAACACTATTTGTTATTTAACAGATAAAAATACATTAACAAAAATTTTAGAGAAAACCCCGTGCGTGCACAGGCATTATAACTAGTTATGATCTATGGAAAAAATGTAATGCACAGAAATGCAAGTACAAAAATATAGTTAAGTACGAGTATATATTAAAAGACTTAGTGGAAAGTAGAAGTAAATTTAAATAGATAAAAACATACGTAAAAATTACGAGCACCAGATAGCTTAAATCAAATGGTTTCATTTTGAACTAGGGAACTACATAATGTTGTTACCAAACACAAATGCCAGCAATGAGGATTGCAAGACCATATCCGGTGTCATGAATTAGAGGATTCACAAATGTATTAAAACTATGTATATCAAATAAATAAATGAGGTAGTTGGAGTTAATGAAACATGGAAAGTGAATTTGAGTAAATGGTGTTTGACCCAAAATTAAACGTTTGGAGTAAAAACGAAGGGAGATAATTTGTACACTCTACAAAATAATTGGTATACTTAAATTTATTGTGTTTGGACATTTATATCCTCACATAATGTCCAAATACAATAAATTTGAGTGTACAAATCATTTTATGGAGTGTACAAATCACCTCCAAAAAACGAATGGTGTATTTTGAATTTTTAACTGTATCGATATCTTTTTATTTAAGACTAAATTCTTTGTATATAAAAAGATGTGTACGTATTTTGGTCATCTGGTCCCCAGTCTTCACTTACAAGTTTAGACACCTAAAGTTGGCCGATAGATACGTATTTTGGGTTCCAACCCTAATCACATTATACCCTAAACATAGCAGCCGCTAACATCCACCTTATATCCCCCTCATAAAAAGCGCAGCTACGAGTTTTAATTCATTTACACAAAGCAACTAACCAACATCAAGTCAATCCTTCCTTATATCTCTTATTTCCTGGTTTTGATAAACTAAATCACAACTCAGTTTATACAGATCAATTTACAATAGAAAACACTTTGGTCATTCCACTATTTTTATACACATTAGTAAAACACGAGCTACCTACTTGGACCAGTTTACATTTCATTCTTCACCTTCATCTAAACACACATAAAACACACAACCCTCTAAGACCACCATCTACTTTATCTGCGGATGAGTGTGGTTTGCTGATCGACGAGGGGGCTTGAAGAGATCCCGCCGTCGACATGATGAAGAGGTATGATAATTGCTTAGTAAAAAGTGGAGCATTGGAGACCCGACCCGAATAGTCATAATATATATAAAGGATGACTTGCCGACTCCAAACACCCACCCAATCGAAATCACCTTCTTCTATCATCCAAAAACAGATCGAAATCAAATCAAAATCACTACTCAGCTGGCCAATATAATAAAATCAAAATAACCATTCATGTAGATTTTCTATATCAAATGCTACAAATTATGCTAAGGCGGCTAACGTGAATGGTTACGATGCTATACTAACAGTTGGTTCCAAGGGGAAATCTTAGCTTTTTGGCCGCTGCTTAACCAGTGTTCCGTTGATGACTTGATGCTTCGATCTGCACCACCATAAAAATGCCACGACGTACTACATGTGTATAAAGACAACGATAACAATTAAAGAACTACTCCGTAGTATTGTTGTGTACATAAATGTCTCACCAAACCAGCTATGCACCAATATTTTTAAAATGAAACCAAATATCAAACTATCTAGTTCCTATTCAACTAGCTTTGAAAACTGTTCCTGTATGGTCAACATTTACATTCAACATACACCTACCTACTAGTACAATGATAAACGTTGTTCACGCAACACCTACCACTCTCAAACATAAATACATCATTCTGCTTCCTTCTTTTCAATAAAAAACAAGGCCACTTATTTTTATAATTTAAAGGTTGGATAAGTGATAATATAATGATGAATTTATATTACTGGCCATGACTGTAAAACTCATTGGTACACCACCATGCGTCACAACGGTGCTATTTTAAGGCATATGGTACAGCTACATACACCAAACTTGGTACGTATTGTGTCGATCATGTTCGTTAGTTTATAAATCGCCTCTCTCTACTAATGAGCAAGTCTATAGAAGTTCTAGTTGTAGTTTAAAAAAAAAAAAAAAAAAAAAAAAAAAAAGTTGTAGTACACTATAAACTCGATAAATTAATAATAGATTTATTAATAAACTCAACATTGTTACAGTCACAGAAATTAAATGAGTGTTGTTGCCTTTCGTCTCAATATTTACTCCTAGTATTGGCTTTTTAGCCCTAGCATTCATGGCTTTCCAACTACCTTGTGCTATAAAAACCACTTCACACTTCACACTTTGGTTCACACTTCACACTTCTGTTTTACAAATCATGACAACCTGAAAACACTCATAAAAAATGCAGCTACGAGTTTTAATTCATTTACACAAAGCAACTAACCAACATCAAGTCAACCCATCCTTCCTTATGTCTCTTATTTCCTGGTTTTGATAAACTAAATCACAACTCAGTTTATACAGATCAGTTTACAATTGGAAGCAGTCTCTCTACCTTAGGTAGGGGTAAGGCTGTCTACATCTCAACCTTCCCCATACACCGGAAACGGTATTAGGTACCCATAACCCGTGAAAGACGGCATTGGGCGTTACTTTATTTTTATTTTTTAGTTTACAATTGAAAACACTTTGGTCATTCCACTATTTTTATACACATTAGTAAAACACGAGCTACCTACTTGGACCAGTTTACATTTCATTCTTCACCTTCATCTAAACACACATAAAACACACAACCCTCTAAGACCACCACTACTTTATCCGGCCATCTACTCCAGCCATGGACGAAGACGAAGATGATGACAATGACAAGTTGCGATTTACTATTGCTCTTTTTGTCTTGACAAAGGTGTTGTCGGTGGGCTAGACTACTTTCATAATTATAAAATCTATCCAAACAGGTAATTACTTGTTTAGATTAAACTATAATTGCTATGTTTTGGATAGTAATTTAGGGATTAGGTTAACCGAGTTTCTTAATTTATCACAAGTTATTTTTAGTTTGTTAACAGTTTCTTTGAAATTCATTATAAGATTAAGCACAAATTACTTGTTTAGAGGAGACCAGGGTTTACTCTCAAGTTTTCAAAGTCAAATCAGTGTCTAAACTGAGTACCGTCACAGTTTTATCAGCAATCATAATAGCTTATTAATAAGCTTTTCAAAGTTAAACAACTGAATTTCTGAGGTCTTTGATGGTCAATGGAAATCTGTTTTCAGTTAACTTGGTCTTTGGAGTTGATTCATTAGCTTAAAAGTTTGCTCAAAAGTGGTGTGTTCAAATCTGCATAAGTATGCAAGTGATATCAGTCATTTTAATAAGCTCACTAAAAGCTCTTTACAGCTCCTCATAGCTGGATCTTTGGTTTCTAAGCTCTCTGGTAGGCATATTTGTAGTCTAAATCTTTTTTGAACCTTAAGCTTGTAGTAACAAGCCAGTTCACTAGCTTAAAAACAGCAGTTCAGGGCTGTTGGTTTGATAATTCTGTCATAAGTGCTTGTTTAGATTTTAGCTTTTTGAGCTTGATTTCTGTTTATTCTTGGTTGCATTAGCTTGTCACTATAGTTTTAGTGGTAATTTAGATTAATTCTAGCTTAAGAGTAGCTTGTGTTCTGTTGAAAGCCCATCAGATTAGTTGTTTCTCCTTAGTTCATTTTAATAAGCTCTTGTCAGCTTAAATCTGTTTTGCTGGCTTATTAATAAACTTATATTAGTAATAATAAACTTAATAATAATAATAATAAGTGTTTTTTTTTTTATTTTATTTGCAGCGTGTCAAGGAGAAGACAAGAAAATCGATAGCTGCTGATGCCGTCAAGGCGTTGAAGCAGGAAAGAGATGTCGCCGGAATCAGTCAGAAAGACGTCATCAACCAGATCGAGAAGCTAGAGCTCGGCAAGGAGCAGGTTGGTGGGAGGTCGGCGATAAAGAAAACTGTGAGGGACGTGCTTGAAGGTTTCAGAAGAGCTCTTCCCAAGAAGAGCTCTTCCCAAGAAGAGCTCTTCCCAAGAAGAGGGAGTTCATCGCCGATGATGACGTCATCCTTAAATGACGTCATCCTTAAATGACGTCATCCTGAGATGAAGATATGATGGTGACCGACCTGGGGTGTTTTGTCCTACCTTAATAATATCTCTCTGTTTTATGTTGGATTTGGATAGTATGTTCTGGATAATCGCTCGCTCTGTTTGTGTTTATGTTTATGCGTTGGATCTGGATAGTATGTCATGGATAATCGCTCTGTTTGTGTTTTGTGCATGGATATTTGGATATTGTTTGATGATCGGATTATTATTAGTTAAGAAGATAATCTGTTTTGATTAATTATTATTATTATTATTAGTTAGGATTATTGTTTTGATGGATGGATCGATCTCCGCATCAATCTTCACTCCGCCACCGTCATCATCACCACCACCACCGTCGCTACCGGCTTCTATCGTGCAACCACCCCGTCAATCTTCACTCCGCCACCGTCACACCGCCGCATGTCAAATGCGGTTCATTCATAAACACTACGTAATCTATGATCTTCTTCAGGTTAATTAATTATATACAACAGTTTCAATTATTTTATTTATATAACTTTATTCATTTATTTTAATGTTCAATTATTTATAACAAATATGATGAAAAGATGCATAAAAATTTTGTTTATTAAATTTGCACACCAGGGCTTTGGATTCTTGTTCTTGCTCCTGGCTTCGGGTGTTTATGTCTGATTGAATGTTGAAATTGATCTTAGGATGCAATTTTGTATTGCAACATAGAATTGAAACTTTATCCCAGTTGCCTGTGACTTCTATGAGTATATTGATGTGAACTGGTAAGGTTTCTGAATTTGGTCAGCGGACATATTTTGCTTTGTTAGTGAACTGGTTCAGGTATTTCAGGGGTCGAGCTTACAGAATTTGATGCTTTTATCATGCAGAGTTCAAGTCAACAATCGAAGTCAGAGTTGGATCAGTATCTGGAAGTCTCTTTTGCCCAGGTATCATGAGTTTGATGTTATGAAATGGTGGAATTTGAATGAGTCCAAGCACCCGATTCTATCAAAAATGGCTCATGATACTTTGACTCTCCCTGTGTCGACTGTTGACCGATTCCATTTTTGATACATGTGTCAAAGAACTGGATCGCTATCAGTGCACTTTGAAGCCTGATATGGTTGAGGCGCTTTACTGTGCTAAGGATTGGCTGCCTAGAGAACAAATAAAGATTATGGAGTCTCTTGTGAAGATGAAATTTCTAATATAGCTCAGGGCTTGGTGTATTGGTGTTTGCACAATTTCTTTGTTCTGTTTTTCTTTCGATTGTGCCTATTTGTGAATGTTGTGGTAAATTGGTATTAAGTGGGTTTAAGTAATATGAGTTTAGTTGGTTACAAATCGGACCCGACATGTGTTGGTTTAATGTTTGATCCTATATCTGAATGTTTAACTATCAAACATCCTACTGATATAATGCTGCACACAAATTATCACCTAAAAAGAATTATCTAAAGAATAAGTAAAAGGAAAACAACGTACATTCTGCGTGAGAGCATTATCCTTGCAGCCACAACCTATTGAATCTCAGCACTGGCAATGGGTTAAAATGGCTTCTGATAAAATGAATCATTTTCAGTAAATGTGAGGGTTAAGATGCGTTAAGTTGGGTTAGGTTGGGAACGGCTGTCACCTACAAGATATAAGATAAATCGAATTGAATTTTACCTGTCACATGTACTCCTCCCTGAGCTCATGACCAGCTCATGGTATACTTGTTCTGTTCTTAGAACTCTTCATGTTGCAGACACCAGAATTAAATTTTTTCCTAACTTTATTATGATACTTGTACAACATTAGCATTAATAACAGTCCCTATAGCAATCAATTAGTAAATATCAATAGTAGGAAGCATTTCTATATTTTTTTTTTTTTATGTTGAGACCATAATCCAAGATTGGCTTGGCAATCCGACATTCTATTATTGATCTCAGCAGCCTAAATTACGACTTTCTTGATCATTATTAAGTACAAAAAAACTATTATGTACCTCCCACTACAAGTTTAGACCAAGACAAAGCTTCCAAGAATATTAGAATTAATTGAAAGAACTAAGCTATAGTAAATACTTGAGCGTAAATTCAAACTTTATTTCAGTTTAACATTACTTACCTGAGCAGACCCAATCTCTCATATATTATAGAATCGGAGGCTTGTGATTAGTAGATTTTGCATTAGTATCAGTTTACATCTGGAACATCAAAGTTCAAGTTGCAAAGGAGGTTGCTATGTTCTTAGTTTGGCAAGACATTTAGAAGGAAATACATGTGCGATGAACTTTAACATCATTAGTGCACTTGAGTGATTAAAAAGCCCCGGATTTAAACATTTTACCTATTTAGTATGATTTGATATGGGGCGGGTTTACTTTTGCACCTCTGCAATTAGCATTGTCCTGATTCACACACGGGTTCTACCTCCTTGATATGAATCCTGTCCTTGTCTCACTTCTGCAATTGTTGGTGCAGATTTTTCAGCCAACTGCTGATGCTGCTGGTCTTCCTTGATTGGAACTGGTCGGGTTGGCACAAAATCTCAGACCAACAGTGGCTTAACATACGGGCAAATTAGGAGTTTCCTCCTAAACACAAATGCACAAACTGTCACTTCAAGTTTTCAAAAACAATAAAGTAAAAAGTATTACAAAAAACCAAAATACGTATCACAACTGTCAAGTTAGCAAAAAATTAACAACATTATCAAATAGTAGTAACAGTTTATAACACTCGATCAGCAAGAACGCCTTAGTTACTGTTCATAGGTTGAGGACACGAGAAAAGTATGGTAGGCATAAAGATATGTTTGGTCGTATAACTTAGTGTTTGGCTAATCCAAACTGCTATAATTTTTTTTTGGCTGCTGCTTTTAATTTAAAAAGCCCATTTTTTCGGTAAGCTTAAGGCTGAACACGGGTCAAGTTCTTACATGTCGAAAGGGTTGGGTTGAACCGCAAACACTTTTTTTCCTTCTTTTAGTCTATATACGACTAATTTGTTAAGTAAACGGGTCGAAATTGTCAATGATATGTAGTAAACTTACTGATTTTTTGGCACAATGTGAATACGCGTATATCTTCTTGGTGCCCATGAAGCGAGTAGATAGAACCTTTGTCCACATTAACCGGTGCCAAAGAAGACATATATTTGAATCAATTATGCCTCTAGACGGAACACCACCAAGCCATGTGCATCAAAGAAGAGTATCCCAAAAACTACATAAGAATATTAAGAAGACGTATATTTACAATATAGAATACCAAATTAAAGAGGCACACCACCTCTTTGTTTGGAGGATCATAACCGCTAAGATTTGCAGGTAAAAAAATCTGGATGAGTTGCATCAATCTCTTCGTGCAAAAAACTAAACCGTCTTTAGAAAGAAGTTATAAAAAAAATCACTTATGAGCAACAATTTTATAGGACTGTTATGCTAATACCATATGCATATGGTTGATAGTAATTGTATCTAAACACAAAAGAGCATTCAGAAACGGAAGTGAGCCCAAAAAAAAGAAGGTACCTAAGATTAAGATCACCGTGGGCCCACTAATTTCTGTCCCTGTTTGTTATGACAGGGGCGTGGAGATAAATTGAGAATTCACTACCATTTGAGTATTTCCTTCTAAGTTTCACTTGCAAGTTGCAACTAATAAGCTTCACATAAACTTTCAGCTACCTGCGATAATAAAAACTAAATTAGTGACGGAGCTAGGTCATGCTAGCTTTTGATAAAATAGTTGCACCATATAAGTGGTTTATCAATAGTTTGCAAGACGAATTCTTTCATTCTTTTGTCCCATTTTCTTCCCTTTGGAACACGGTTTCTTCATCTTTCGAGCCATTGTTTGGCACATATGTATTCATTATACAGAATGATTCAAATTCAGAAACAATCACTCTGCCATCATGTACAGAGTAAATGGTGGCAACAAACATAACAACGGCACATTGACATGAGTCCATGACCAGATTAAATGGTGGCAACAAACACACCAACACTTCGATAGAGCCTCTGTTCGTTTCGCCTGCAAAAATGGGTAATACTGCGTATGGGTCAGTTTGACCAAAAACATATTTCGTCCCACAAAAAAATATAAATTATTGGTGCATCAAATACGATCAAAAACATTATATTATTACAATAATAATGTAAGATTTTTTAGGAGGTTATATAAATTAGAAATGCACTTTTGGGTGAATTTTGGCCCATTTATGACGGTTTCTTTCTCTCCTTTCCCCTTTGACCCATTAGAGACATGCTATAACCCAAGTCACGCGTTGATAAGTAATAACGCTAAATAAAAAGGAAAAGAGGGTCATGATCTATCCATAGCAACTATTTATTGTTTGCAGATGTGTCAAATGTGGTCATCTTAATTAAAGATGAGACCATCTCTCACCACATATATATTGCAGATTTTTGGAGCATGTTTCAGAACAGCCGACGGTACTCCAGCTTCATAAAATGTCCTGAAAAAACTATCTAAGCAGGGGTTATAAGAACGACGAATAAATAATGATAGTAATAAAACGAAAGAAAGAGGCACAACTCGGGACTTTGTTCCCTTTTTTGTAGTAGTGAGCATACAATGAAGAGGCTGGGTGGTGTAGAAGGCGGAACAGACTACCTCTGTAACAGAAACATGAGAAAGTTTTGAGACCCATTGTAAGTTGGCCAGATGGGCGGGTTCAGTAACAAGTAAACTTGGTGGATAAAACATGTCATTATTGACTATGAGTGGGTTCAACTCTACAAGAAAAAACTCACCTAGGGAGATACTCCGTCACAATTGAAAAAGGTGGGTGCCTAGTGACTGCGCCCATGAAGAGAACGACATCAGGATGGCACACACATTTCATTTTAAAACCTTACAAGAAAAGTTAAAACAGATGAATACTAAGTAATCGCTTCTCAAAAAATGAAGGCAGGAGTCAAAGATAAATGTTACTATATCTTAGCGGTATACCTCTCTCAGTAATTCCATCATTTGATTATCATGAAGGTCTTGGGCTGTCAACATCTTAACAACAATATCCTGCAATAAAACTAATTTATTCTTTATATAAATTTTAACTTTATTAATATAAAGAAATGAACGTATGCACTATGCAGTACTAACCGAACCATGCCACCCTGAACGATATAATTATCACTCTTCATTCTCATGTTATCACATTTAATTTTATCATATATAGCAATAAGCCAGTCCATTAACAGAGAAGGCTCGAGTGTTGGGTATCTTGGGGAAGTTGCAGGAAATTTTTCTCTCTGTATTCCATTGGTCTTAACTTCTGGCTCCATATTACCATGTAATTTTACTTTTGAAGCGTTTCTGCCTGAATTGATGATTGTCCGAATTTCCAGCTATAGAAATTTCATTCTTGTTGGCTTTTTGGATAATCAAACTATCTTCACCACATAACGCAATAGTGGTGACATCTGATCAGAATGCATGTAACCACATTTAGAAAGTTTATAATTAGTTATGATCAGGCATATTAGAAGAAATTCAGAATAATATATCGTTAATCTTTTTTCCTAAGGTGTTCATGAGATTCTTGCTTCTGTATACGACAATAAGTCAAGACACTTATTTTTAAGGGTTCTTCTCTTTAGCTAAGTTAACATCTTATGTACGAACATAAACACTACCAACCATGTTTCTGTTCGGTATTGTGAGATAAGGATGATTTGATTGATTGAAACAATGATACAATGTACAAATATATAATCAAATGAGGAAGGATCTAGAAGCGGGCTTGAGCCCGTTACAATACTAATACACAACAATATGGGCTAACACTCCCCCGCAGGCGAAGCGGGATGACACCGGACGCTGAGGCTGGAGCGAAATTCTTCAAACAGAGAAGACGGTAATCCTTTCGTGAAAATATCGGCATATTGGTAACGAGAGGGAACATGAAGAACCCGAACTTGACCAGTGGCAACCAAGTCACGAACAAAATGGATATCAATCTCTATGTGTTTTGTTCGTTGATGCTGAACCGGATTACATGATAAGTAGACTGCACTAACATTGTCACAGTAGACTAGCGTAGCGGAAGATAAAGGAGTGTGCAGCTCACGAAGTAAATTCCGTAACCAACAAGTTTCAGCAACAGCATTTGCAACCCCACGGTATTCTGCTTCGGCACTAGAACGAGATAGAGTTGGTTGTCTCTTAGATGACCAAGCTAGAAGGTTGTTGCCAAGGAAAACACAGTAGCCGGAAGTGGATCTTCTAGTAGTGGGGCAACCAGCCCAATCCGCATCAGAATATGCTACCAAGGATGAAGTAGAAGAAGCAAACAACTGTAACCCATAGTGTAATGTACCCCGAACATACCGCAAAATCCGTTTAAGAGCTGATAGATGAGGCTCTCGAGGATCATGCATATGAAGACAGACCTGCTGAACTGCATATGATATATCTGGGCGAGTGAATGTAAGATATTGAAGAGAACCTGCAAGACTCCGATATAATGTAGGGTCAGTAACTGGATCACCATCATCCCCCAGTTTAGACTCTGTGTCAACAGGAGTCCGACTGGGATTATAATTAACCATATGAGCTCTCTCCAAAACCTCAAGTGCATATTGCTTCTGAGATAAAAACAATCCTGTAGAATCACGAGAAACAGAGATACCCAAAAAATAATTAAGTGGACCTAGATCAGTCATAGCAAACTCCTGATGTAAGGAACTAATAATCCGTTGTAACAAGCTATCAGAAGAAGCTGTAAGAACAATATCATCTACATATAATAATAGATAGGCAGTATCCGTCCCCTGTCTGTATATAAATAATGAAGAGTCACAGCGACTATGAGAAAATCCAACCCGAGTGATGTAAGATGCAAATCGCTGAAACCATGCTCTAGGGGCCTGCTTGAGCCCATACAGAGACCGCTGCAATAAACACACATAATCTGGGTGAACAGAGTCTCGAAATCCCGGAGGCTGATGCATATAAACTGTCTCAGATAAGTCACCATGCAAGAAAGCATTCTTGACATCAAGCTGATGAATCGGCCAATGTCGAGAAGTAGCTAAACTCAGAACAGTCCGAATAGTGCCTGGTTTAACCACTGGACTAAAGGTCTCATCTACATCAACTCCCTCTAATTGATTACTACCATTCGCCACAAGACGAGCCTTGTACCGACTAAGAGTGCCATCAGCCAAATACTTATGGCGAAAAAGCCACATAGAGCGAATAATGTTGGTGTCAGTGGGCCTAGGCACTAGAGTCCAGGTTTTGTTCTTAATAAGTGCAGTGTATTCATCACGCATAGCATTTTGCCAATTTGGATCAGTAAACGCATCACGATAGGATTTTGGTAATGGTGAAACCGAAGACACGTGCATATTGAGACGCTCAGTAGGACGATTAGTCCCGACACGAAATCGTGTGACCATAGGATGAATCGAGACAGGGTTAGGGTTGTGAGGAGGGTCCGGGATAATGTGTTGGTGTTGGTTTGCGGGTGGTGATGGATTTGGTGTATGTTGTTGGGCGGCAGGTGGTGTTGGGGATGGTGATGGGTCATGGGCTGCGTCATGTTGGGATGTATTGGGATTGGTGGGAATTGGTGTAGTTGGCTCGTTTGTGGGTTGAGGAATAGTGGGTTGCACGAGGGGGGCGGGTGGAATGAATGGAGGATTTATATCGGGTGAGTCATCCAAGAAATTGTATTTGGGTGCCGATGTTGGTTTAGAAGTGCCATATGGAAAAACAGTTTCATCAAAGGTCACATGGCGAGAAATGATTATTTTATTAGTGTTTAATTCGAGGCAACGATACCCACGATGATTTGAAGCTTGACCCAAATAGATGGAGGGTGTGGCGCGTGGCTCAAGTTTGTGATTAGGATATAAGTGGGGGTAACATAAGCAGCCGAATGTGCGTATAAGGCTATAATCCGGGTTTTGGCCAAACAGTCGGGTGTAAGGGATTTCGTTAGCAATAGCAGTGGAGGGCAAGAAATTGAGTAAGTGAACAGCCATATTGAGAGCTTCAACCCAAAATGTTGGTGGAAGGTTGGCCTGAAAAAGCAAGGTCCGAATGAGATTATTAATGGTGCGAATCATCCGTTCAGACTTGCCATTCTGTTGTGAGGTTTTGGGGCATGAAAAGCGAAACTGAATGCCCTTGTCGGCAAAAAGTGTATGTAGGTTACGGTTGTCAAATTCACCACCATGATCACACTGAAAGGACCGGATTTCACACTTAAATTGAGTGTTAACATAATTACGAAATATTACAAATTTGGACAAAACATCAGATTTGTTAATTAAAGGGTAAACCCAAACAAAATGCGAATAATGATCCAAGAATAATACATAATACTTGAAGCCCGAAAGACTCGGAATTGGTGAAGTCCATACATCCGAGTGAATGATGTCAAAACAAGCATTAACGACAGTATTGGAACTAGCAAATGGAAGTCTAACATGTTTGCCAAGCTGGCAGGCATGACAAAGCACGGGAGGCTTCTCTTTATTACATGAAATGAGATTATTTGAAACTAGACGACGTAACACTTCGCTTCCTGGATGTCCAAGACGCTGATGCCACGTATGTTGACTGACTAGGAGAGCTTGAGGAATGGGAGACGGAGGTGTGACAGGATAAAGGTCCCCCGTGCTATCACATCGGAGAAGAACCCGACGTGTCATGAAATCTTTAACAGAAAATCCAAAAGGATCAAATTCAACCGTACAATTGTTATCACAAACAAACTGACGAACAGAAATTAGATTTTTGACGATATGAGGGGTAATAAGGACGTTATTTAAGTAAAGTGTTCGAGAGGGAGTTGGCAAAATACTTTGACCCGTATTGGTGACAGGAATAGAATGACCATCACCAACCGAGACGGATGGATACATGCACGTATTAAAAACATGACTAAGACTATTAACTGAAGCATTAAGATGACAACTCGCACCTGTGTCCATGTTCCAGGCTCCATTAGCGGGGTCATTAAGTGTTCCGGCATTAAAAAACTGTGGTAAAAAAGTTGCGTGTCCTGTGGGATTAAATCCCTGCTGTCCCACCAATCGACTATTATCCACCATTATAATTCTTCAATACCAACTCTTCTTTTAATTCCACCCCTGTCTTTTATTTCTTTTATTTCCACTAGCAGTTGTCCCCTTTCTTTTCTTTCTTTTATTTCCTTCGATTAAATGCAAGGATGAAATAAATGACTTTGATGTGTGGATTCAGTGACTATACACGAATCACCAACACAATTAAACAAAACAATCGTGACTTAAGCACGAGTTAGATAATGATTTGTGACCTAAGCACAAATACCAAAATACGGAAAAGAAGAAAAAAAAAAAAAAAGAAAAGAAATTGGATCGGCAGTAATGATTTGGAGGATGGATGTTTAAGTTGGCTCTGAAACCATGTTCGGTATTGTGAGATAAGGATGATTTGATTGATTGAAACAATGATACAATGTACAAATATATAATCAAATGAGGAAGGATCTAGAAGCGGGCTTGAGCCCGTTACAATACTAATACACAACAATATGGGCTAACAGTTTCGGCATTTTATGGTAAATAAAAAACGAACATTGATGTTTTGCATTAATAAAATGTTAATTTTCTCTGAGTTTGCGAATCATGCAACTTTGATGAACAATATATTGATAAGAGTATGCACAAGAAATGTGTGCAGGGACTCGGTATGAGAAACAGAGGGTGGGAACTTTTCTGTAAAAACACACTGATATTAATATATTCCACACTATAAAATGTTTACAATCGGTACTATTTATTCTATGTCAATCGGTATCATTGAACCGATGTGACTCTTCTACAAGGCATGTATCAAACGACACATCCCTTCCTAGTTTACAGGAAATAACTAACTTTACAGTTATCAAGTTTCTAATCTACACTATTTGTCCTTCTACTTTCAAAGACATATAATTCTTGATTATTAAGTCTAACATTTACTCCCCTAATCAAGAAATTATATTCTTCATACTTTTTCACTCTGTTCCTTTGTTCATCCTACTTGCAGTCTCGATACTTCTTTTATTATTGTCCTGATTGCTTTGTAACTTCTGGTCTAATCATGTTCAGTTGCCTTCTGTTTCGTTCCATGGATGATCCTTTTGATCATTCTTCAAGTGCTCCATCCTTCACTCTCTTTCCCTTCTGGTCTTGCAGGTCCATGGCCAAGCCATCATTGTTTGCGTCTCCTACATCTTTTGACTTTTCACCCCAAGGTACATTAGCAGTTTCATGGCAGACTACACTTTTGCTTTCCGGTATCGTATCAAACTTGCAATGAACATAATCTTCTTCTTTGGTTTCCACAACAGCCTTCTATCAAAGCAAGTCGTTTTGCTTTCCTTCTTTCTTCACTAATACCCCACGGTATTAATCCAACGTCTAAACAAATGAATTTGTTTGTCGTTGCCGTTGTTGCTTGTTTCTTTTCCGCGATCACTTCCTTGACTGCAATTGATCTCGCAAACATTCTTTCACAGGTTTCTTAGTTTTTTTCTTCTTCCAGGATCTTTAAACCATGGGCTCTGATATTGGGACCAACGTAAAATATGTTTTACCTGAATGTAAAGTGTTTTTAGTAGGAACATGTGTAGGGGTGTCCAAAAAAACCGAACAAAAGAACCGAGGAACCGTACCGGTACCGACCGGGAACGGGACCGTATATTAGAACCATGGTACGGTTCTTGGTTCCTAAAATTTCAAAATTTCGGTTCTCGGGACGGTTCGGGTCGGAACCGTCTGGTTCCGGTACTTTCCCGAAAGAACCGACTTTTATGAAAATATGTAATTTTATAGGGTTTGTTTGGGATATTGTGTACATGCAAGTATGCGGCCTTTTAAAAAAATAGAAAAACCTTACCTAAACCCAAAAACTCATAAACCTTAACCTTTAATCCATTGATTCCATTCAAAGATTCAAACATCATTCATCAATATGAAAGTAAGTTTTTTCTAAACTGGAATATCGAGTATGCGCATAGCCGCATATCGAATAATTCTGTATTGCTCAGTAACAACTAGCAAGAAGTTGTAATTAACTATTGGTATTTGTTTTTCATTAAACTTAATGATAAAAGTCGAGAAACAATTAACGATTATGGCGTCACTGCATGATATATCGTCACTTTGTAAGTTATTGTAAGCTAGTCACCATGATTGATATATAATATTCTCAACGAGTTTGCAATTATTTTCATGGATAATGAGTTTGCTATTACCGGAGATATGTTTTTTTGTTTGTTTGTAAGTCAAGTTGTGGAATACTATTAAGGTTGTCAATTTCTTTCGAAGTTCTACGAACCGAGTACCATAAATTCATATCCATCAAAATATATTTTTTTACCACTTTGGTACTCATGGGAATTACCGAAATTCCCGTACCGGAACCGAGTACCGTACCGGAACCGAACCCAAAAACTTGGGACGGTTCTTGGTTCCACTTTTTTCCTTATTTTCGGTTCTCGGTTCTTTCGGTTCGGTTCTAGTTCGGGACGGTTCTAGTACCATGGACACCCCTAAACATGTGTACTCTTTATGTAATATCTGAATGTCGATAGCCAAATTCTTGATGTGGTTTTATTGTTTCTTATTTGCCTTTTTGACCTTTAAGTTTTGCAGATCAACCCCGCGTTTTTAAAGTTTTAGTTTTTTTTATAGTTTTGACACTTACAACTTTTAGCTTAACTTTTCTTGAAAAAACGAATTTACAAATACTTTTGACAAAAAAGGAAAGTATTTTGTTTTTTTTAATTAAACATATTTACTAAAAAATTCAAATTAAAAAAATTATTACTTAATAAGGGAAGGTTGACTTTTTCAAAATAAAAAAGTCCCCACTTGAGATTTTGTTTTATTATATAAGAGATTCTGTTTTAGCTGCTTGTATCGTGAGTGTCTTAATAAAAAATAAGAATGTGTCAATCACTTCCCCTTTTATTGGATTATTGCTATATAAAATACAACTAAATATATATAACATGCATATTATTGTAAATCTATACTATATATAAATCACAAATAACTTATTTTTTCTAAAGTTAAATAACTTAAAAATTAGTAATGTGTTATACCCAAAATTTCTTTTTAAATTTTAAATTCTTTTTTACATACATTTAATTAAAAATGGTAACAATATTTATCAACAATTTAATAGTTTAAACATCCTTTTTATGGCAAAAATGCATATATATACCTCCCAAAGTGAATAATTGCATATATATATATCCATTGTACAAGTTTTTTATGTACATAGTACAATGGTTTTTATGCATGCTTTGGATATATATATGCAAAAGCCTTTAATACTAAAATTTTTATATTTCACTTTTAACCCATAAACCTTCTTTCTCGCAATTACCAAAATTTGAACTCGTAAGAGCATATCAAAACCACAAGTTTGCAAGTAAAATCATTTGACGCTATACACCGTTGTTTTGTGCCGATATTCGTCTAGTAGTAGTAATACATACACGCAAAAAATTATCGAAAAAATATGAAGAAATCATTAAACACAAAACGTGGTAAAAGCACCATCAATAAAACAAGAGTTAATTACATATTTCGTCGTTTTAATTTATACACAATTTCACATTCCGTCAAGAAATTTCATTTTATACACTCGCCGTATATGTAATTTTTTATTTGTAAATGACTAAATAAAAGGCTGAAGATGATTACGTGTGAATTGACCAAAAGCACTCTTATATGCAGAGTCTTAACGATGACAAACTAGCTAATGTTTAATCAAAAGACTGATACCAAAAGCTAAATTTACAATTAAAATCTAATTGAACCATAAACTTCGGTATCTCAAAAGATAAAATCAAACCACTGGGTTGTAAACTTAACAAACATCCTAGTTATGAATATACTTGTTAGACTATGTGTATTAGGGATACAACCGACGCATCATACCTCTCCACTTACGCATCATCGTTAGAAAACCAACCCTCGACCCACGCGTCTTCTATGACCAAAAGGGAGAAGTCGGTTGTGGTGTGTAGGATATATTTGAGTGGTGATGTTTGTTGTCTTATTACACATTGCTGATGACGGAGCGAAAATACTCTAAGATGACCGCGGTGATATTTGCTAGGAAAATAAAGAGTATCAAAGAAAGTACATGGGGCAAATATGTAAATAAGAAAGAACAAATGTATAGTTAAACTAAAGCCCATGCATGTTTGTCGATGTACACATTCATTAATCATCGATACAAACTTCAGTTTTTCTGTTCTATAAATTATCCCCGGATATCATACAGATTCAAATAATTGAAGTTTAGAATCGACTTGCCATTAATTAAGCTTTTTAAGGTGTGATTTACTTGGTTTTCAATTATGATTCTTTAAGGTTAATTGCTTATTAGAACCCTTTTAAGATTATGCTTTTTGGTTCATTAAGATTAGTACATGAATTGTTTTATTGACTTAGTTGCTTATATTAGTGCTACAGAATCAACTTTTTAAGACTATGCTTTTTGGTTCAAATCACATCATTAGGATTTGAGTGCTTGAATTGTTTTGTAAAAAAGCATCAGCCTTCAATTCGAGTGTTTAGCTTGTTTTCTTGGTTTATTACCTTTTTTTTGAATGTTCAATTGGCTTAGCTCTTTTGAGTTTTTTGATTGTTCAGTTGTTTCGTGCCTTTGTTTAGCTTATTGTTTAGCTTATATAAGTTCTGTTTTGTGTCTTTTTTAGTTTAGAAGCAATAAGCTTTTCGAGATGTTCTATTGGCTTATTAAATGCTAAAAAAAGATTTTTTTTTTTCTGTATTAGTTTTAAAAGCGATAAGCTTTTTGAGTGTTGGGATTATTATGTTCAATTAGACATATAGTTTTGCATTAATAACTTAACCTCTAAATATTGTTGTTTAGATGGAGCAAATTTCCAGTGATCGATTCCCCCCTTGTCTTCCAAATATTCGTGGTTGATTGCCCAGAACATACTAGACGACGAAAAGCAAGATCAGTTCTTCTACTGCACTATAGACAACGACTTGCCATATTATCGATGTCGAATCCCTGAGCTGCTTGGGAAACGCATCCGGGGATTTTTTCATGACTGGGTAATTCTTTCCAACCATCCTTACAACAATATATGGTCTCTTTGGAACCATGTGACTTCTAAGATTATAAGTCTCCCCACCTTGGTTTTGGAAGATGGCGAGTCGTATGAGTCTATCCGCCAGTGTTGTTTGTCAACCCCTCCTGATGATTCAAGCTCAATTCTTTTGTTAGCAAGAACCAATAAGTCTACCTTCTTATTTTGTCCGGTAGATAGTAAACGGGAGGATTTTAGATGGACCGAAATGTCGTATGCCCAGCAGCTAAAGAGACTAACTTCCAATGGTAAATTACTAGATAGTCTAACTTGTTGCAATGGTAAAGTATATACCTTAAATACCGATGGTACTATGGATGTTGTCATATATCTTGACATTGTTGTTAAGTACAATGAAGTTGTGATAAATCTTATGATATTCGGCATTTGCCCTTCTACAGAAAGAGACATATATCGTACTGAAAGAGACATTCAGTATTTGAAAGGATCTTCTACCGAAGTGTTCTACATTGAGATGACTTTTTGGGAGGAAGCTGAGCATACAGAGAATAAACCAGCTGATGTGTATTTGTATAAATCTGACATGACTTGTATTAATTGGGAAGAAAGGGAATTATGCTTCAAAGACTGGGACATAACTAATATGAATATTAGGTGTGATGACTCAAGTAGTGAAGACTCAAGTAGTGAAGACTCGAGTAGTGAAGACTCGAACACGAGGAGTGACGACTTGGACATGAGTAGTGAAATCTGGAAAACATATTATAAAAAAAAGTTGGACATGAGTCTTGAAGTATGGAAAGTAATTGATGACCTCAAAGACGCTGTTTTTTATATGGATCTTGCCCTTGATTACTCGGTTTCTTATAGGCCTGTAGTTGCCTCAGAGTTGGGAGGTTTGATACACATTCGTGGTGAAATGGGCAAAACAATATACTCATATAATGTCAAAGATACTACAATCTCCCTATCCTGTATACCCTCTCCTATGCTACCGACAAGCGATGTGTCAATGTGGGAATGCAGGTATCACCTTGCAATTACTTTTTGTTTGTTTCTCATATGTGTTTTATTTTGATCCTCTATTATGCATTATAATACCGTATTATACGTTTTCATTGTCCCATTTTTGTCAGTTTATTTTCATTTTCGGTACATTTGAGTGATTAAAATATGTTGTCGATTGGTCTAGTAAGCGGTATCATATATGTTTTCAAAATATTTATAAAGATAACATTATCTTTACATGTATTCAACTTTAATTGTATACAAATGATCATCTTCGAAAGTCCATTCTGTTATTAGTGGTTTTTGTTTACAAAATGACCCAAATGGGACACAAACTATCTTTAAATGACTACAACGGATTTATGGAACGGTATGTTGGTATTATATGCAAAAAAGGGATAAAAAAATGGATTATATTATAGGGAAGTTGTTTGATGCAGGTTAGAAGATGATCTTGAAGAAGCCAAATGCATTGTTGATTATAAAGAAGAGACGGAGAACAACAATTGCATATTCTTAAGATCGGGTTCAAATAGTGGAGTTGGATTTGAAAATTCACACCTCCTCAATATTTCGTTTGATCTTATGGAGATGATCATAAAGCTTTACGTTGGTGTGGAATACATGAACTACCGTGCTACATGCAAACAATGCCTTTTAGCAGCACCTTTGATCAAATGGAGCAACAAAACATTATCAACGAGATTACAAACACATTCACCTGTTTCACCTTGGTTAATGGTGGTAGATACAAGAAGTGGCATTATCACTTTCACAAATCCTTTGTTGGGCGACAACTATTTTATGAAAAACTCCAAAGTATTAAGTGACGAACATGACATAGTATGTTATTCAAGGTTTGTGTACGAAAGTATCAACAACAAGTAAACAGAAGAAATCTTATTCAAACCTAAGCCTCAATAGTCGGCTTAGATTGTATCAACAATAGTATCCAAAATGTTACAAGATTAGATTAATGTCAATGAGACAATAATCATATGAACACAATGAATAGACAAGATCATTGAAATGATCAAAGAGAAGATAAGAGTGTGTGAGAAATGACTGCACACACAAGTGTATTTAACCCTAGATTAGGGAACTTATTAAATAGGAGATTAAGATACATCCAGACCCCTCTAACTGCTATAAAAGACTCATCAGCAGAAATGAGAATAACTTCAGCAGAAACGAGCATCTTGGAACTTTAAATCTTTTATTCTTTTGTCCATGATTAACCCCTGAAATAACCCTGCAATGAACATAACTAGAAAGCCATTAGCAATTGATAGAATGATATGTTTGCCATAGATTAATACCCCAAATTTTAACATTCCCCCTTAATCTGATGGGCAAACATATCAAACAATATCAATTTTTCACACAAGAATTTATGCTGATAAACAGGGAGGTTTTTCGTAAGTATGTCTGCAGTTTGGTTTGAAGAGCCAATCTTTTTGGCACTTATAACACCTCTTGCAATTTTTTCCCTGATGAAGTGGACATCAATTTCAAAGTGTTTTGATCTTTCATGGAAGACAGGATTGATAGCAAGTTGTAAAGCAGATTTGTTATTACAAAAAAGATTAACAGGAAGATTGATATCAACTTTTAGATCCTTTAAGATTTTTTGAATCCAAATGATTTCACAGGCAGCAGTAGACATAGATCTATACTCTGCTTATGTGGAAGATTTTGACAGAGTGTTTTGTTTTTTACCTTTCCACGAGATCAAACAATCATTAAAGAAAACACAATAACCTGTGACAGATTTTTCTTGCATTTGGCCCAATCTGCATCACTATATCCTTCAAGATGATTTTCAGAGTTGCTGAAATTGTACCTTAGACCTTTTCCTGGAGCTCCTTTTAGATATCTCAGAACATTGAGGGCACATTCTAGATGAGATTTTAATGGAGAATGCATATATTGTGCCAGACAATGAACTGAGTATGAGATGTCAGGTCTTGTATGGGTGAGATAGATAAGTTTCCCAAGTAACTTCTGATAACCACATCGGCTGTGGCCTGGAGAGATGTTGGGCTCATAAGATAACATTCGCCTTACAATGACACAACGCGTTTTGTGGTCTACTGCGGGTGGAGTTCTTAGGAACTGGCAGTTAAGCGTGCTCATGTGAGAGTAGTACTGGCTTGGGTGACCTACCGGGAAGTCTTCAAATGAGGCCACAAAAACAAAGCCGTGAGCCTACAGGCAAAGCGGACAATATTGTGGTCAGATAAGGCGGGGTGTTACAAGTGGTATCAGAGCCACTCCTGAGCCGTTCGGGATGGTGGGGCAAACCTCATCGAGGACGATGAGTCCCTAAGGGGGGGGTGATTGTAACACCCTAGGCAAATCCCACATCGGCTGTGGCCTGGAGAGATGTTGGGCTCATAAGATAACATTCGCCTTACAATGACACAACGCGTTTTGTGGTCTACTGCGGGTGGAGTTCTTAGGAACTGGCAGTTAAGCGTGCTCATGTGAGAGTAGTACTGGCTTGGGTGACCTGCCGGGAAGTCTTCAAATGAGGACACAAAAACAAAGCCGTGAGCCTACGGGCAAAGCGGACAATATTGTGGTCAGATAAGGCGGGGTGTCACAAGTGATGTTGACAAGTAAGGGATCATCAGCAGTGGGAATGTATGGAAGGACAGAGTTGGGTTCCATAGGGGTGGACACAGGTTTGCACCCAAGAAGAGTTGGGTTCCATAGGGGTGGACACAGGTTTGCACCCAAGAAGACCAAATTCTTTGAGGAGTTCAAGACATTATTTTCTTTGGGAGAGACAAATATCATTCCCAGTTTTTAAGACCTCAATACCAAGAAAATATTTTAAGTTTCCCAAGTCTTTGATATGAAATTTTGATTTTAGAAACTCTTTAAATAGGTTTATCTCATCAATACAGTTTCCAGTAAGGACAATATCATCCACATAGACAAGCAGAGCAATAAACTTGTTATTCTCTGTTTTGGTGAACAGAGAATGATCATTGACAAACTGAACAAAATTATTTTCCTTTAAAACACTGACAAGTTTTTCATTTCATTTCCTGGGAGCTTGTTTTAGGCCATATAGGGACTTGACAAGTTTGCAAACTTTATTTTTATTGTTCTTATTGCAGAACCCCTTAGGAATGGTCATATAGATATCTTCATCAAGATCTCCATACAAGAAAGCATTGTTAACATCAAGTTGGAAAAGAGGCCATTTGTTTTTCACAGCTAAAGCAATAAGACATCTAACAGTAGACATTTTCACAACAGGAGAAAAATTTTCATCATAGTCTATTCCTTCCCTTTGATTATAACCTTTAACAACTAATCTAGCCTTGTATCTATCAACTTCACCATTGGCTTTATATTTGATTTTAAAGATCCATTTGTAACCAATGAGAGTTCTATTAGGTGGGAGATCAGTTATATCCCAAGCATGATTTTCATTTAAGGCCTCAATTTCAGAGTTCATAGCATCAACCCAATTACTATCAAGGATAGCTTCTTCATAGCAGGTAGGTTCAATACTTTTATTAAGACTAGAAGCAAAGCAATAATTATCTTTGTTTAAATTAGAATAGTTAACAACCTTTTCAACACCATATTTGACTTTCCCTTCTACAATAAAGTCATTAAGATTACTGGGCAACTTAGAAACTCTGGTTGACCTTCTAACAGTAGTGGCTGGCAAGCCTCTTTCTTGTTCAGCAGAATCAGGTGATATATCAGCAGAATCAGAAGATGCATCATCAAGATGTGATTCATGTGATATGGTGCCCTCAGGGTGTGTATTATCATCTATAGATGTTGCAACCGGTTCATCAATCCTAGTAGGATGACTTACCACAGTGCCATCATCATAGGATGTCACTCTCCCTTCATCATTGGGACTTATTTGTGAGTCAAAGAAATTTTTGTGATTTAAATCTTTAGGCACATAAGTTTCAACAAAAGGTTTTGACAAAGAATTTTTCATTTTGAAGGGAAAAACAGTTTCATAAAATTTGACATCTCTGGAATAAAAAATATTTTTTGTTTCTAAGCTCAAGAGTTTGTAACCTTTTTTCTCATTTGAATAGCCAATAAAGACACTTTTTTCAGACCTACTACCAAAGTTATCAGAGATGTTGAGAATGGTGGCATAGCATAAGCAGCCAAAGACTCTAAGGAGAGAGAGTGAAGGGTCATGCCCATACACAAGGAAGAAGGGAGACTTGCCAGACAACACAGAAGAGGGTAACCTGTTTATGACATAAGCAGCAGTTAGAACACATTCAGGCCAAAGATATAGAGGTAATTCCCCCTGAAACATAATGGATCTAGCCACATTAAGGAGATGCCTATGTTTCCTTTCTGCAATACCATTTTGTTGAGGTGTGTAAACACAAGAGGTTTGATGTAAAATTCCTTTTTCATGAAAGAAGTGTTGAAGTTTGTTATTGACAAATTCTGTCCCGTTATCACTTCTGAATATCTTAACATTGTGTTCAAATTGATTTGATAGCATGTGAGTAAAGTTAACAATGGAGACATAAACATCATCCTTTCCCTTAAGCATATAAACCCAGACTGCCCTAGAATAATCATCGACAATGGTCAAAAAATATTTGTAACCATCTCTGCTAGTGACTTTATATGGTCCCCATACATCTAGATGAACAAGTTGACCAATTTTAGTTGATTTATGTTCACTTAAAGGAAATGGTTCCCTGGTTTGTTTAGCTTTATTACAAGTATCACAGAGATGGTCAGATTCAGAGGTTCCATCAAGATTAAGTGTGGACTTAAGTATATGTAGGACTTGGTCAGAGGGATGACCAAGTCTTTGATGCCAGAGATTTCTAGAAACATGACAAACAGAAATGCAGTTATTAGAAGCAATCTTACATGTGGAATCAATATCAAACATATATAACCCATTGCATTGTTTACCAATCCCCACAATCCTTTTTTGATGTAAATCCTGTATATAGCAATTTGATTCATTAAAGCCAACAAACATTTTATTGTCTCTAGCAATCTTATGAACAGACAGCAAACTGACATTGTACTCAGGAACAACCAGAACATCAAAAAGAGTTAGGTCATTATTGACCTTTAAATCACCAATTTTAGTAATTAGGGCCTGAGTACCATTGGGATGACCAACGGTTAGACCAAGATTTGAAATGTCAACAACATTAATTAAAAATTTTGCAGAAACAGTCATATGCTGATTTGCACCAGAATCAACAATCCAACCAAGACATATGTTTCCAGATAAGGTTTTAGTGTTGTTGTTAAAAAATTTATCAAAGTTTATGTTAAACTTGACACTGCCATTAAAGAAGGTTCCTGAAAAAAATTTACCTGCTACATTGGCATTAACAGAAGACACATTGTTGTCATTAAGCAGACTCATAAGCCTGGAGAGCTGTTCATTAGACAAAGAGACATGAGAGTTGCTAGCTCCATTATTAGTGGAAAGATTAGTGTCAGCAGAAACATTGTTACTGCTGAAGGGTTTGGAATTAAAATTCCTTTTAACATATTCAGCAGGATAACCAACCAGATCATAACATCTATCAACAGTGTGACCAGGTTTTTTGCAGTTAGTACATTTGAGATTCATGTTTGGTCCTCTGTTGTTTGAGCTGTTACCAGCATTGAAACCAGAATTTTTGAAATTGTTGTTAAATCCTTTTTTGTTATCAAAAAATTTTCCACCATCAGAAGTTTTTGCAGCAAAGGCTGTAGCATTGGGTTTAGCAGAGCTATTCCCAGATGAAACATTTCTGTGAGATTCTTCTCCAGAGACAACAGAGAAAGCAGTTTTGACATTAGGCAAAGGATCTCTGGTTAAAATATTGCTTCTGATGGGAACATAGGAGTCATCAAGACCCATAAGAAATTGCATTAACTTGATTAACTGATTGTGTTTTTCAAAATGTTTTGCAGCCTCACAAGTGCAAGGAGGCAAGCTAATCATACAATCAAATTGTTTCCATAAAGAGTTAAGGTTGTTATAGTAATCAGCAAGAGAGGACCCACTTTGACTAAGAGAGTTTATATTTTTATGTAAATTAAAGATAGCTGAACCATCAACCTTATCATAGGTATCTTTAAGATCATTCCACATTTCATAGACAGTTTTAGCATATATAGCACCAGCAAATAGTTCAGGGCTGAGAGAGTTAAGGATCCAAGTAACTACAACAGAGTTACAGGTATCCCATTGATTAGCAAGACTGGGGTTCGAATCATATCTTATGCAAGTACCATCAATAAACCCTAACTTATTATGGTTCCTTAAGGCAAAGGTCATGGCCATATTCCATATTTTGTAATTTTCAGTTCCAGTGAGTTTGATAGTAATAATGGGTGTACCATTTGTGTTATTGGGGTGTAAATACAAAGCATCTCCAAAGGATAAGCTTTTCTCAGTGGAAGAACCACCACCCCCAATATTATCATCACCAATAGCCATAGAACAAACAATAAGACAGACAGAAATGATAAGATAGACAAGGCAGGTAGACAGATAAAGAAATAAATAAGACTTTGTAATTAAGAAACAACAAGCACCAAGCATGTGAACTGGGGTAAACCAGAGCAGGTATTCACACCACTCAGAGGTGGCAGATCAAGATGTTTGTTTACCCGTTTGCACCCACAAAGACTTAGGTACTGTTTGTTTGAAGAAGAGATTAGACTTAAACTTACAGAGCAGTATGCAGCGGAAAGAACAAATCACAATAAGTAATAACCAGTGATTATGCCAATAGCAATAACCACAAACCACCAAGTTGTTGCTGAAGAGATGTCCCCAAGTTTCCACAAGGAACCCCTTGGATGTAGAATCAATAATGATTATGAGCCTGAAGCTCTGATACCATGTACGAAAGTATCAACAACAACAAGTAAACAGAAGAAATCTTATTCAAACCTAAGCCTCAATAGTTGGCTTAGATTGTATCAACAATAGTATCCAAAATGTTACAAGATTAGATTAATGTCAATGTGACAATAATCATATGAATACAATGAATAGACAAGATCAGTGAAATGATCAAAGAGAAGATAAGAGTGTGTGAGAAATGACTGCACACACAAGTGTATTTAACCCTAGATTAGGGAACTTATTAAATAGGAGATTAAGATACATCCAGACCCCTCTAACGGCTATAAAAGACTCATCAGCAGAAATGAGAATAGCTTCAGCAGAAACGAGCATCTTGGAACTTTAAATCTTTTATTCTTTTGTCAATGATTAACCCCTGAAATAACCCTGCAATGAACATAACTAGAAAGCCATTAGCAATTGATAGAATGATATGTTTGCCATAGATTAATACCCCAAATTTTAACAGTTTGGTTGGTTATTGTTTTGGAAGAGAGACTTGAATTGCTTAGTTTTCTTCTGCCCTTTCACAAATGACCTTCGGGAGCTTCCAGAAACGGAGCCTGATTTAGAAAGCTTAAGCTTTTCGGCACCACCAACTTCCCTCGATTGTACAGTTGTTGGGTTTACAACAAAGCGTGTTTACATCCAATTTGTGAATCAGCAACGAACGTGGCGTAGACTTCATTTTGACATTAATCCATCACCTGTTTGTTCTTCAGGTTTTTGTGGTCGCGATCTTTATGTCTCTTGTGAACAAGGAGAACTTTTTGTTCTTAATAATATTGGGAAAAAAGGTCAGTCTTGGGAACGTATTGAAGCCGAGACTCCTAAAGGCAATTGTAGATCACGTTATTTAATAACGAACTGTGATCAACATACTTTACTAGTTAGTGTTGGCAAGTATGGAGAAGCTCTTGAGGTATTCAAGCATAATGAATATGAAGAAAAATGGGAAAAAATAGATGGTGTAGGTAAGCACACGATCTATATTTGTGGCGCAGCAGGTTTCTGTATTGAAGCCAAAGAACCAAAAATGGAGAATAAGATTTTCTTTCCGCGACTACATACCAAGAACAGGAGGGTTGTGTATTATTCACTTGACACATGCAGGTACCACACATTTGATGCCGAAAACTTTCAAGAAGAACATCTAGAGGATTTCCTTGGAACCACGCATATTCTCTCCCTTAACGTTTGGATTAAACCAAGTTGGTCCTAGTTGACACAATAATCAATGTTTGTAACGGGTTAAAAACGTTAGTTGAGTCCTTTAATTTATTCATCTATAAACTGTTTGAGCGACGTTGATGTTTTTTTTGGTAAAAGGGTTAACTCACCTCGGTAAAATTCATTACGCCAAAAAACAATTAAGTACAATTGTCATGGGTGACTCCCATGCCCTCAGCCGTTACATGGGCAACAAGTGATGCAAAAAAGTAGAACAAACACAGCTAAATGCTGAACAAAACAATTACATTTAAAAAACAATCTAAATGTAATAAACCAAGGTTCGAAAAACCACTTCCATAGTGAGCAACTCTATCTTCAATAATCATCCATACATATCCCGCGAGTGCAACACTAACAACCACATCCAAAAGTACCAACTATTTATGCGGATAATAAATTGATCACAAAGCCAACCAAAACTTTGCTCCAGTAAACAAAAAACGTGAGCCTTATATCCGACATAAAACTTCCAAACCGTCTTCATGCAACCACATTAGACGAAACACAGTAAGCTTCCAATACCTTCACCGCTAACTTCCAAATGGTCATCACATCATAACAAATAATATGAGTCGAAGCCAATCAGACCATCAATGAAATACCTTAAGGATAATGAGCATTGTATGTAGCCGCACCTACAATAGGCTTGGTGTAGCATTATGCGCGGGTAATCAATACCTCGTAACAACGACGTTGATGTTAACAATTCCCTGTGATGGTTTCTATTGTTTGTGTCACAAATGTTTGCTATCGACTAATTATGAAATTTTTTCTTTGGTTATCGTTTTTTCTGATAGTGGTATGACCTTATTCTTTATTGCTATACCTTCATGAAACTACATTCTGATCTATGTAAATTCGTGTCTTTATTTTCTTTTCTGATGATGAAGGTGACTTGGTTGATGCCATTGTCCCTTTTTATGGGGGAGTCAACCTTGATCGGATGGCACTCTAGCCCCTTTCTAAAAGAGTACACTTGCTTCATCCGAAATGTCGATATTTGAGTCACATAAACAAAACATTGTCTCAGCGTGTTTTAGAACTAATTGTAGAACTATATATCTGGGAAAATAACCTAGCGATTGTGTTGAAATCGATGAGCCAATTGCTCAAACTGAAGCTGAAAAGGTGACAATTGACATTACAAGTCCTGAAGCCGCTTATATCATAGAGGCAACAATATCTATAGTACCTGTAAATACAATACAGCATGTAAGAAAATGTTCTAAGGTTATTAAGCTTTTCAAGGTTTTTTTTTTTTTTTTTTTTTTTTTTTTTTTTTTTTTTTCCTTCTCGGTTTATGGCCAAAGAAGGAGATACAGTGGAACCAGATATAAACGTTGCAATTATATTGAAGTCAGGTAAAGCTGCAACAACTCATGTGGCTCCCTCTAAGTCAACTATCACGGTTGCACCCGATCTAGCTTGCACCTATTTTTAGTGAAAAGATGGAGAAACCAGCACCCAAGCCCGAAGCTACACCTCCACATGAGGCACCTAAACTATCTTCTCGATCAATCACCTCCGAAAACTTGAGCTTCATAGCCTCAACTTCCTCCCAAAGATCGTGAAAGAAGGGTAACCATTTAAAATTTATAACTCTGATTTGTAGGTTTTGTTAGTGCAAGTATTTCGATATTTAATCTATACAGTCTTGTTTGTTTTGTTGATGACAAACATGTAACTTGTAATACATAACTTAAAATGTATAAGTTACTTGTATATATATTTTGTCTCAACATCTCTCGATGACTCAAGACCTTGTATGCTACAACACAGGTTCGTACATGTTTGTTATGTTGCGTTATGATCAAACCCCTAACAAACCATTAAACATATTTAGTTAAATAGTTTATAACTAAAACCATGTTTATAAAACACTTAAGTAATCTTGGTTACTTACATTTTATAAAATACATAAATATAAGTAAATGTGTTGGGTAAATACCATGATCCATAACCCATGCCCATGACCCATGATCCATAACCCATGACCCATTGCATGAAATCATGTTGGGTAAAACCCATGACCCAAAGGCCATAACCCATTGTCTAGATTTTTTTTGGGTAAAGGGGAGTAATCTTGCACCCTGGTAAATATATAAACCAAATAAACGTTTAAGTACAATGGATATGAGTGAAATCCCATATCTCAGCCCGTTACATAGGCATAAAGCTTACATAACAAGATACTTCCTATTTTCTAAACAAGAAAACAAACCACTACTCAAATGATAACATAGGACATAACGAAATATAATTACTTCCTAGGACCTTGAAACTTTGTGCCATACATGGCATTAAAGGCATCCAAATTCCCTGGAAGATCACAAACCTGTTTTGCATAGTCATCAAAGTCATAGTCATCATCCTCATCTTCAAACTCTTGGCCACCACCAAATATATTAGCAGACTCATCAAATGGGTTAGCAACCACCTCATCTTCAGAATCAGAATCCACGATCTCTCCCACTTTAGAAAAAGGGTTAACTCTCTTAGAAGACGTGACGGGCGGAATACAAGAATCACAAGTTTTAGGATCCACACCCGATTCCCTCTCTTTCAAACCACTAACACGTGGTTCTTGTGATGCAGCACCTGTCTCAGTAGACTTATTATCATTAACTTCCATTGTACTACCATAATCCACATCCTTATTGTTGTCATTTGAAGGAAAACTAGACGTATCCGTAGAAAGAGCATCAAATTGGTTAGATGTAGAGATCTTAGTTCCACTCGAACTAGCTACTTCAGGAGCATTCTTCTTAGTGACTTCCACTTTCTTAGGTTCAGGAAGAGTCTTTTTGGGTTGATATTGAAACTGCTTACCCACAACAGGTTTAGTAAACCCTCCTTGACCTGGAAAAGTAGACCCACCTTGCTTTCCCTTTTTCTTGTTATTAACCGTCTTGAAACCATCATTAACACGCTTAGTAGGCTGAGCAGGAGGTTCAACAACTTTAGGACATTCAATAGGAGTATGACCAAAAATCTTACATTTATCACAATGAGGTGGTTTCCACTCATATTCAACCCGTATCTTCTCAATAGTCGAACCCGACCCATCAAGTAACGGTATCTCAACAGTAAGGTGTCCCTAAGCACCTCATCTGACTTCACTTCAATCATGCATCTAGCAAAACTACTACGGCCCCACGATTCCTTGCACTTTTGGCTAGTGAAAGCATCTAACCTTTTGGGCGTGCCTATCAATGTGGCAAGGAGACTAAGACCATCATCAGAAAACATAGCAAGAGGAACATCATGAAATTTAACCCACTCCGGGATGTTGATCAAATCCTCCTTAAGTAAGTTGGTGTTTAATGTCCATGGTTTAAGGATAATAGGTACATTTCGAATCAACCAAGGACCGTTCTCAATAACATCATCAACACCTTTCTTCGAATTGAATTTAAAAAAGAAGAACCCTGTTGCATTCATCATTACCTTTTGTATGCCAAACTTTGCCCACGCATTGTGTACAAAGTAATCAACAACAGGAAAAGCAAGTAGTTGACCAAGGAAATACCCATACAGAGTATTCTCAAACCTAGAGTTCACCTCTTCAACCACTTTCATCGGGACAGAAAGATCCACACCATTTGCTTTCTTATTACCCTCCAACCTACGAAAGTTTGACGTTGTTTGTTTCTTAGGTTCAGCAGAAGTAACACCAGCATAAGATGTAGGAGGTTGTTTCAAAGCATCACCATTATTAGGACTACTACTATCAATAATATTAGAAACCCTAGGAACACTCGAATCATGAGGAGGTGTCGAATAATAACCAATAGCTGTAAGCATCTCCTGTAGCTCCTTTTGTGACTGCGGCACCTTAAGATGCTCATATGGATTAGCCCCCGTAGAAGTAGTAGCATCCAGTGTCACAGCTGGTTTTAATGGTTGCCCATCGTCTCCCATAAGAACAAGTTTTCCCTCAAAAATTTGTTTTTCAATAGCACGAATTTTCAATAGAGTATCATGGCCCTCAGGAGTGTCATGACTAGGTGCATCATGACTAGGGCTCGAACCAAGTGAAACCGGCTCCACTTGTTCATCAGTACTAGAACGACTCCCCTCTTGTATACCCTTTGATCGTTGCATGTCAGCAGACAAATCATCAACATTAGTATTCATGTAACTCACGTTGCCCCCACTGTTAACGCCAGGACTTGACATAGGAATAATCTTCTCTCCCAAATTAGACATAAAAAAAAACTTAAAAACCCAAACCAATCTATAATCAGATAACACAAAGCTGACGTCTTGCTTCAAGAAGCCGAGTAAAACCCTAGTAAAAACTAGGGTTTATAGAACATTAAACACGTTACTAACCCATATAAAATGATCAGTTAAATAAGATGTGGTGATTGCTGTGATAAGATCCCTACGTTTCAATCACACCAAACCCCTAACCCAGCGACTAATAAAGAACCAAATCGATTTGACCAGAAGACAAACCCCTATTAAATCAAACAGCAGCCAACCAACACAAGATCAGCAAGAATGATCAGGCTTTGGACGGATTTGCTAAGTGAATTAGTTAGGAATCAGTTAGGAAAAAAATGATGTCTAGATACATTGTATATAGTTGGGTACCCATGACCCAAAGTTCATGACCCATGATCCATGACCCATAACCCAAATAATGAGGAGCGTCGCCGGATCCCATGGATCCCTGGGGCTATAAGGGACGGATCCCTCTTAGAAGGGATCTTTGGGGCAGAAACATATTTTGGTCTTTTTGCCTATAAATAGCAAACCACTTCTCACCATATTTTCACACCTTCACACATACTTTCTCTCCACCATTTCTAACATATTTAGATCATTAGGAAACATGTAAACCACCCTCATCTCATATGATCATAATGCTTTTAACTTTCATTTGTCGTAAGCATACTCCCAAAGTAATCCTCCAAAGCAAGCCTAGAGATCTTGCATCCTTACCTACTGAAGTGATCACCCATCACAAGCATACAAGCACATGAAGATATTCTACAACAAGGTTGGGAAACTTTTCATCTTCATTCATGGAAGACTAACTACATCATGCTTTGTGCTCTTGATGTTTGGTTTAGGATTTCATATCCATTAGACACATTGTCTTGGATATTGTCTAGTATCATATTCTTGTATCTGTAACTAGATTAGATGGTTTATGTGTTGGTGCCATAAAACACAAAGTTTGTTATGTTGGGCCACAAAACATAATGGGTGTTATAGATGTGTCGTGTTGCTCGGTTAATGGTTCCTCCTTTGTAATGGAACCCGGTATCTAGCCTTGTACCGGATAAAGTGTAGGCGACGTTATGATAGGTTTGGTTCTACCTCGTGGAAGAACCCGGTATCTAGCCTTGTAACGGATAAAGTGTAGGCGACGTTGTGATAGGTTTGGTTCTACCTCGTGGAAGAACTCGGTGTCTAACCTTGTACCGGATAAAGTGTAGGCGACGTTGTGTAAGATTTTCTCCGCCGATAATGGAGTTTGTTGATCTAGTGAAGTATCTCTCGAGTCGGGTACACGGGGAGTGGAGTAGGGCGAAAAGGAGCTTCGTGACCGAACCACTATAAATCCCCGTGTTGGTTTGTGTATCTTTTTACTTATCGCTTTACTTTTATTCTTGCTTTATATTGTTGATTGTCTATGTGGTTGATGTTTATGTTTGTGATGCATACTTGCTCTTTCATATAGTCATAAACTATATTTAACACTTTACATATTACGACATGATTGATCAAGAAAAAGAAACCGGACTAATAATGGTGAAACTTGATTTATAATGAACCATTAATCTTGCGGAATCTTATGAGATATTAAGTGGTTGGCCTTACATGTCGTAATGCGTTAAATGCATCCTAGCGTCGAGATTAGCAAATGCAATGGTTTATACTATATTTGATACAAAAGTTTAAGTATGAAACGGAAACGTATTCACCCCCTCTACGTTTTCCGCATGTTTCAATGACAAAACTCGGTAAGCGTGTTTCCATACGTTTGAAAGATTCTCAGGATACTTCTGTGTTGGTGACTACCTTCAATGAAGTAGATATGTAAGTCTACTCAGAACTTGAAAAATGAAGAAACTGTACTTCAAGCAATTTATGAGCACATAAGATTGCAATTGATGAGCCTTACAGTGAGAAAGTATACTCAAACTATTAAAGTAGCAGAAGAGTGGAATGTTCAGTTGAACTATGTTAATACAGTTAGAAACTATAGATTGATTGAAGTGCCTGTTGTATAAAGGGGTGTTTGGTTATGGATTTATCTTGGAGAATTGATAGTTTTCAAGAAGATATTTGCATCATTTGATAAGCTTTTTACCTTTTGCTCAGTATTTTAACCTTGAATACTGAGCTTGTTTAAGCCCATTACAACAAGATGGCCTTGTACCTTGATCATTCTCAATCTAACAAGCACTGTGGTGGTAGTTTCAAAATTATATTGGTCTTGGGAGGGATCTGTTTTGTCTATCCAGCAGAGTTGTGTTGTTGGTTGATGAGTGTTTCATAAAGTAGGTTTCCTTGTTGTAAAGGGTAAATGAGGTTGGTGTGGTAGTGCAAGCTGTTAGAATAGAGAGCCATGAAAGATGGGGCTTCTTGGTCCTAGCATTGCATTACTCGGAGGTTAGGTTGGTTTCTCTTAAAGGGTGTGTGTTCCCTGGCTAATGATGCTTGTATCTCTTTGTCTTTGAGTCACAAATAGTGAGGATGTTGCTGCTATGAATGGTTAAAGGATAAATGGGCAGGATATGTAGTTAACTGGGTATAGCCCTTTTTTGGAGAGTCTGGGTGCTATAGCCCAGTCCTTATAGATCATTGTGGATGATGGTTGAATGGTTTATGGGTGTCTTCTGAGGCTATGGTAGTGAATATGGTGAGCATTACTGTTGAAGTTATTAGTGCAAGCTGCTCTTTTATATATGAGGGGCTGGTTATGTCATTGTTCAGAAGTTGTTTGTGTCTTAAAAGGAGAAAGTTTTTTTTTTCAAGTATCTCATTTCTGGAGGGCTAAAGTGGAGCTTCTTGAGTATATATTGTATCATCCAGATCTAGGGTTCGTACTTTTCATTATTCAGTCTTGTATCTCTGGTTATTTTCTCTCTCAAGTTTTCTCTACACATACTCGTGTATTTTGGTAGTTGATTCAAGATCAAACACCTTTGATCTTGTTAGTTTGAGTGATTGAGAGTATTTGTAGTGAGGTTGTGTGTTGTCCTTCTGAAGGAGATCACATCTTGTCTTTTGTATTCGTTTGGTAAGCACCTATTTAGGGACTTATCTACTATAGCAGTTGATTAATAAAATACACCAATGGATGGTTGGCTGGGTGTAAGATCTGGTTGTTCTGTGTTCTTTACCATTTTTACATGGTATCAGAGACACGGTTCTGATCTGGTGGTTCTTGGTTTGATTCTTGAATTAGGTTTGTGACCTAATTTGGGGATTTTTGGATCTGGTGTTGTTAGTGGTTAATTGAGGTTGTATTCTTTACGACCGTGGTGAGTTTCATCTGTTTAGGTGAGATCGGTAGGATTTGTATGAGATTGAAAAATTAGGGTTTCTGAAACCCTAATTTGATTTTTAGGGTTTCTTGATTCTTGGTATCTGTTATTGTTAGAGGGCTCTTGTTTGGTGATCTTTAACTCTAAAATTAGAGTAATTGATTGTCTTCTTTCGCTGATGGTTTATTGCTATGTAAGTATTTCTTCTCTCTTAAGAACAACAAGTATTCGGTTAACATCTTGACCCTCCATCTTGAATGGTGTGGATACCTGCTCTGGCCAACCCTAGTTCAATTAACTGATTCTTGGTTGTTTCTTGAGTGTGAGTTTATTTTCTTTTGTTAGTATAGTGTTTGTTGTGTCTAGATTGCTGAAGAATAGGTTTGATAACGCTACACGCGTCGTTCGGGGTCAAGGAAACTTCCTTTTCTTCGAGCAAGTTTTATAACACCCTAGGCAGTGAACCTAATCGTTGTAGTGTAGTAATTAGGGTAAGCCACGGGTATTGATATCGTTCTCTAGGGGAATAGGAATGCTAGTAAGGAGTTACTACGCTAAGGTTGAGGTTGAAGAAGATTGTTTTTGTATTTTTATATTTTATGAAATTGAAAGGTACGAATCTCGGGTATTGGATTTGGGGGGTTGGTATTTCTACCGATTACTCTACTATTATCTAATTATCTAAACTAAGGTTATGGGAGTCTATGTCTAATTAATGTGTGCTCGTATGATAGTTTAAAGATGTGTTTACTTAGGTTTTACTGCCCCTTAATTATCTCCTATTGATGGTTGAGTTGTCACGTCCTTATTCTTAGTTGCGTTGTGTGTCTAAAGTTGTAGGGTATGCGTTTCTCCCTAACTCTTCGAACTTACCAAAGGGTCTCGTCTACAAAACCCACTAGGGATGATAAACTCTTACTCTAAGGCACTCTTTGGATGGTTTAGCCTACAACTACTCAGGTAATCATATTCTAAGGTTCACAAAGATGAATCAAGCATTAAGTACACAACGAATGACCTATCGCATTACTAGATCATTAGTCAACTAAGATAAGAAACAACCAATCAATATTCAATAATTAAGTTTCATATTCCTAAGCAAACATACAAGTAAATTAGCCGGACATGGAGAACATGCAAGCATACACACAAATAATCAAAGACATAATTGAATTGATGAAGTAAATACTTATCTTGATGTAAAATAGGGTTTAGAACCCTAAAATACTGTACAAGATACCCTTGGTTCGGTTTTAGGTTTTTACTCCAAAAGACTCTCTCTAAAACTGAAAAATTCGGATTCTATATATAAGATTACATATGTGACGGCGTCACCTTATGTTTCGTGACGCCGTCGTGTCGCCGTCATTAGGGTTTCGTCTTGGCCACGTTAACCTTGCGACGGCGTCACCTTATGCCAGTGACGCCGTCCTCTTCAGCTTTTGACGCCGTCTGGGTCACATCTAGGCCGTCTGAGTTGCGACGGTCTACTCCTTTAAAGCCCGACGCCGTCTCTTGAAAATACGAGTTTTGTCTTCTGACCCGTCACAAAATCCTACGACGACGTCGCAGTTAAGCAGTGACGCCGTCGCCTTCTATTTTCAGCAGCTTTGAGTGTCTCGATTCTGACTTTGGCCATTTTCTTCGTACATTCGCGCCTTTTCGTCCAAATAAGTGCCATTCCAGCATTTTGCCTTCAAGAGACCTAAAAAGTGAAAATGAACGATATTAAGCAATAACGGATACAAAAGTGATCAAATAAGGGCTAAAACGACCCTTCAAAATGGTATCTTTTAAAACCTTATCAAATATCCCTACACTTGTTATTTGCTTGTCCTCAAGCAAATGTGCTTTTAGCCAATTAATTTATAAGTTAGGGGTCATGAAGCATTAATTCAAAACGGTCCACAACACATATAAGTCCCGCAAAAGTCATAACAAGCACGGAAATTACATACTAGCACCTCACATGGGGTGTTTGGATACTCACATCTCTCTCGGGTGTATATGTGAAATATAACAAATAGGAAATGGAAGATCAACACTCATTAACCGGTCCTAGTACATACCATAGGCTTGAGAATAGATCAAACCTCCATCGCTTTGGCGTAAGCACCTAGGAAAGGCTATCAAAGAGGTCTTTTAGAGGGTTGTAACGTTAGGCTTACGGTAGGGAAACAAAGGGTTTGGTGGGGTAGGCTTTTTAGTGGTGGCAAGTCAAAAATCTCTATGTTACAAGCATACGAGGAATGGCGTTGCTAAGCCAAGACTCGACACTCTAAAACTCTAGGTAACGGAAATAAATAAACATAAATTTAAAAGATAGATGTAGGATGGTAGCCAGTATGTTTTTTTTTTTTTTTTTTTTTTTTTTCTATTTTTTTTTCATACACTTTTACTCTACCATCCTCTACGGTAACATCAAAATGATAGGGATTTATAGGCACATCCCTACACTTGATTTTTTATTACTCTAACACTAATTTGACCCGAATTGAAAAAATCAAAACACTTGGGGTACATTATTATGCAAACAAAGGGAATTTGAATTTAACGTTCCCTTCCCGTCATTTCATAAACTTTAACTTTTCCCATGAATCCCAATCGTCCCAAAACTGTATACAAAGGATATGACTCGACTTAGCAACTCATGCAAGCAACCAGATAATTGAACTAAGGGTTTAGGGTGATAACAATAATTTGCACTAAAAGTGAGTGCATAAGGGGTAGGCTAAGGCGATTTGGGTGTATATTTGGGGGTGGGGTGTAAACAATGCTCTTCATTGATATTCCGGAAAAACCGAAACATCACAAGAACCGCGAAAAGGATAGGCTCTGAGGGGTTAACTAGGGGTATCGTGTACTAAAGATGAGTACAACGCAAAGGGTGTGGGGGAATTACTCAACCGATGTGGAAGAAGTAATTATATTACGGGAATCAAACAAGGGTTTATCCTAATGCCTCTTATCATTTAGTTATTCCTAACTACACAAGTGTAGCCTCACTTGCGATCTCGGAACGCATCAAAAAACAAGTTCTAGAATCTAATATACTACCTGTTCACACTCTAAGCATTAAAGATGAATGATTTTAATTCCTACTAATCTAAGGGCGATCCTCACATTTTGGTGGAATTTGGGTGGTAAAGGGTTTTTGTGCTAGTCATGCAACTTCCTATCCGTGAGACGCTTTATGTTAAGACTAATGGCCCACTCCTATATGTCATGAAAAATTTTAAATTTGGTGCCAAAATTACCCTAACCGACATTTTCTCATGGTTTATTACACAAATGCACTTGGACAAAGCAAATAATCAAGGATAAGCATAGTTTCAAAGTTCCTGTTTTATTTTCCCTCCCTACACTTAAACTGAACATTGTCCCCAATGTTCCCCGAAAGTATCAAAGTTATGATAATGGAAGGTAATTAAAAACGAAAGAAACTAATACCCCCTGATTAGCTCGGTAGGATCCGTGTAAAGTGGTGGTTAAGTCCTTTCCAAGAAGAATTATTGCGTGAAAAGCTCCTTCCAAACTTATGTAACTTCTTCTTGACAAACTAAACCTGCACACTTGAAGAAAACAAACGAAACCTTCGCGTAAAATCGGCGGTAATAATATATATAAGACTCGATTTAAACTAGGATATAATGCTTGTGGAATGGATATTTACAGAATTTCTAAGAAAATCAAGACCTGAAAAATTCCAAAAATTTATAAGTAGCTCAGAAAACAAGAAAAAATAATCTGTTGTTTTTACTCCTTCCTGACGCCGTCAGGTTATCCTGACAAAAACTGGTCTGCGATTTTCTGGAAAAAATTCGGGAAAATTTACATCTTTAGAATCTGGAAAAATTACTGTAAAAACATCCATTATGACTCGATACAAGCATTTGACTCGAACAAACAAACATATATATCTTTTAGTTAATTGTTATTCTCATGTTTACGTTTCTTTTGAAAACGTGTGTAATCCTCCCTACACTTATCCCTTATGTAAAATACCTTTATATGCAATTAAGACGAGGTTAAAAACAAAATAAAGCATTTTTACAAATTTAAACATGAGGATAAACAATTAATAAAAGACATATGACACTAACAAGCAAACAATTAAGCATGGGTTGCCTCCCACGAAGCGCTTTTCTTTATTTAAGAGTCTTGTAGCTAGACTCGAAGTCGTGGTCCTACGTTTTCTTAATCTTAGAGGCCCATTCGATCTCCTTAACTCTTCTCTCATCACGAATATATTCAGGCCCCAGTTCAAGACAAGCAGTGTAGTAGACTTTGTTTTTCCAATCTACTTCGAATGCCGGAATGTTATCTACATCTAAATCATCCATGCCCTCATAATTCTTATTTTTATGGGGCATTATATATTTAACACTCTCGGCTTCATTTGAGAACTCGATTATCCCTTTCTCTTTATCATAAACCATCTTAGACTCTTCTATAAATGGTTTCCCAAGTATCACGTCTCCTAAAAACCCATCAATGATTCCCTTGACATTTTACAGAATCATGAAATCACACCTATATGTGAAGTTACCTATGAACACGTGCAATCCCTTAACCCTCCCCACATAGTTACTTGCTTTCCTAGGGCGAAAGGGGTCCCTCAGAGGCTCTAGCTTTTTGCTCATGATCCAATTGTAATAGAGCCTAGACATTATATTCATGGGTGCCTTATAGTCAATGTAGGTGTGATCCCTGTATAAGTATCCAATCATACACGGTATTTTGATGTTTTTAGGGTTTCCCCTCCTTATGCGAGGCTCGAAAGGTGGTCTTGGAAAATTAACCACGTTATGGTGATAATCGGTTTCTTTCCCTTTAGGGTATGAATCAAAGTACTCCCTAAGTTCTTCCTCCTCCTTACTACCCTCCATAATTTCTAACACCTTATAATCTCCTTCTTCTAGATCATCATCCGAATCACTTGTAGTCGAATCGCTATCTAAAGGTTGATCAGATTCCTTAAGGGCTTCCTCGAGTGTATTCTCAATTATCATATTTAATTTCCTAAGATCTCCAATTTCACTCATGATACGGGCTCGAAGTTGGTTAGCAGAGGCTGGGTCAAGCAGTGGGTATTTGTTTGGTGGTGAAGCGTTGTTTGGTTGTTGGTTATCAAGTGGTGGTTGGTTATCACCTTCCATGATGAAAAGTGATGGGTGTTACGAACAAAGGTCACGAAGAAGGGGGATAGACTAAGAGAAAGCTAAAAATGAGAAAATTTTACTTGATAGGAATCAAGCAAAGAAACCTAAACGAGGTGGACTACTAACTAGCTATTCTATTTCCCGGCAGCGGTGCCAAAAACTTGATAACGCTACATGCGTCGTTCGGGGTCAAGGAAACTTCCTTTTCTTCGAGAAAGTTTTATAACACCCTAGGCAGTGAACCTAATCGTTGTAGTGTAGTAATTAGGGTAAGCCACGGGTATTGATATCGTTCTCTAGGGGAATAGGAATGCTAGTAAGGAGTTACTACGCTAAGGTTGAGGTTGAAGAAGATTGTTTTTGTATTTTTATATTTTATGAAATTGAAAGGTACGAATCTCAGGTATTGGATTTGGGGGGTTGGTATTTCTACCGATTACTCTACTATTATCTAATTATCTAAACTAAGGTTGTGGGAGTCTATGTCTAATTAATGTGTGCTCGTATGATAGTTTAAAGATGTGTTTACTTAGGTTTTACTACTCCTTAATTATCTCCTATTGATGGTTGAGTTGTCACGTCCTTATTCTTAGTTGCGTTGTGTGTCTAAAGTTGTAGGGTATGCGTTTCTCCCTAACTCTTTGAACTTACCAAAGGGTCTCGTCTACAAAACCCACTAGGGATGATAAACTCTTACTCTAAGGCACTCTTTGGATGGTTTAGCCTACAACTACTCAGGTAATCATATTCTAAGGTTCACAAAGATGAATCAAGCATTAAGTACACAACGAATGACCTATCGCATTACTAGATCATTAGTCAACTAAGATAAGAAACAACCAATCAATATTCAATAATTAAGTTTCATATTCCTAAGCAAACATACAAGTAAATTAGCCGGACATGGAGAACATGCAAGCATACACACAAATAATCAAAGACATAATTGAATTGATGAAGTAAATACTTATCTTGATGTAAAATAGGGTTTAGAACCCTAAAATACTGTACAAGATACCCTTGGTTCGGTTTTAGGTTTTTACTCCAAAAGACTCTCTCTAAAACTGAAAAATTCGGATTCTATATATAAGATTACATATGCGACGGCGTCAACTTATGTTTCGTGTTGCCGTCATTAGGGTTTCGTCTTGGCCACGTTAACCTTGCGACGGCGTCACCTTATGCCTGTGACGCCGTCCTCTTCAGCTTCTGACGCCGTCTGGGTCACATCTAGGCCGTCTGAGTTGCTACGGTCTACTCCTTTAAAGCCCGACGCCGTCTCTTGAAAATACGAGTTTTGTCTCCCGTCACAAAATCCTACGACGGCGTCGCAGTTAAGCAGTGACGCCGTCGCCTTCTATTTTCAGCAGCTTTGAGTGTCTCGATTCTGACTTTGGCCATTTTCTTCGTATATTCGCGCCTTTTCGTCCAAATAAGTGCCATTCCAGCATTTTGCCTTCAAGAGACCTAAAAAGTGAAAAGGAACGATATTAAGCAATAACGGATACAAAAGTGATTAAATAAGGGCGAAAACGACCCCTCAAAATGGTACCTTTTGTTGATCCCAGTTGAGCAAACGATCTAATATAGAAACTGACTTGTAACAAAAGCTTATCAAGTATTACGGGGAATTTAATACTTAATCTTAAGAAGAAGAACAATTAACATTCAACACCTCAATATTATTTATTAATATGAATACTCTTACAGTATTAGGGTTTTGCAACCTTGAAGTGAATCGACCTTAGATATAAAACATACGTATATCTAACCTAACCTAGGACCTCCTTTTATAGGCTAAGGAGTCCTATACAATATACAATACGTAACCTACAAGATAAATATCTTTTCCATATTTATCTAATACAATAAACTAACTGACTATTACAAGACTAGCAGTGCTTACTATATACTATCATCAGTTACATAATACTACTAGCCGCGGTTGTCTTCATCCGTGGTTACACTCTTCAGTCCGTGGTTACATCAAGCTTGTCCGTGGTTCCAGTACTTAGAGTAATTCGTTATCCAAGGAACCTAAAACCCAACAATCCTCCCCTAAACTTGATAAATTCCAACAGAATTCTTCAAGTTTTCTTTAAGCTCAAAACATCTGAATTGGAGGATGTAGCCAAACACTTACTAGCTTTAAGTATCTTCTCATACTTCTTCAACAAATCATAAGCTTGACCATCATAAGATAATAACATCTTGATACAACCAGGCTTCAACATCTGAGCAATTATTCCTGGATGCTTATTCAGTTGAGGATAATCACCTTCTACAAGCATATGAATAACCTTTCCAGAAACAGTTAGAACATGAACTACACAAGTTTGATATAAAAACCATCTAGTAACTTGACCATTGTAGAGTCCTTGCCATTCAGGTTCAGCATGAGTAGGCTCAAATAAAATCTTCAAATTATGATACATCAGCCTCTCATGATAATCATCTGGATGTACTTCACCAAATTTATTCTTGTAAAGTATCCAAAGATTCATCAAATCATCTCTATCAAAATACTGAAGAATTTTTGAAAATTTATTATACTCAGAAACTTCATTATTGAGTCTTTGAATTTTCCAAACTCCTTCACTTCCATCTAAAAGCTTAAACTCATAAGAAATGATTTGATTTACATCTTCAACAACTTTCAATCTCTTAGAATCAGATGTCACCTGAACCTCAGATGTTCTTTTTCTTTTACTTTGCATCCATTCATCATGTTCTTTAATCCACTCTTTCTCCTTTTGAGAATTCATTGGACAGAAATCATCATGATTAATTTTCATACATCTCTCATAGATTTCCAAGATTCTGTTAAATGAACACCTACTAAGATTATCAGAAACATGTATGCCTGAATTCTTGATAATCTTCATCAATACATTCCTCAACTGAGCAATAGTAGGAGGTTTCTGATTGGTGCTAAACAGTCAAGTCAAATAGACTTAAAACAGCTCAAACACTAATGCAATTAAGATCAGAGGAATATAGGGAATTCCTGGGTCGTTAAGTCCCACGGAGGATGAATTGGTGTTAAAACACTTAATCAGATGGTAGAATGATCACTAAGGATAGCAATCAGTAGGGTTTTCGATGGAAAATTATACTAAAAGAAAAGATTAACAAATAACAGCGACTTAAATGCAAATTAAAAAGATTAAAAAGATAAAATCTATTAAATAAACGCTATCACTATTTTTAAAGGCGATGAACGTTTAAAACCTAAAACTTAAAACTTACGTTTAAAATAAAAATAACGTCTACGTACAATATAAAAAGTGAGTTTTAAAGAAATAAAAGAGCTACAAATATGAAAATGATATTTTAACAACCCTAATAATAAAAGAAAATTATTAGAAAAAGAAAATTATTTTTACAACTATTTATTTAATTATTATTAATTAAAAACTATTTATTAAGTATTAAAAATGCACTAAAATACAAGAAAATACAAAATTAACCTAGAAAAATGAAATTATAACTTGGAAAAATCTAAAATATGATAAAACTTATTTTAAAACTAAAAATATATTTTTTAGACTTTATATGTATTTATTATTAATTTAAAACTATTTAAAACTAATTAAAATGCTAAAAAATACTTTTTAAACTAAGAAAATTATGGAAAAATACTTTTTATACTATTTATATTTATCTAAACCTAAGAAAATTGAAAAATCATTTTTTTGGGCTTTTTATAATTTATTTGTATTAAAAGCTATTTAAAAATACCTAAAAACTAATTTAAATTAAGAAAAATAGCAAAACAACTTGGAAAAATCTGAAAATTTCAGTAAAAGTCTATTTTAATATGTAGAATCTATGAAAAATAGAAAAACATGGTCTTGTGTAGAGAAATAAGCTACTGCTATGTAAACTGCTTATTAATAAGCACTTGAAACAGCTAAATGTTAACCAAAGACCACCAAACTGATAAGGAAGCTATATTAAGCTAAAAGAACTCTATTGCAACCAAAAACAACAATCTTGAACCTCTGATTACAAGTTTAACACAGATTTGAGGTTTAAGCTAAATAAGCAAAACAGAAATTTGTATACTACTTTAAGCTATTGCACAGATCACAAAATAAGCTAAAAGTGAAAAGTAAAAATTAGAACTTGTATAAGACCTGGTTGAGACTAATTATACCAAAAATCAGACTCTGAAAAGCTCTTATGAGCTTTTGATAAGCTTAGCAAGAACTGAGAAAAACTCAGTATACACTGAGTTTAGACTCAGTGTATACTGACTTATTTTGGACAACTGATAAGCTCATGCAGCCCTGTCAAATAAGCTCCAAATGGAAATTTTAAACTTGTAACTTGAAAAGGACCAGGTTGGCTATCCAAAGAAAAAAAAATCACTTGATTTGACCAAATATTAAGCTCTGTAGGAGCTTTTGAACTTGGGTGTAAAAACTGATGCACAGAACAGATTTTGACTTTTTGATTACACACTCAGTTTGACTTTTATGAACTTGTAATCAAATTTATAGATTTAATATGTTATATTAAGGTGTAATAAGATTATACTAAGCTATATTAACTGCTTATGAGCTAATATTATGATTCTTGCAAATCAAAATCCCAACAGTGACTGATTCAAGATCAAAAAGAAAGATTTTGACTTTCTGTCTAAAGACCACTGGTTTACTTGCTTGTACTGAGTTATTAAGGACTAGTATGACATGTAACAATCAAAAACACAAGTCTGCACAATCTTTTGCACAGTCAAACTATACAAACCAAACACTCCTTCAAATGACTGATTTGAGCTTTTTCAAAGAATAACTCAGGCTCAGACCATGCAAATCATTACAGAGCTTATATTATCATATATAAAGACTGAATAATCATAAAACAACATTATTAACAACTTAAAACTAGGAAATACCAATTATTCTTATTTAACTGTTAAAATAAGTTTTAAAGTAACTATCAATTTAAAAGAACAAGCCACTGATTTTAAAGCTTAAATATACTTAACTAGAGCTGGTGAACAATAAAAAACAAAGATTACAACTAATGACTGATTAAAACAGTAAAATGCAAGAAATAAGCAAAAGCTTACAAATGGCTTTGAGTTCACAAACTGAGAACTAGGACCAAGTAACAACTCCTATAGCTTACCAATAAGCACTATACCCAAGACCATCCATTATATATCCTGCTCCAGTATTTTTGAACCTTGTACCATGATTTTTGATTTTTTAACTAATTAAGTGGTATTTTTGTGAATTTTTGATTTTTTTTCTTATAACCTGCTTTTAAGAGTATCTAAAAGCTTGCATAAGCTTTATAAGGAGCTTATGTGTGATTCTCAGTTCAAAATAACAATTTCTAACATCATTTTAACAGATTGAGATTTCTTGAATAATGAGAAAATTGCATAACTTGAAATAATACTTGAAAAGTGAAATTGATGATATCAAAAGGTTTATATTACACTGATAACATGAAATACAAGATTTAAAAGCTTTAAAATGCACTGGAATTAAGAAATAAGTTAAAACGACAATGAAAATTAAAATTACACTAGATTCTTTTCTATGTTGCTTCCTCCTTGATATTTATTGACTTCATTTCAACCTTTGTCGACCTCTGAACTAATCCCATCTCATCTAGACCATTGAATTAAGCCAGATAGTCATAATTGCCACTTGGCGATTTTGGCGCCAAAATTCCAACGAGCAGGTTTTTCTTATTAATTGGCTTTGGATTGGAGTGGAGGTGGAAGGGAAGAGGTGGAAAGGTGTTTGGGGTGAGCTGGATTGGAAATCAAGTGGTAAATACCACTGGTTTTGAGCAAAACTGCTTTGGGAGAGACGGTCTACAGTGACCGCGGTTTTTTTGAATTTAAAATATGGGCCGGGTAATGTATTGGGCTTGGGTTTGGGCTAGTTATTAATATAGGGTCCGTTTGGTGTAGTTAATAACCCAAGGACCAAACATGTAATTCTGCCAAACTTCAAGGGTTGAATCTGTCCATTTCCCAAAGTTCTCACAAGGGCCTATCCTGCCAAACATAATTAGTACAAGGACCACTTTGGTTATTTTCCATTTTTGCAAGTCCAAGGACTAAAATTGCCAAGTTTGAAACTAGAGGGACCAATTATGTAATTTTCTCAAAAGTTTTATCATAAGGACCATTTTTGCCATTTATTAATAGTACAAGGTTAAAATTTGATAATTTTCACTTTTTAAATTAACCAAGGACTATTTTTGACAATTTTCCAAAGTTCAGGGACTAAAGTTGTCAATTTGTGATTTTTGAACTTTAAAGGGTTTGTTTTGACAACTTTTGAATCTTATGGACCTAAAATGATATTTTGCAAGTTTTTGAATTACCAGGGACTATTTTTGACATATTTTCAAACTTGGGGGACTAAAACTGCCAATTATGCAAACTTAATACGTTTTTCATCAGATTTTGATGTTTTTGCATATAAAACATATAAAACACTTGTTTGTGATATTTTTATCATTTTGAAGCATTTCTGAGTGTTTTCAGATGTTTTTGGCACTCTATCAGTATAAAAATGATGAGTATTTAGACACTCATCAGTTTCTTTCTTACAATTTGCTTCTTTTCTTTACTAACCTTCTTTGCCAATGTACCCAAAAGTCTAGCTTTTTCTTCATCATCAAACAAAGCCCATTCTTGTACTGTATACTCATCATTTATTAATTCAGAAGCTTCAAGATAGTTTTGGGATTCATACCATGTAGCTAATAATTTCTGACTAGCTTCCTCTTCATCTTGCTTTCTTTTCACCAAAACTGCTTTATCCTCAGCTTCAAGACTTTTAGCATACTCTTCATCATAAGCTTCTTGTTCTGCTTTATTTTTAAACTTCAGCACTACTTCTTTACCTTTTCCAACATTAGATTTAACCATTTTCTTCTTCAAAGGTTCACCAATAACCAAACTTTTACCTCTTGGTTTAGTAGCAGTAGACTGAACAGATAAAACAGGTGCAATGATAGATGTAGGTATAGATGATGTTTTGCTCAGATTAATCAATGTACTCGCAGCTTCTTTCTCTAATTCTTTAGACTTAGGTGGTATTATAGAGAGAGTTGTGACAAAAGTGGAAGTGGTTATGATAGCAGTGGGTGTGACAGTAGTAGGAACAATAGCTAAGTCTGAAACTACATCAGTGGTTACAAGAGTACTAACCATGGTTTCAGGTATACTATCAGTTGTTATGTTCTGCACTACTTCAACATTCTTCAATTTTTCAAGAACAACCTCATTCCCATCTTTATCAGAAACCAAAAAATCTTGATCTCCACTATCAACATCTTCTTCCATAGGTACACTAACAGATACATCCACAGCCTCCCCTGAATTCATGCCATCACTCCTCCCCTGTTTGGATACATCATTCATATTCAGAGCAGTAGAGGAGACCACCTTCTTTTTCTTTCGTCGCATAGCTTTCAAAACAGCAACTCCAGGTCTTTTCACTTTCTCCAAAACCAAGACCCTATGCTTCAACCTCCGAATATCCTTACCCTGAAGCACAGATAACTCCTGTAGTCCTAAAATGGTACCCTCCAATTTAGCACACTTATCCGTCAATTCATTTAAACGTTCAAGAATATCCTCCCCACTTCGACCTGTGTGAACTGGTCCGAGAGGTGGTTCATTGGAAAAGTCATCATGTACAAAGTCATTAACCGTCAATTCATTGTCAGGTTCCAATCTATCCTCATCACTTCGAGCTGTGTTAACTGCTCCGAGAGGTGAATCCTTGGATTTAGAAGACATAGCACCAGACCGAGCCTGATCATCTATGTACCCTGTAGCAGCCAGTTGGCTAGGGATACCTCCACCTGTGTTAAGCTCCAAAGAACTTTCCACATTAGGAGTTGCCAAAGGTTGGGTCTTATTGATGTTTCCACTAGCCTGACCAGCATCAAAGCAAGAATCAGTAGTGGAAGCCCTTCCAATCATGTCACCTCCACTCCATGTGACAGCCTCATTAACCATACCACTAGCACTAGCCTGAGGAAGCTGAGTGCCCTGTGTTCTCCTAGTCCATGATGCAAGTCCTTCATTAAACTCAGAATCAGTAGGCAAATTAAGCATGTGAGGAAATAAAGGAACATCTCTAATGACAACATTCTGTGGCTGATTCCTCATATGTGCAAAAACTCTAGGAAGCATACGATGTACTTCATACTCTCTAGCATGTTCAATAGGTTCCTTGATTTGATGTTCCACAAGCAGTTGAACAAACCTAGGATACAAATAATATTTACCCTTCTTCCTAATATTCTGCACTAACCCCTCATATATCATCCTAGACCAGTTAAATTTCCTTCCATCAAACAAACAAATAATAGCAGTAGCAATTTTTGAAGGAAAATCATTAAAGCCTGTGGTCTTGTTACTCATACACATCAACAAAGTATGAATCAAAAACTTCCATTGTTGGGAAAACAAACTCTTAAAAAATTGTACCTTTTCACCTCTGTGAGTATATCCTAATCTCTCTAAACCAGCAACAATCTCAACATCTGAAAGATTATCAATACCATCAGCATCATCAAGCCTCAAAACTTCTCTAATAATCTCCTCAGAAACAGAAATAGCATTCTCATCCACCTTAGTACTAAAAACCACCAATCCATTAACCTCTTCAAGTTTAGCATTCCTCCAAAACTGATGTATGTAGGATCTAAGAATGGTAGGTTCAACCGTTAAAGCATAGTGAATGGGACTGTGAACAAGGAAATCAATCATTTGATGAAACCCTTCAGATCGAGCATCCTTAGTAAGTATAGCAACAAGATTATGTGAAGTGGAATACGTCTCAGCCATTGTGATTAATGATGTAAATGAAGTGGGTTTTGTGAATAAATCAACAAAAGTGATTAGGGTTTAAAGGTATTGCCAAGGGAAGAAGTTAATAGATCAAAGAAAGTGATCTATCCGGGAGTTTGGGAAGTGTTATATACTTTTGCCAAAGTGTCGAAATAACCCCTGAAGTATCAAAACAGAGTAGCATACTATCCGCAGTTACATAACAACTATCCGCAATTGTAACAAACCATCAGTGGATACAGATTATTACTCCTCCCAACTGGTCCAAAGGAGAGCAAGCAAATCTGTGGCAAATGAAAAGTGATCTCAAAAGATATGAAGGATTACACAAAAACTATCTCTATCAATTTTTTTGTGTAATCCTTCATATCTTGTGAGATCACTTTTTTGGGAGAACGTCTAGGGTATTTTTTTTTGGGAGAAATCTGTGGCAAATGAAAAGTGATCTCACAAGAGGATCTTTTTTGGGAGAACGTCTAGGGTTTTTTTTTTTTTTTTTTTTTTTTTTTTTTTTAAAACATTTACACAAACACAAGCAGCAAACACACTAGCTCCTTATGCACACAAATCCTTCTTTCCTGCAAGACAAACACAAAACAAACACAGAGACAAAGATTATGGTTGTCAGTGGTTAGAAATAGCCAGAAGTGGTTACAAAAGACCTATCCGTGGTTAAAACAGGAAAGTCAATATAGTCAACTTCTAGAACTTATCTCAGTCCAATATCCAAGAACCTCATTAATTCTCCAACCACATTCAACCTGCCCCATATTTACTTTCAATAACCCTAAACTTCACTTATAAAAAGAACCCAAATATCACATAACACCCAAACCAATCAAAAGTTTAAAAACCCTAATTGCTCCAAAATCCCCAAACAATCAAAATGTGGAACCCTAGTTGGAACAAACCAGAAGTGGTTAATCTAACCTCCTCTTCATCCTCCTCATCATCTTCATCATCAAGTGAAGATGGAAACCCATGGCTAACCTAATTTCCTCCACCAGAACCAATACCAAGTAACTTCAATCCATCCTTTCTATTTTGATCCTTAGCTGCTTCGTTTGCATATGATAAATGCATATCCAGCATTCAAACGATATAAGCAAGGATAGTAGTAGTAGAAATCATGTATAGAAGTAGTCTTTATTTAGTACTTGAAGTTTCATTGTAAGCTGTAAGCTGTAAACTGTTTTGTTGAATGAACAATGTAACTTCAGTACTTCTTGAATTTCTATAATGACTTGTCTTTTATCTGCACAATGGTTAGCGGAAACACAGAACAACTAGCAGTGGATAGATCAACTCTATCAGGGGTTAGAAGCAACACTATCAGTGGATATAAGAAGTAATAGCAATACTAAGATTACATGATAACAGTTCAATACTTTTACAAACTTATACAAAACAATTTAAGAGTTTTAGAGATTAATCATTCCAATACTAACAACAAGATACTGAAACCTCCCCACATCAAAAGCTTTGGTGAGAAGATCAGCAACATTGAAATCAGTATGGATTTTTACCATTTGAATCAACCTTTTCTCATTACAATCTCTAATAAAGTGATGTCTTATCTCAATATGTTTAGTTCTACAATGTAAAACAGGATTTTTGATAATGCAAATTGTACTGTTATTATCAATGTAAATCTTAGTATGCATAAAATTGTACCCAAAATCCAACAATTGATTCTGAATCCAAAGAACTTGACCACAGCAACTAGCAGCAACCACATATTCAGCCTCAGTTGTAGAATTTGCCACAATAGTTTGCTTTTTACACTGCCAAGAAATTAATCTGCTTCCCAAGAACTGACATCCTCCAGTGGTAGACTTCCTATCCAGACTAGCTCCAGCATAGTCACTATCAGTGTAGGCCACCAAATCAAAAGGAGAATCCTTAGAGTACCAAAGGCCTAATTTAGGATGACCTTTCAAATATCTAAAGATCCTTTTAACAGCATTCATGTGTGAGATATTGGGTGTTACTTGAAATCTTGCACACACACATACTGAGAACATAATGTCTGGCCTAGATGCAGTCAGATACATCAAAGATCCAATCATGGATCTGTACAACTTCAAATCAACTTTGGGACTTCCATCATCTGGTAGCATAGGTTTCTGAGTCTCCATAGGTGTACTTGCACTTTTTACATCTTGAAACCCAAATTTCTTCAACACATCTTAACCAGGAAGGGAAAAGGGAAGATGGAGTAAGTTGCTGAATGGTGGTAAGAGAAGATGGAGCACAAGAAGAATATTATAGCATCCATCTATCTGCCACAATCAGCTTCAGCTTCTTTATGGGAATGAGCTTTGATACCACTTGTTGATCCCAGTTTTTCTTATCACACATTTGAGAAACACTGAATAAATTGTACTTAAGTCCCTGTACCAAATAGACTTTTTCAAAGTCTAGATTCCCTGTTCTGATTGTGCCTCTGCCAAGTATCTTTCCTCCCTTTGGATCATTGCCAAATGCCACATATCCTCCATCATAAGCTTCAAAATCTTCCAAATTGCTTCCATCCCAAGTCATGTGCCCAGAGCAACCACTATCAAAAACTCCTTTATCTTTTAGCTCAGTTTGAAGATTGCCCTGCACATAAAATTACACAAGTTAGTTCCTCTTGTGGACCCAAGCCAGTACTGACTTGGGTCTGCCCTGTGCATCAAAATATTCAAATTTCTTTAGGTCCATTGATGCACAGTTGACATGTGGTAAAACCTTGGTCTTAGGCTTCCATTGCCAACTTGCTGAGGCCTTAACAGCATAAAAATGATTTCCAACCACTGTATCAGTTATCACCTTTGGAATTTTTAAAGCTTCTTTTGAATCAGTGGTGATATTTTGCTTAACAGTGGTTTGACATTGCTTAGCCGTGTTTACATTTTGCTTAGCAGTGGTTGGAACTCATTTAGGTGAAGCAGTGACAATAGATTTTGTATTCCCATTCCTCATCAGCACTGCTCTTGGAATCATGTTACTGTTAGGATGAGGGTTTGTTTTTCTTGAAAAGTTTTGATGATTTACCCTCCTCCAATGATTCCAAACTTGTGGTCTGTTTTTGTGACAATTTCTCTGTAAGTGTTCAAAACTACCACACACAAAACAAGCCTTTTTAACACATTGAAACTCATCACCTAATCTGTTAGAAATTAGACCATTTAAGCTTCTTTGATTACCCCTAGGTATATATTGTTTCATCTGTTCCCTAGGAATTTCCATGTACTCTACAACTTTCTTGGTAACTTTAGCTCCAAATCTAGGTACAAGGTTGACTTGCTTAGAATAAACTTTCTTAAATGTCTCTATCTTTTCAGATTTAGTTGATTCAGTTCTATCATCCTCAGAATCTGATTCCCAATCTTCAATTATGGGAGCATCAGATAACTTATCAGAACTTATCTTAGGTGTTTCAATCTCTTCAATAGGTTTGTTAAAACTGAATTCACTACTAAATGACAGTTCTTTAGCAGCTGGTGCATGTTTCATCAAAGGGGGTGGTGGCATATCATTGTAACCTAAACCAGTACCATCTTTGAACAGTTTTTTACCTATTGGTTTCCTTACTAGATCAGAAGCATATTGTGTTTTAGCAACCCTAACAACATGTTTTTCTTTTTCATCTAGGGCCTGAATTTTCACACGTTCTGCCTCTGCTAGTTTATCTTTAAGCATTTTAATCTCTCTGTTCTTAAGATCAATTTCACCACCTAGTATATTGATCTTTTCTACATACTCAAGCTCACATTTAATACAGAATTTTAGCTTCTCTTCCACACCCTCTAAACCAACTCTATATCCTAAGTTATCTAGAGTCAGTCTCTCTACTTCTTTTCTCATACTCTCAGTGATAGCCTTTTGAGACTCTAAGTTATCAGAACATGATTTAAAAGAACAAGTAGATGTTTTAGAATCATTAGATACCTCAGAATCTGAACCAGAAGATGAAGCATAGGCCATTAGAGCAAAGTTATGCTCTTTTGAAGCTTCACTAGCAAGAAAAGCTGCATTTGGACCTTCTTCAATCTGATCACTCCAATCATAATCACCAAGTCCATCCTGAGCAACCAAAGCTGAAGAAGTAGCAGGATCTTCTGTTGTCTTCTTAATGCTTTCAATTCTTTTAGGAGCTCGACATTCCCTAGCAAAATGACCTTTCTTCTTGCAGTTAAAGCACTCCATCTTGCTTTTGTCAAATCCAACTCTCCTTTGACCATCGTACTTAACCTGTCTTCCAGTCCTCCTCAGAAACTTTCTTGCTTGGAGAGTCAACATTGCCATTTGCCATTGAAGATTAATCTCTTCAAGATCATCAGGATCAATTTCATCCAGATCTTGATTCAGCACAGTAACACTGGTAGTTAAATCAACCAGAAAAGCACAGATTGCACCATCACTGACATTATCACTAACAGTGGTATTGTTTGCAATAGCCGTGGTTATACCATATGCAGCAGTGGATACATCTTGTGGGCTTTTGTGATTAGTGGATACAAAAGCAATGTTTTGATTATAAGAAGACGAGTTAGAAAAGTTGTTCTCAGACTCATAAACCTTCAAGTTATTGAAGAGATTGTCTAGAGTCATTGTAGCAAAGTCCGTCTTATTTCTCCACACAATTGTATGAATAGCCCAATCAGATGATAAGCTCCTAATGAACTTCAAATTAATATCTTCTTGAAGGAACTTGTAACCCACTGCCTTCAGTTGACTGATGAGTTTTTGAAGCCTATTGTATGTACCATCAAGCTTTTCTCCACTAAGAGCAGTGAAGGTTTCAAACTGATGTTTGAGCATATTCATCCTTGACTTCTTAGTAGCTTCATTACCAGCAAACCTTAATTCAAGAGCATCCAATAACTCTTTAGCAGATTCATATTGATCAAAGTCCAAAGCAAACTCATTAGGTATTCCCATAGATAGAATACTGTGAGCTTTGATCTCCATTTTCCTTTTAGCTTTATCAGGTTCACTAACAATAGCAATATCCAGTCCATCCTCACCCTTCTTAGGAAGAGAGTCTCCTTTTTCAATGACATCCCAGAGAGCATAATCAATCATACGAATGTATTGCCTCATTCGCATCCTCCAGATTTGATACTCACCATGTTTGAGCATGGGCACTTTTGAAGCAGTCACCATGTGAGTTTCTTCAGACATCTTAACTTACTTGAGTAAAGATTAACAGACTTCTTCTTGGTTACAGTTTCTAGATCACAAGCTCTGATACCACTTGTTGATCCCAGTTGAGCAAACGATCTAATATAGAAACTGACTTGTAACAAAAGCTTATCAAGTATTACGCGGAATTTAATACTTAATCTTAAGAAGAAGAACAATTAACATTCAACACCTCAATATTATTTATTAATACGAATACTCTTACAGTATTAGGGTTTTGCAACCTTGAAGTGAATCGACCTTAGATATAAAACATACGTATATCTAACCTAACCTAGGACCTCCTTTTATAGGCTAAGGAGTCCTATACAATATACAATACGTAACCTACAAGATAAATATCTTTTCCATATTTATCTAATACAATAAACTAACCGACGATTACAAGACTAGCAGTGCTTACTATATACTATCAGCAGTTACATAATACTACTAGCCGCGGTTGTCTTCATCCATGGTTACACTCTTTAGTCCGTGGTTACATCAAGCTTGTCCGTGGTTCCAGTACTTAGAGTAATTCATTATCCAAGGAACCTAAAACCCAACACCTTTTAAAACCTTATCAAGGTTCTTGGGATTGTTGGAAGTTGTTGATTGTTTGTTGTGGTTTATTGTTTGTTTGGTTATCTGTTGTGGTAGTTGTTTGGTTATGGGTTGTTTTTCTTCTGTTTCTTGTTTGATTGTTGTACTTCTTATTTTGTCATCATGTCTGAAAATGGTGAGGATAGTGGTGTTAATAATGTTCTGATCAATAATCTTGATGCTGGTAATCCTCTACATATTCAAACTAATGATAACAGTAATACTACTCTAATTCAATTCAAATTAAGTGGTACTGAAAATTATAGAATATGGTCTGGTGCTATGAAACTTTCTTTGCAAGCTAGAAATAAGTATAGTTTTGTTGATGGAACATGTTTAAGAGAATCTTTTGTTACTACTGATGTTTTGACTGCTCAATAGGATAGATGCAATGCTATTGTTTTGACTTGGCTTAGGAATTCTATGTCTCAAGATGTTTATATGGGTCTTGTTTATTCTGAAAATTTTGCATCTATCTGGAAAGAATTACAGGAAACATATGATAAAGTTGATGGTTTTGTTGTCTATAATCTGTTACAGAAAATTAACTGTGTTAAACAAGGTGGTAGCTCGGTGGCTGATTATTATCATAGGCTTAACTCTCTTTGGAGAGAGTTTGATGCTTCAACTAAGTTGCCTATATGTGTTGATCCCAGTTGAGCAAACGATCTAATATAGAAACTGACTTAAACAAAGAACTTATCAAGTATTATGCGGAATTTAACACTTGATCTTAAGAAGAAGAACAATTAACTTTCAACACCTCAATATTATTTATTAATACGAATACTCTTACAGTATTAGGGTTTTGCAACCTTGAAGTGAAAACGACTTTAGATATCTAACACACATATCTAACCTAGCCTAAGACCTCCTTTTATAGGTTAAGGAGTCCTATACAATATACAATACGTAACCTACAAGATAAATATCTTTTCCATATTTATCTGATACAATAAACTAACCGACACTATATAACTAGCAGTGCTTACAATACTATCAGCAGTTACTTCATACTACTAGCCGCGGTTATCATCATCAGTGGTTACTCTTCTTCTGTCCGTGGTTATCTTCAAGCTTGTCCGCGGTTCCATCACTTAAAGTAATTCATCATACAAGGAACCTAAAACCCAACAATCCTCCCCTAAACTTGACAAATTCCAACAGAATTCTCAAGTTTCTTTTAAGCTCAAAACATCTGATGTGGAGGATGTAGCCAAACACTTACTTCTAAGTATCTTCTCATACTTCTTTAGCAAGTCATAAGCTTGACTATCATAGGACAATAACATCTTGAAACAACCTGGCTGCAACATCTGAGTAATTATTGCTGGATGATTATTCAGTTTAGGATACTCACCTTCTACAAGCATATAAATAATCTGACCAGAAACAGTTAAAACATGAACTCCACAGGTTTGATATAAAAACCAACGAGTAACTTGACCATTGTAGAGTCCTTGCCATTCTGGTTCATCATGAGTAGGCTCAAATAGAATCTTCAAATTATGATACATCAACCTCTCATGATAATCATCTGGATGTACTTCACCAAAATATTTCTTGTAAAGAACCCAAAAATTCATCAAATCATCTCTATCAAAATATTGAAGCATTTGAGAAAATTTATTATACTCAGAAATATCATTATTGAGTCTTTGAATCTTCCAAACTCCTTCACTGCCATCTAAAAGATTAAACTCATAAGAAATGATTGGATTCACTTCAGCAACAACTTTCAACTTCTTAGAATCAGATGTCTCAGAAACTACAGATTTTCTTTTTCGTTTACTCTCCATCCATGCATCATGATCTTTTTCCCACTCTTTTTCCTTTTGAGAATCCATAGGGCAGAAATCATCATTATTACTTCTTATACATCTCTCATAGATTTCCAAAATTCTTGTAAATGCACAAGTAGTAAGATTTTCAGAAACATATATACCAGAATTCTTGATAATTCTCATCAAAACATTCCTTAACTGAGCAATAGAAGGAGGTTTCTTTCTTACAATTTGCTTCTTTCCTCTACTAACCTTCTTTGCCATCATTCCCAGAAGTCTAGCCTTTTCTTCATCATCGAACAAAGCCCATTCTTGTACTGTATATTCATCATTGATCAATTCTGAAGCTTTAAGATAATTTTGAGATTCATACCAGATAGCTAATATCTTCTGACTAGCTTCTTCTTCATCATTCTTTCTCTTTTCCAAAACAGCTCTATCCTCCTCTTCCATACTTCTAGCAATCTCTCTATCATAAGCCTCTTGTTCTGCTTTGTTTTTGAACTTCAGTACTACTTCTTTGCCTTTTCCAACATTAGATTTGATCATTTTCTTCTTCAAAGGTTCACCAATAACCAAACTTTTTGATTTACCTTTTGCTTTAGTAGCAGTAGACTGAATAGATAAAGCAGGTGCAATAATTGATGTAGGTATAGAGGAAGTTTTGCTCAAATTAATCAATGTGCTTGCAGCCTCTTTCTCTACTTCTTTAGACTTAGATGGTAATTCAGAAATAATGGTAACAACAGTAGAAGTAGTTGTAATAGCAGTTGGTATGACAGTATGAGAATCACTAACCAAATCTGAAACAACATCAGTGGTTACAAAATTACTAACCAGGGTTTCAGATATACCATCAGTGGTTGTGTTCTGTACTTTATCAACATTCCTCAATTCTTCAAGAACAACAGCATTCCCAGCTTTATCAGAAACTACAAAGCCTTGATCTCCACTGTCAACATCTTCATCCATAGTAACACCAACAGATACATTCCCAGCCTCCCCTGAAGTAGTCATGCCATCACTCCTCCCCTGTTTGGATACATCATCCACATTCAGAGTAGGGGAAGAGGTCACCTTCTTTTTCAGACGCCTCAAAGCTTTCAAAACTGCAAGACCAGGTCTTTTCACTCTTTCCAAAACCAAGACCCTATGCTTTAACCTCCGAATAGTTTTTCCCTGAAGCACAGTGAACTCCTGAAGACCAGAAATCTTATCCTCCATCTTAGCACACTGATCCGTCAATTCATTTACACGTTCAAGTATATCCTCCCCACTTCGACCTGTGTTAACTGGTCCGAGAGGTGGATCATCGAAAAAGCCCTCATGTACATAGTCATCAACCGTCAATTCATTATCAGGTTCCAACCTATCCTCATCACTTCGAGCTGTGTTAACTGCTCCGAGCGGTGAATCCTTGGATATAAAAGACATAGCACCAGACCGAGCCTGATCATCTATGCACCCTATAGCAGCCAGTTGGCTAGGGATACCTCCACCTGTGTTAAGCTCCAAAGAACTTTCCACATTAGGAGTTGCCAAAGGTTGGGTCTTATGTATGTTTCCACTATCCTGACCAGCATTTAAGCATGAATCAGTAGTGGAAGCCCTTCCAATCATGTCACCTCCACACCGTGTGACAGCCTCATTAATCAAACCACTAGCACTAGCCTGAGGAAGCTGAGTGCCCTCTGTTCTGCTAACCTCATGAACCTCAGAATTCGTAGGAAAATTTAACATGTGAGGAAACAAAGGAACATCTGGAATAACAACGTTCTGTGGCGGAGTCCTCATATATGCAAACACTCGAGGAATCATACGATTAACTTCATACACTCTAACGTGTTCAATAGGATCCTGGATTTGTCGTTCCACAAGCAATTGAACAAATCGAGGATACAAATAATACTTTCCCTTCTTCCTAATATTCTGCACTAACCCCTCATAAATCATCCTAGACCAATTAAATTTCCTTCCATCGGACAAACAAATAATAGCAGTAGCAATCTTGGAAGGAAAATCATTAAAACCTGTGGTCTTATTGCTCATACACATCAATAAAGTATGAATCAAAAACTTCCATTGTTGAGAAAACATACTCTTAAAAAATTGTACCTTATTACCCATGTGTGTGTAACCTAAGCGCTCTAAACCAGTAACAATCTCACCATCGGGAAGATTATCAACACCATCAGCATCATCAAGCCTCAAAACCTCTCTAATAAGTTCCTCAGAAACAGAAATATCATGCTCATCCACCCTAGTACGAAAAACCTCCAACCCATTAACCTCTTCAAGAGTAGCATTCTTCCAAAACTGGCGTATATAGGTTTTGAAAATGGTAGGTTCAACCGTTAAAGCAAAGTGAATGGGACTATGAACAAGGAAATCAATCATTTGATGAAACCCTTCAGAGCGAGCATCTTTGGTAAGAAGAGCAACAAGATTATGTGAAGTGGAGTACGTCTCAGGCATTTTCTGTGATTCCATGAATGATGTGAATAAGGTGGGTTTGTGAAGAAATCAATAAAAGTGATTAGGGTTTAAGGATATGGAGAAGTAGAAGTGGTTATGAGTTTAGCAAAAGTGATCCATCCGTGATTTGATAAGTAAGATATACGTTTGCCAAAGTGTCAAAAACAACCCCTGAAGTATCAAAACAGAGAAGCATACAATCCGTGCTTCCACAACAGCTGTCCGTAGTTGGAATACACCATCAGTGGATGCAGATAACCACACATTCTAAGAAGAGAACTGCAAACTCCAAACCTTCATCTTCTAACCCCCAACCAAGACCTCGAGCAAGAAACCCACCACTCCCAAGTAACAGAGAGGTGGTTCTTGGTCTGAGAGTACCAAGTCATGGTACTTCTTCACACATCGTAACCAGGAAGGGAAAAGGGAAGATGAAGTAAGGTGCTGAATGATGGTAGAAGTAGATGGAGCACAAGAAGATTATCATATCAGCCATCTATCTGCCAATATCAGCTTCAGCTTCTTCGTTTTCATCAATCCATCCTTTCCATTTTGATCCTTAGCTGCTTTGTTTGCATATGATAAATGCATATCCAGCATTCAAACGATATCAGCAAGGATAGTAGTAGTAGAAATATTAGGAGAAAATCATGTATAGTTGTAGTCGTTATTCAGCACTTGAAGTTTCATTGTAAGCTGTAAGTTGTAAACTGTTTTGTTGAATGAACAATGAAATTTCAGTACTTCTTGCATCTCTGTAATGATTTAGCATTTTCCTGCACAATTATTAGAGAAAACACAGAACAACTAGCAGAGGATTGACCAACTCTATCAGAGGTTAGAAGCAACACTTATCCGTGGTTAGAAACACCACTATCAGTGGATATACAAGAGATAGCAATACATAAGATTACATAATAACAGTCCAATTACTTTTACAAACTTGTACAAAACAATTTGAGTATATTAGAGAATTAGCATTCCAATACTAACAACAAGATACTGAAACCTCCCCACATCAAAAGCTTTTGTGAGAAGATCAGCAACATTGAAATCAGTATGGATTTTTACCATTTGAATCAATCTTTTCTCATTACAATCTCTAATAAAATGATGTCTTATCTCAATATGTTTAGTTCTAGAATGTAAAACAGGATTTTTGATAATGCAAATTGTACTGTTATTATCAATGTAAATCTTAGTATGCATAAAATTGTACCCAAAATCCAGCAATTGATTCTGAATCCATAAAACTTGACCACAGCAACTAGCAGCAGCCACATATTCAGCTTCAGTTGTAGAATTTGCCACAATAGTTTGCTTTTTACACTGCCAAGAGATTAATCTGCTTCCCAAGAACTGACATCCTCCAGTGGTAGACTTCCTATCCAGACTAGCTCCAGCATAGTCACTGTCAGTGTAGGCCACCAAATCAAAAGGAGAATCCTTAGAGTACCAAAGGCCCAGTTTAGGATGTCCTTTCAAATACCTAAAGATCCTCTTAACAGCATTCATGTGTGAGGTATTGGGTGTTACTTGAAATCTTGCACACACACATACTGAGAACATAATATCTGGCCTAGATGCAGTCAAATACATCAAAGATCCAATCATGGATCTATACAACTTCAGATCAACTTTGGGACTCCCATCATCAGGTAGTATAGGTTTCTGAGTTTCCATAGGTGTACTTGCACTTTTGACATCTTGAAACCCAAATTTCTTTAACACATCTGCTACATATTTGTCTTGACTAATGAAAATACCATCAGTCCTTTGTTGAACCTGTAGCCCCAAAAAGAAAGTGAGTTCTCCCATAGAACTCATCTGAAACTTATCATGCATAAGTTTCTCAAAATCTCTGCATAGCTCCTTGTTGGTAGACCCAAAGATGATGTCATCTACATATACCTGAACAAGTAAAATATCATCTTTGTGCTTTCTAATGAACAAAGTTTTGTCAATCAGTCCTCTCTTAAACCCATTGTCCATCAAATAAGTAGATAGGCATTCATACCATGCCCTAGGAGCCTGATGCAGTCCATACATAGCCTTCTTCACCCTGTAAACCTTGTCAGGATGATCAGGATCTTCAAAACCAGGAGGTTGACAAACATATACCTCCTCATCAATAGTGCCATACAAAAATGCACTTTTAACATCCATCTGATACACAACAAAATTCTTGAATGAAGCATAAGCCAAAAACAATCTAATAGCTTCAATCCTTGCAACTGGTGCAAATACTTCATCATAGTCCAAACCTTCAGTTTGTGTGTATCCTTGAGCAACCAATCTTGACTTGTTCCTCACTACAATTCCTCTTTCATCCCTTTTGTTTCTGAATACCCATTTAGTACCAATAGCCCTCTTCCCATTTGGAAGATCAACCAATGTCCAAACTTCTTGAAGTTTGAACTGAAGAAGCTCCTCTTGCATTGATTCTACCCATCCTTCTTCTGTGATAGCTTCTTCTATTCTCTTGGGCTCCTTTTGAGATAGAAAACAAGCAAACAAGCAATTTTGCAGATCTTTATGACTGTTTCTTTTGTGAAGAGATCCTGCAAAGAACCCATGTTCAGGAAAGGGTTCTGAATTCTTAACTCTGCTTCTTGTTTGAACTGGAGTATTCAAATTTCCAAGAATCTGTTCTTTGGGATGAATTTTGTGAATTCTGGTAGAGGTAATTGGACTTTCATTAATAACAGAGTCCAAATTAGTCAAATTAGCATTGAAGAATTCATCCAAGTCTTCATCATCAGTAGGAGTATCCATCTCAATCAAGTCAGGCATATTAGGATCATGTGGATACTCCTCATCAGCATATAGTGGCTTTGGATAAGGTCCAAAGAAAGGACTATCATCAGTGCTTGTAGCCGGAATAGCACTTGAACTATCAGTGGGAGAAGATTGCTTGTCAGCATTTACAGATGGCCTATCAGCACTTACAGTAGGCTTAGCAGTGCTTGCAGACTGCTTTTTCTTCTTTTCAATTTCTTCTTCCGACACTGAATTATATTGCACCAATTCATCTTTATCTTGATGATGATTAACTTTGCTTCCAGTATTATGGATATCATCATCAGAGGGACCTTGCTTGTGAATGATGGAAGGAACAGTACCAGTTTTCCACTTTTCAACCAAATAGAACTCTGTTGGAGAATCAGCTTCCTTTGAAGATTTATCTACTTCAGAATCCTTCTGTAAACCTGCATCAGCATTAGTGGATGTTCCTGCAATGATAGGCTCATAGTTCATAGATTTGGTTAGCATATCAATGTTAAACAACCAGTCTGGTCCTTTGGTCTCAACACTAGGAGTCTTTTCACTGAATTGAACATGTAGGTTCTCTTCAAAAATTCTAGTCCTCCTATTGTATACTCTAAAGGCTTTACTATTAGTGGAATAGCCTAAAAAGTATCCATCATCAGCTTTCTCTGAAAACTTGCCTAGGTAGTCTATGGTATTCAAAATGGTAACAGGACACCCAAAAGGTTTTAGGAATGCAATCATTGGCTTCCTACCATGTAACAGCTCATAGGGGGTCTTGTTATGAGGCTTCACTACCTTACTTCTGTTTTGCACATAACATGCAATTCCTACAGCTTCAGCCCAAAAGGTAGTTGGTAATTTAGAATCTGACAACATAGTCCTTGCAGCCTCAATTAGTGTTCTATTTTTCCTCTCAGCTACACCATTCTGTTGTGGTGTTCTAGCAACACTAAACTGTCTTTCAATACCTTTATCTACACAGAACTGATTCATCACATTATTCTTAAACTCAGTTCCATTATCACATCTGATTACTTTGACCTTATGACTTACTAGATTTTCTATCTTAGTAATGAAACTCTTAAGAATCTCACTAGTCTCACTCTTAGTAGCCAAAAAGTATACCCAAGAAAATCTACTATAATCATCAGTGATAACTAGGCAATACTGCTTATGGTTCAAGCTTCTAACAAAGGTTGGTCCAAATAAGTCCATATGAAGCATAAACAGTGGTTGTGTTATGGTGTTTACAGTTTTGGTCTTACAAGAGGCTCTATGTTGTTTTCCTTTTTGACAGGCCACACACAGTTCCTTACACTCAAAAACCTTTGAAGGTAACCCTCTCACTAAGTTTCCTTTTACCAGTTTATTGATTGTTTTGAAATTTAGATGACCTAGCCTTCTATGCCACAATATTGACTCATCAACAGATGCTTTAGCAAACAAACATAAGGACCTATTAGGAAGAACATTTTTAAGATCAAAACAGTATATATTTTCCTTCCTAGGTACCCTAAGTTGTATAAACTTCTCATCAGGCATCTTAAACTCAGGAGATAACACCACACACTCAGTTTTCCCAAAAAGTACCCAGTTTTTCTTATCACACATTTGAGAAACACTGAATAAATTGTACTTTAGTCCCTGTACCAAATAGACCTTCTCAAAGTCTAGCTTCCCTGTTCTTATTGTGCCTCTGCCAAGTATCTTCCCTCCTTTTGGATCATTGCCAAATGCCACATATCCACCATCATAAGCTTCAAAATCTTCCAAATTGCTTCCATCCCAAGTCATGTGCCCAGAGCAACCACTATCAAATACTCCTTTATCTTTTAGCTCGGTTTGAAGATTGCCCTGCACATAAGATTTTAAAGATTAGTTCCTCTTTTGGACCCAAGTCAGTACTGACTTGGGTCTGCCCTGTGCATCAAAATATTCAAATTTTGTTAGGTCCATTGATGCACAGTTGACATATGGTAAAACCTTTGTCTTAGGCTTCCATTGCCAACTTGCTGAGGCCTTAACAGCATAAAAATTATTTCCAACCACTGTATCAGTTATCACCTTTGGAATTTTAAAAACTTCTTTCGATTCAGTGGTGATTTTTGGCTTATCAGTGGTTTGACTCTGCTTAGCCGTGTTTACATTTAGCTTATCAGTGGTTGGAACCCATTTTTGTGAAGCAGTGACAATAGTTTTTGCATTCCCATTCCTCATCAGCACTGCTCTTGGAATCATGTTTCTGTTAGGATGAGGGTGTGTTTTATTTGAAAAGTTTTTATGATTCACCCTCCTCCATTGATTCCAAACTTGTGGTCTGTTTTTATCACAATTTCTCTGTAAATGGTCAAAACTACCACACACAAAACAAGCCTTATTTACACATTGAAACTCATCACCTAATCTGTTAGTGATTAAACCATTTAAGTTTCTTTGATTTCCCCTAGGTTTAAATTGTTTCATATGTTCCCTAGGAATTTCTCTGTACTCTACAACTCTTTTGGTAACTTTAGCTCCAAATCTAGGTACAGAATTGACTTGCTTAGAATCAACTTTCTTAACTGGCTCTATCTTTTCAGACTTAGTTGATTCAGTACTAACATCCTCAGAATCTGATTCCCAATCTTCAATTATGGGAGCACCAGATAACTTATCAGAACTTATCTTAGGTAATTCAGTCTTATTTACTTCTTCAACAGGTTTATTGAAACTGAATTCACTACTAAATGACAGTTCTTTAACTGGTGGTGCATGTTTCATTAAAGGGGGTGGTGGCATATCATTATATCCTAAACCAGTACCATCTCTAAACAGTTTTTGACCAATTGGTTTCTGTACAAGATCAGAAGCATATTGTATTTTAGCAACCCTAACAACATGTTTTTCTTTTTCCTCTAGGGCCTGAACTTTTACACTTTCTGCTTCTGCTAGTCTATCTTTAAGCATTTTAATCTCTCTGTCTTTAAGGTCAATTTCACCTCCTAGTATATTGATCTTTTCTACATACTCAAATTCACATTTAATACAGAATTTTAGCCTTTCTTCCACACCCTCTAAACCAACTCTATATCCTAAGTTATCTAGAGTCAATCTCTCTACTTCTTTTCTCATACTCTCAGTGATAGCCTTTTGAGATTCTAAGCTATCAGCACATGATTTAAAAGAACAAGTAGATGATTTAGAATCATTGGATACCTCAGAATCTGAACCAGAAGATGAAGCATAGGCCATTAGAGCAAAGTTATGCTCTTTTGAAGCTTCACTAGCAAGAAAAGCTGCATTTGGACCTTCTTCAATCTGATCACTCCAATCATAATCACCAAGTCCATCCTGAGCCACCAAAGCTGAAGAACTAGTAGGTTCTTCTGTTGTCTTCTTAATACCTTCAAGTCTTTTAGGAGCTCGACATTCCCTAGCAAAATGTCCTTTCTTCTTGCAGTTAAAGCACTCCATCTTGCTTTTGTCGAATCCTGCTCTCCTTTGACCATCATACTTAACCTGTCTTCCAGTCCTCCTCAGGAACTTCCTTGCTTGAAGAGTCAACATTGCCATTTGCCATTGAAGATTAATCTCTTCAAGATCATCAGGATCAATTTCATCCAGATCTTGATTCAATACAGTAACACTGGTAGTTAAATCAGCCAGAAAAGCACAGATTGCACTATCACTGACATTATCACTAACAGTGGTGTTGTTTGCAATAGCCGTGGTTATACCATAGGCAGCAGTGGATGCATCTTGTGGGCTTTTGTTATTAGTGGAGACAAAAGCAATGTTCTGATTAGAAGAAGACGAATTAGAAAAGGTATTCTCAGACTCATAGACCTTCAAGTTATTGAAGAGATTGTCAAGAGTCATAGTAGGAAAGTCCGTCTTGTTTCTCCACACAATGGTATGAATAGCCCAATCAGATGATAAGCTTCTTATGAACTTCAAATTAATGTCTTCTTGAAGGAACTTGTAACCCACAGCCTTCAATTGACTGATGAGTTTTTGAAGCCTATTATATGTACCATCAATCTTTTCTCCACTTTGAGCAGTGAAGGTTTCAAACTGATGCTTAAGCATGTTCATTCTTGACTTCTTGGTGGCTTCATTACCAGCAAACCTTAATTCCAGAGCATCCAATAGTTCTTTAGCTGAATCATACTGATCAAAGTCTAATGCATACTCATTAGGTATTCCCATGGAGAGAATACTGTGAGCTTTTATCTCCATCTTCCTCTTAGCTTTATCAGGTTCACTGACAATAGTAATTTCCTTACCATCCTCACCCTTCTTGGGTAGAGAATCCCCCTTTTCAACAACATCCCATAGTGCATAATCAATCATGCGAATGTACTGCCTCATTCGCATCCTCCAGATTTGATATTCACCATGTTTGAGCATGGGAACCTTAGAAGCAGTCACCATATGAGTTTCTTCAGACATCTTAACTTCCTTAAGAACAAATTAACAGAATTCTTCTTGATAACAGTTTCTAGATCACAAGCTCTGATACCACTTGTTGATCCCAGTTGAGCAAACGATCTAATATAGAAACTGACTTAAACGAAGAACTTATCAAGTATTATGCGGAATTTAACACTTGATCTTAAGAAGAAGAACAATTAACTTTCAACACCTCAATATTATTTATTAATACGAATACTCTTACAGTATTAGGGTTTTGCAACCTTGAAGTGAAAATGACTTTAGATATCTAACACACATATCTAACCTAGCCTAAGACCTCCTTTTATAGGTTAAGGAGTCCTATACAATATACAATACGTAACCTACAAGATAAATATCTTTTCCATATTTATCTGATACAATAAACTAACCGACACTATATAACTAGCAGTGCTTACAATACTATCAGCAGTTACTTCATACTACTAGCCGCGGTTATCATCATCAGTGGTTACTCTTCTTCTGTCCGTGGTTATCTTCAAGCTTGTCCGCGGTTCCATCACTTAAAGTAATTCATCATACAAGGAACCTAAAACCCAACAATATGTGTTTGTGAAGTTAAATGCTCTTGTAATGCTAATAAAGAATTAGTGTTGCATAAGCAACTTATGAGATTGATGCAGTTTCTCATGGGTTTGGATGATTGTTATCAACCTGTTAGAACTGCTTTGTTAACTAGGGATCCTCTCCAAGAGGTGAAAGATGCTTATATTACTATTTCTAGAGAGGAATCCCACATAGGTGTTCGTGATTCTTCTAGTGTTACTAAATCTAAAATGAATGCTTCCTCATTTGCTGTTAAAACTTTTAATAACAATAGAAGAGGGTTTAACAACAATAATAACAATAACACTAGAAGTACCTATACCAACACTGTTAATAGAGGTCCTAATCCTATTCTAAATTGTAAAAATTGTGGAAAGATTGGACATACTATAGAGAGTTGTTATGAAATTGTTGGTTTTCCTCCTGGCTTTTCTAAAACCAATAGTTCTTTTAAGCAAAATGGTTTTAAACAAACTTATAATGCTAATGTTGAGGTTAAACAAAATGAAAAATCATCTTCTGCTAGTACTTCTTCTGGTTTTACTTCTGAACAGATTAAGAAACTTTTGTCTTTGATTAATGATTCTCCATCTGGAAGCATACATGCCAATATGGCAGGTAGGGCTTCATTCTTTAATCACAATGTCTGGTTTAATATAAATTTTTCTAAATATTACTTTGCCAATTCTAGTCTTATCGTTAAGACTGTTACTTTGGGTGGATTATTGATTCTGGTGCTAATCAACATCTTACTGTTTCTACTGATGGAATGTTTAATGTTGCTGATATATCTAGTTTAAAAATAACTGTTGGTCACCCTAATGGTACTCTAGATACTATAAGTCATGTTGGTAATCTGAAACTTACTAATAATGTGGTATTGCATGATGTTTTAGTTGTTCCTGGTTATTGTGTAAGCATGTTATTTTTTAATAAACTTATCTTGGATAGTAAAATGTTTGTTGGTTTTGATGAGGATAAGTGTTATATTCAGGACTTGAAAAGGGAGAATGTCTTGGGGACTGGTAGTCAGTCTGATGGCCTTTATCTGTTTCATATGCAACTTGCAAATTCTGTGAGTAAATGTAACATGATTATGTCTCATAATGTGTCTAAGTTTGTTTGGCATAACAGACTGGGTCATCCTGCTGATCTAGTCTTGAATGTTCTTACGTCTGATCTTGGTCTCTCCAAGAATGCTTCTGTGCCTGTATGTGAGATCTATCATAGGGCTAAGCAAACAAGGGAACCCTTTCCTTTGTCTGACCATAAGTCTGAGATATTGGGTGAACTTGTTCATCTAGACTTATGGTGTCCATACAGAGTCACTAGCAGAGAAGGTTGTAAGTATTTCTTGACTGTGGTTGATGACTATTCTAGGGCTGTATGGGTATACTTAGTTAAAACTAAGGATGAAGTGTTTGATGTTTTTGTGTCTTTTATAAACATGTTTTATAATCAGTTCAATTCTAAGATTAAATTTGTGAGATCTTATAATGGAACAGAATTTGTGAATAAAAAAATGCACCAAGTTTTTTCTAATTTTGGCATAATACATCAAACTTCTTGTGCTCATACTCAACAAAATGGGATTTCTGAAAGGAAACATAGACACTTTCTTAATGTGGCAAGGAGTCTTATGTTTCAGGGGGAATTTGTTTAAGATTCTGGTCTGATTGTATTTTAACTGCTATCTATCTGATTAACAGGCTGCCATCTTCTGTTTTAATAGCTAAATGTCCCTTTCACATGATTCATAAAAGGAAACCTAATCTTTCCCATTTGAGGTCTTTTGGTTGTCTATGTTTTGCAACAGTTTTAAATAATCATGATAAAATGAGTTTTAGGTCTGAAAAATATGTTCTAACTGGTTATTCTAAAGTTAAGAAAGCTTATAAACTTTTGAGTTTGGATAGAAGAAATGTATTTTTTCATAGAGATGTAAGGTTTTATGAAAATGTTTTTCCTTTTAAAATGAAAACCTATGATACCGCAGATGCACAAAGTGCAATGGAAGCATATCATTTGAATTTTTTTGATAATATGGGGTCTCAAAGTCCCAATGATGAAGGGAGAGATTCACCAATTAAGGAAGGCAGTGAGTCTCCTTCCATTGATGCAGCAGATAATACACAAGGTATTACAACAAATATTGCACAAATGTATCAGGAAGGGTGGCAATCTGCAACCAACTATGGTGACCAAAACTGGTCTGAGGGCAATGTTGGTCAAAATTTAAATGAATCAGCTCAAACTAGTCAAGTTATCAATGATGTGGAGTCTGATGTGCAATCTCCTGTTTTAAGAAGGTCTAATAGAGAAACTAAGCAACCTGTTAGGTTTAATGATTATGTGCTTAGTTCCAAGCTCAGATATGGTGTAGACAAGTGTGTTGATTATAGGAGATTGAATGTGTCAAATAAATGCTTTGCTTCCACTTTGAATAAATCTGTTGAGCCTATGTGTTATAATGATGCTGTTAAAGATCCTAATTGGGTTTATGCTATGAATAATGAAGTTGAGGCTTTAAATATAAATATTACTTGGACTGAATGTGATTTACCTCCTGGTATAAAACCTATTGGTTCTAAGTGGATATGGAAAATTAAATACAAGTCTACAGAAAAAGTTGAGAGGTATAAAGCTAGGCTTGTAGCTAAGGGCTTTAATCAAAGAGAAGGATTTGATTATGATGAAACTTTTAGTCATGTTGTTAAGATGGTTATTGTGAGATGTTTTATTAGTATTGCTGTTAATATGTCTTGGCCTTTATATCAGTCAGATGTAAACAATGATTTCTTGTATGGTGATTTGGTTGAAGATGTTTACATGACATTGCCTGAGGGTTATAACAATAATGATAAAAACAAAGTATGCAAGCTTAATAAGTCTTTGTATGGTCTTAAGCAGGCACCAAGGCAGTGGAATGCTAAACTCACTGCTGCTTTGGTTGAACATGGTTTTGTTCAAAGCAAGTTTGACTACTCTTTGTACATTAAACAAAGAGGGTCTGTATTTGTTGCTCTTCTTGTTTATGTAGATGATATTGTGATTATAGGCAATGATGAATCTGAAATTAGTAACCTTAAAAAGTTTTTAAAATCTAAGTTTCTAATTAAAGACCTTGGTGAGCTCAAATATTTTCTTGGTATAGAAGTCTTAAGGAATGAAAAAGGGGTTTGCATGTCTCAAAGGAAGTATTGTTTAGAATTGTTATATGAATATGGTTTGCTGGCTGCAAAGCCAGTGGACACTCCTCTTCATGAGAATACAGTTTTGAATCATATTGAGTCTAACAAAGACAAGTGCTTAAACAATATTACTGCTTATCAAAAATTAATTGGAAAACTTATATACCTCATTAATACAAGGCCTGATATTAGTTATGTTGTTCACTGTCTGAGTCAACATATGCATTATCCTTTAGAATCTCATTTTAAAGTTGCTTTAAGAGTTTTGAAGTACTTAAAAGGGTCTCCTGGTTCTGGATTGCAGTTTAATAAAGAATCTAGTCTTAAGTTGAGTGCATATTCTGATGCAGACTGGGCTCAATGTCCAAAAACTAGAAAATCTGTTACTGGTTTTTGTGTTTTCTTGGGTGATTCTTTGATTTCATGGAGAAGTAAAAAACAAGTTACTTTGTATAAGAGTTAAGCAGATGCTGAATATAGAAGCCTTGCTTCTGTGGCTTGTGAAGTTATTTGGTTTGGTATTTGTTTCATAGTATGGGTTTAAAGGAGTTGTTTCCTGTGAATGTTTATTGTGATAGTAGTGCAGCCATAGAAATTGCAGCTAACCATGTATTTCATGAAAAAACAAAGAATTCTGAGTTAGATGTGCATTTTGTTAGAGAAAAAGTGGTTGCTGGTGTTATTGTGACTAACAGAGCTCATACAGATGAGCACACTGCAGACATTTTTACAAAGTGTCTTGGTCAGTCTCAACATAAGGTTCTTTGCAAAAATCTTGGTTTGTTTGACATGTTTGCAGGTGTTAAAAATTCTGGTATGGATAACAAAGGAGTTGATGATGTTAGTAATAATTAGCTTGAGGAGGGGAGTTGAAGTTATTAGTGTAAGTTGCTCTTTTATATATGAGGGTCTGGTTATGTCATTGTTTAGAAGTTGTTTGTGTCTTAAAAGGAAAAAGTCGTTGTTTCTCAAGTATCTCATTTCTGGAGGGCTAAAGTGGAACTTCTTGAGTATATATTGTATCATCCAGATCTAGGCTTCTTGCTTTTCATTATTCAGTCTTGTATCTCTGGTTATTTTCTCTCTCAAGTTTTCTCTACACATACTCGTGTATTCTGGTAGTTGATTCAAGATCAAACACCTTTGATCTAGTTAGTTTGAGTGATTGAGAGTATTTGTAGTGAGGTTGTGTGGTGTCCTTCTGAAGGAGATCCTATCTTGCTTTTTGTATTCGTTTGGTAAGCACCTATTTAGGGACTTATCTACCATAGCAGTTGATTAATAAAATACACCGAGGGGTGGTTGGCTGGGTGTAATATGTGGTTGTTGTGTGTTCGTTACCATTTTTACAATTGGTATTGATATATTGTATTGTTTTTTATCCGAGTTCATGTTCTAGTTTTGTCTGACATATGTGTATAATATTTTTTTGTATAGTCTTTGATAGCAGTATTATGGTTGGGCATCCAATCCATTTCTTTTTATTTGTTGTAAGGTTTGATTGATTAATATATGTTCACCTTTTCTCAGAAAAAAATAAATATATATGCAAGTCTGGGTGCTATTCGATCATATCAAGTAAAATGGGACTCACCACCAGTTTCTTTAGATCATATATTTTCCCAAATTACCATCCTTAGTTTAACAACCATGTAGTTTTTTTTATTCAAAAAATTTAAAGTGCCATAGGAAGAAAATCTTCTGCTTATACACGTAGTACCAAGCAACAATCGTCTTGGGTCTTTGACTACATCTTTGATATGCGTTAAGAAGGGGAAGGCTTCTATACGATCAATCAACCAATGGTTATACGTAGGAGAGATGTGCATCATTGTCATCGAAACAGTTTCATCACCAACAACCATGGGCTTGTTGACAATTGAGTGTATTCGTGGAAAAGCCGACTGCATAAAAGAAAGGAAAATGATTAATGATTCTCAATTTCTGATTATTTAAGGCTGCATATGTCAACACAACACATAAATATGCATGCATACCTTGGCATCCAAAGACAGGTTTTATAAATTTCTACCAACATATGATTTTTGCCACTATTTCAATTAGAAGCTAGTGTCGTTTCATTTCATAAAGTGTTCATTTTTCGACTTTTCTAATCATCTTTCAATTAGATTTTATTAAACGAGTTATTAAACGAGTTATTCCTCTAAGTTTTATTCAACATCAGTCTAATCTGCCAAACCACTTTGCTAATCACATGCTAATAAATATGATCAGGAAAGAGTGTAGATGTCAAGTTTAATTAGTGTATCGAGAAATTTTTTGATGGCTCCACACTTACATATTGACGTATATTACACAACCTCCCGCCTTATTTCAAGTAAATCTCACCATCATTACAACTCCATAATACTACTGATTATTGTCTAATTTATATATAGTACGCACATCATGCGGGTAATATTATGCTAAATTGCTAATATCATATAGAGCATCCAACTCCTCTATTTTAAGGTTAAGAAGTCAAAAGTAAAAAATATAAGACTTATACATATACACCATATTTCATATATATGTGCATATGTACAACGCACACGGTATTTTTTGTCCGCGTGTTGCGACAAAATGAGATTCTCATTAGGTTAAGAATCACTGTTTTACAAAATATATCGCAATCAATTGTATATATATTAGGGCATCCACAATCATCATATGTGGCCTAGTGCAATGAGAAAATGTGTCACGAAATTAAATATTCAAACCCATTGTGGGTTTTCACTTCATCAAACGCACAAAAGGTAGTGCTTCTATCAACACATGGCTATTATACTCAAATAGTGGGCCACATGAAATTCTTTATTGTTTATTATATTAGTTTTGTGCCACATGAGATGTTAATTAACAGATTTGTAGGAGTATAATGGACTGTGAGAAATTTTATAAAAGAGAGTGTAATGCTTACTTGGCATTGTATTAAACTTAAAAACCTATTTTGCATTGATGATACTCTTAATCATACTCATTAATACGTAGAGAGTTTATATAACTAAAGTATATAAATCTGGAAACTTGTATATAGAACCCATTGATATGTCTAAATTTGGCATTAACCTATACAACATGCGACAAGCGGAGCATATTTCTCTATAGCCTTCCATTATTTCATGTTGGTGATCTATTTATTAGGGGCAATTTCATATAATTTCATATATACAAAAACATGCATTAAAAATATTATACACTATGCATTCAATGATTACACTTTGGGTATATATTAAATTATTCATTGAAGTAAATGGATTGAAGCCGTTATAATATTTCTATGGGGAAGACAAAGGGAATGAAGAAGTATAGATGATGATAAATTGATAATGCGTAAAACCTAAAGGTTGCTTAATAGCCGCCATATGCATGGTAAGTGGTAAATGCTTATTCTTTGACGATCTTATATAAGTCTTACATATTTTATTTTTGACTTCTCAACCTTATGCATGGTAAGTGGTAAATGCGTATTCTTTGACGATCTTATATAAGGTGGTGTATATTGTTATCGAGCATGAAACAAAACAAGAAGCTAGCTATATATTCGTATATTAATAATAAGAATCCGTTGAAGGCTTCTATACGATCAATCAACCGATGGTTATACGTGGGAAAGATGTCATCATTGTCATCGAATTAGTTTCATCACCAACAACCATGGGCTTGTTGACAATTGAGTGCATTCCCGGAATAGCCGACTGCATAAAAGGAAGGAAAATGATTTATGATTCTGAATTTTTTGATTATTTAAGGCTACATATGTCCACACATCACATAAATATGCATGCGTACCTTGGCATCCAAAGACAGGTTTTATAAATTTCTAACAACATATGATTTTTGCCACCATTGGAATTAGAAGCTACTGTCTTTTCATTTCATAAAGTGTTCATTTTTCGACTTTGCTAATCATCATTCTAATAGATTTAATTAAACGAGTTATTCCTCTAAGTTTTACTCGACATCAGTCTAATCTGCCAAACCACTTTGCTAATCACATGCTAATAAATTCGATCGAGAAAGAGTGTAGATGTCAAGCTTAATTAGTGTATCGAGAAATTTTTTGATGGCTCCACAATTACATATTGGCGTATATTACACAACCTCTCGCCTAATTTCAAGTAAATCTCACCATCATTACAACTTCATAATACTACTGATTATCGTCTAATTTATATATAGTACGTACATCATGCGGGTAATATTATGCTAAATTGCTAATAGCATCCAACTCCTCTATTTTAAGGTTGAGAAGTCAAAAGTAAAATATGTAAGACTTATACATATACATCATATATCATACATATATATATATATATATATATATATACATATATATATATACATATATATATATACATATATATATATATAGATATATATATATACATATATATATATATATATATATATATATATATATATATATATATATATATATATATATATATATATGTATATATATATATATATATATATATATATATATATATATATATATAGTGTATCTTTATTTTCAGAACCCTATTAAGTGCGAGAACTACGAGAACTCCCATTGACCAATCATAATTTAGCAAAGTATTTTTTTGTTAAATTAATATACATAATTCGCAGGGGCATTAAGGGTAATTTACATTTACACATCTTCAACTGAAAAATTCAATTTTTGCTAAAATCATGCCAAAGATACAGTTTTTCATTTTACAAGTCACTTAGGGTTTCAAACCATAATTTATTGCAGCCTCCCATCTCTCCCATTTGCAGCCGCCACCTCCTTTTTCTGGCCATCCCTCCGGCCACGTCGCCACACCACCACCGCCACTATTGAAGACGAGGTTCCTATAGATCGGGTTTAGGGTTGTTGTGAACAACTAGATCGTGGTTGATTAGTGTTTTTGGTTAGTGTAAGATCGTGTGTTCAACTCCATCGCCATCTCTTTCATCTCATCTCTTTTCCTTTTCTATGGGTATGTCGAACCTAAGCTTATTTATATTATCTATTGACTTTTTTTTTTAACTGATTACAAATCGGTCTGTACAAGTTTTCGTGGTATAAATATGAACTAAAACCGTTTTTGATTAAATTCGTGTGGTGTGTAACAGATGAGAATGACTTAGTAATGATTTCGTGTGGTGAACTTTGGTTCAAATGGTGTTCAGATTTTATTTTGTTACCAGATTTCCGTGTGGTAATATTTCTAATTGGCGTTAAGGGTATGTTTGTTCTTAGAACGGGTCGGGTCAGACCCGTATAACCATAGTTGTATTTTGATTCGGATGTGGTATAACCTTGATCGAGTATGAGATGCGTAATATCTGGTTTGGCTCATTTGTCTAAGTCCGTTAACGTGTGGTGAGATCACAAGGTGAGTGTTTGTTGGATTTCAGTAGCGTATTTCATTGTTGGTCTCAAAGTGGGTTTGAATTTTGCTTCTGTTAAATATGCAACAGGTTGCTGAAAAAGTGCATAATTGGTAGGTATTGATTTGATTTCATGAACCAGTTGTATACTTGTAAAGGTTAATCTAATAACTACCGATAAAAGAATTCTATTATTTACATGGATTAAGCTTTAATTCACACGTAAACTCTCTCGGATTAAGCTTTAATTCACATGTAACTCAGGTATGTTTTATTCACATGACTACTTTAGACTTGCTTTGTATATATAAACTGTCATATTAAAACAGCAGTACAAAAATTGATATAGCAGCTGACATAATATGCGAAACATATTTGTGATGCAGATTAAACATATTTGCGAAACATATCCGTTTTAATAACATCTTACTGGATTTCGATAAAGATACATAGGCTTATATCTCTGTGGGCTACTTTAAGCAGGTATATTTTAAGTAGTTTAATATGAAAATATGAAAAAAGTAATGCTAAACAGTAATATATCTCTGTGGGCTACTTTAGTTTGACATGATGTAATTATTGAATTCTAAAAAGTGTTGGTTGATTACGTATAAAACATAGATGTTTACGTATAAAACATAGATGTTACGTATAAAACATAGATGTTTACGTATAAAACATAGATGTTACGCATAAAACATATATGTTTACGTATAAAACATATATGTTTTGTGTTTGATTTATAAAACATATATGTTTTGTGTTTTGGATTATATATGTTTTGCATATATAAAAAAATTTGTCTCATGTTTATTTGTGTGTGTTAGTTTAATCTTGTCCATGTGTGTTATGTTATCTTGAGTTTTATTTTAAAATTATTTAATCTTGGCTATTATTTTTTCTAGGCGTGACGTTCGTTGAAGGCGTGCACACATGCTGGAGGTACATATATGTTTTTGGAAGGCGTGCATGTATGTTTGGAAGACATGCGCACATGTTCAAAATAATATTGTAATACCCTAGGCAAATCCCACATCGGCTGTGGCCTGGAGAGATGCTGGGCTCATAAGATAACATTCGCCTTACAATGACACAACGCGTTTTGTGGTCTACTGCGGGTGGAGTTCTTAGGAACTGGCAGTTAAGCGTGCTCATGTGAGAGTAGTACTGGCTTGGATGACCTGCCGGGAAGTCTTCAAATGAGGCCACAAAAACAAATCCGTGAGCCTGCGGGCAAAGCGGACAATATTGTGGGCAGATAAGGCGGGGTGTTACAAGGTTACGGGAGCATGTTACAGATGTGGATCTTCAGAGCATAAAATTCGTGACTGTCCCGAGAAGGCCGACAATGCGGATGAGGTTCTGCCAGCTACTAAGGGGCGAGTGTTTACTATGCCCAAGGATTAGACAACAAGCACTTTCAGTATCTTCATGGGAACTTCTTTTCACGTTTACTCGTACTATTTCTGATTTTATTTGATACTGGTACAACATTTTGGTGGTTTCTTATTTTCTTTGCTTTATAATTTGACATTCCTGCTTCGTTATCCGTGTGTGCATCATCCTTTGTCTACAAGGAGTTTTGTGGTTAATATCCATTATGTTTTGCCATCTTGTTTCTCTAGAAATGTGTGATCTTGATTTTGATTTTGGACTACATCATTTACCATGATTTTCAATCTGATATGTCTTTGTTATCATCCTCTTCACATGATTCCATAACCTTTGGACCAAAACCGTAATGATCTGTTGTTTGTCAAAGAGCCTGAGATTGTCAGTCAGTTATCCTTATTTCTTTTCGTGTTTCGGTACGTATTTGTTTTGACTTTCCTACTTCAATTTCGAGGACGAAATTTTCTTTTTAGAAGGGAAGAATTATAACACCCAAAGATTCTAATACTCGTATTAGTAAGTATAGCTAAAAAGAGACACGATTCATATCAGTACCTACATTTAAAATGTACTAATACTAACTACATGCATATAATATATTATAATACTATGTATGTATGATATGAAGAATTTAAACAATGCACCCACGTCATTATCATTAGAATCAATTGGTCAAATGTTTGCTCGGTTATACGTATCATTCTCCATATCCCACTTATTTCGACAAGTTGGTTGGCATAAGTTACCCATATAACAACATCTTCCGTATATACTTTCATAATCTCAAATAAAACCTACATAAGTTCCAAACCAACACTCTCTACCTCTGCAAATATACGACATCGGAGAGTAGAAGAAACAAGTTTGGTTTCACGATAGTATTGCTTGTTTCTGGGCCGTGTTCTGTCCATGATTTCCATTTTGTTGTTCTGGTACGATTTCGGTTCGGGTTGTGGTTCATGCTTGGATTTGGTTCGATCTGTTCGTGCATGAGTTCCAGTTTTGGTTTCAATTCGCTGGAGGTTTATTATTCGTGATTGGGTAGAAGTTTGGGTTACGTCGGGGTCTTGAGTTTCGACCGCGTATCGTAAAATTCTGGTGTTAGTGTTCGAAGTGGTGTTGCACCTGTGTTCGGTTTTGGTTTCGATTTGTCATTCTTACAAGTGGTATCAGAGCCACTCTTGAGCCGTTCGGGATGGTGGGGCAAACCTCATCGAGGACGATGAGTCCCTAAGGGGGGGTGATTGTAATACCCTAGGCAAATCCCACATCGGCTGTGGCCTGGAGAGATGCTGGGCTCATAAGATAACATTCGCCTTACAATGACACAACGCGTTTTGTGGTCTACTGCGGGTGGAGTTCTTAGGAACTGGCAGTTAAGCGTGCTCATGTGAGAGTAGTACTGGCTTGGATGACCTGCCGGGAAGTCTTCAAATGAGGCCACAAAAACAAATCCGTGAGCCTGCGGGCAAAGCGGACAATATTGTGGGCAGATAAGGCGGGGTGTTACAAATATGATGAGAAACTTCAAACACATATGTTTTGTGCACATATGTACGTTTACATTAATTATTGTTAGTGCACAAGTGTAAAGATAGATTATATTCATGTATTTATTGTTATTCTAAATTTGTATTTTAATTGTATTTCAATCTATATCGAGTTTTGTGTTTAACATTATGTTCTTGGTTGTTATAAATTTACATGATTTAAAAACACATATGCACCTATTCATTTGAAAAACATGTATGTTGAAAAAACTATTCCGAAAACCAAAATAATAAAATTTATTCATAAATACACATATGCACTAAATCAGTTTTAAAACATGCATGTTAAAAAAAAAAAAAAAAAAAAAAAAGCCAAAAAAAACGTAAAAATAAATAAATAAATAAAAAACGAAAAATAATTTAAATTTGACTTTTACTATTATACCCTTTTGAATTAAATAAAAAAGTTTAATAATTCAAAAATGTTATGTTGCATTGATATGTTGCACAATATGCATTAATAAGAGTACATAAGGGGTTCTCGCAGTTCTCGCACTTAACAGGGTTCTCAAAATAAAGGTCCCCTATATATATATATATATATATATATATATATATATATGTGCATATGTATAACACACATGGTGTTTTTTGTCCACGTGTTGCGACAAAATGAGATTCTCATTAGGTTAAGAATCTTTGTTTCACAAAAGATATCGCAAGCAATTGTATATATACATTAGTCATACTAATTAATACGCAAAGAGTTTATATAACTAAAGTATATAAATCTGGAAACTTGTATATAGAACCCATTGCTATGTCTAAATTTGGCATTAACCTATACAACATGCGACAAGCGGAGCATGTTTCTTTCTAGCCTTCGATTATTTCATGTTGGTGATCTATTTAAGAATCATTGTTTCACAAAAGATATCGCAAGCAATTGTATATATAAGGGCATCTACAATCATCATATTTGGCATAGTGCAATGAGAAAATGTGTCACGAAATTAAATGTTCAAACCCATTGTGGGTTTCCACTTCATCAAACGCACAAAAGGTAGTGCTTCTCTAAACACATAGCTATTATACTCGAATAGTGGGCCACATGAAATTTTTTATTGTTTATTATATTAGTTTTGTGCATAAATCTTCAAATAGTGAGCCACATGAGATGTCAATTTATAGATTTGTAGGAGTATAATGGACTGTGATAAATTTTATAAAAGAGAGTGTAATGATTACTTGGCATTGTATTAAACTTAAAAACCTATTTTGCATTGAGGATGCTCTTAGTCATACTCATTAATACGTAAAGAGTTTATATAACTAAAGTATATAAATCTGGAAACTTGTATATAGAACCCATTGATATGTCTAAATTTGGCATTAACCTATACAACATGGGACAAGCAGAGCATGTTTCTCTCTAGCCTTCGATTATTTCATGTTGGTGATCTATTTATTAATATAATTTCATACAAACCCAAACATGCATTAAAAATATTGTACACGACGCATTCAATGATTACACTCTGAGTATATATTAAATTATTCATTGAAGTAAATGGATCGAAGCCGTTATAATATTTCTATGGGGAAGATGAAGGGAATGAAGGAGTATAGATGATGATAAATTGATAATGCGTAAAACCTAAAAGTTGCTTAATAGCTGCCATATGCATGGTAAGTGGTAAATGGCTTATTCTTTGATTATCTTATAAAAGGTGGTGTATATTGTTATCGAGCATGAAACAAAACAAGAAGCTAGCTATATATACGTATGTTAATAATGAGAATCCGGGTGTGTTTAGTTTTGTTGTTGAAAGCTACAGTTTTTTTATATGCCAAAAGAAAGTTAAAGGGGGGCAAATATGTAATAAGAAAGAACAAATGTACTTTGGGTTCATGTTGACCGACAGTTTCATTCATTATCTCCTTATATTCATGGTTTAGTTAAACTAAATTAAAGCCCATGTAAGTTTGTCGACTCCTTATTCGATACATACTTGACCTTTTCTATAAATTATCCCAGGATATCATACAGATTCAAATAATTGAGGTTCAGAATCGACTTGCCATTAATTAAGCTTGTTGAGGTATGATTTGCTTGGTTTTCAATTATGATGCCTGGTTAATTGTTTTCTTAGTTTATTACTCCTGTTTTGAGTTTTTGGATTGTTCAATTGGCTTATTAGCTTTTTTTGTGTTTTTCGATTGTTTATTAGTGCTAGATAATCAGTTTTTTGTAAAAAAGCAATAGCCTTCAATTCCAGTGTTTAGCTTGTTCAATTGGCTTATATGAGCTCTGTTTTGTGTCTTTTTTTGTTTAGAAGCAATAAGCTTTTCGAGATGTTCCTGTTTCAATGCTTTGTAAGCACTCTTTTGTGTATTAGTTTTAAAAGCAATAAGCTTTTTGAGTGTTGGGATCATGTAATTCAATCAGTTTTTTTGTAAAAAAGCAACAGCCTTCAATTCGAGCGCTTAGCTTGTTTTCTTGTTTTATTACCTTTTTGGATTGTTCAATTGGCTTATTAGCTTATTTTAATTATATGAGCATTGTCTTGTGTCTTTTTTAGTTTAGAAGCAATAAGCCTTCAATTCGAGTGCTTAGCTTGTTTTCTTGGTTTATTACCTTTTTTGATTGTTCAATAGGCTTGTTAGCTTTTTTGAGTTTCTGGATTGTTTAGCTTATATGAGCACTGTTTTGTGTCTTGGCTTGGGATGTTCTATTGGCTTATCAGATGCTAAAAAAAGACCTTTTTCCTGTTTCTTCTATAAAAGCAATAAGCTATTTGAATGTTTGGATTGCTCAGCTGGCTTATTTCAATGCTTTGAGAGCACTTTTTTGTGCATTAGTTTTAAAAGCAATACGCTTTTTGAGTGTTGGGATTATGTAATTCAATTAGACATATAGTTTTGCATTAATAAATTAACCTCTAAATATTGTTGTTTAGATGGAGCAAATTTCCAGTGATCGATTCCCTCCCTTGTCTTCCAAATATCCGTGGTTGATTGCCCAGAACATACTAGACGACGAAAAGCAAGATCAGTTCTTCTTCTGCACCATAGACAACGAGTTGCCACATTATCAATGTCGAATCCCTGAGTTGCGTGGGAAACGTATCCAAGGATTTTTTCATGGCTGGGTGATTCTTTCCAATCATCCATACAACAATATATGGTCTCTTTGGAACCATGTGACTTCTAAGATCATAAGTCTCCCCACCTTGGTTTTGGAAGATGGCGAGTATGAGTCTATCCGCCAGTGTTGTTTGTCAGCCCCTCCTGATGATCCGAGCTCAATTCTTTTGTTAACGAGAACCAATAAGTCTACCTTTTTATTTTGTCCGGTAGATAATAAACGGGAGGATTTTAGATGGACCGAAATGTCGTATGCCCAGCAGCTAAAGAGACTAACTTCAAATGGTAAATTACTACATAGCCTAACTTGTTGCAGTGGTAAAGTGTATGCCCTAAGTACCGATGGTACTTTTGCTGATTTTGTCATACATCTTGACATCGTTGTTAAGAACATTGGAGTTCTGATAAATCTAATGGTATTCAGCTCTTGCCCTTTTGACCCCTATCGTTGTGGCGGAGACAGTCAGTATTTGAAAGGATCTTCTACTGAATTGTTCTACATTGAGATAAATTTTGATGAGGAAACTGAGAATATAGAGAATAAACCAGCTGATGTGTATTTGTATAAATCTGACATGACTTGTATAAATTGGGAAGAAAGGGAATTATGCTTCAAAGACTGGGATATAACTAATATTAGGTTTCCAGGATGCGATGATCCCGAAGACTCGAGTAGTGAAGACTCAAACACGAGGAGTGACAACTTGGAAACGAGTAGTGAAAATTGGAAAACCTATTATGAAAAAAAGTTGGACATGAGTTGTGAAGTATGGAAAGTAATTCATGACCTCAAAGACGCTATTTTTTATATGGATGTTGCGGGTGATTACTCGGTTTCTTATAGCCCTGTAGTTGCCTCAGAGTTAGGAGGTTTTATACACATTCGTGGTGAAATGGGCAAAACAATATACTCATACAATGTCAAAGATAATACAATCTCCCTATCTTGTATACCCTCTCCTATGCTGCCGACAAGCCATGTGTCAAGGTGGGAATGCAGGTATCGCCTTTCAATTACTTCGTGTTTGTTTCTCATATGTGTTTTATTATGATCCTCTATTATGCATAATAATATTGTACTATACGTTTTCATTGTCCCATTTTTGTCGGTTTATTTTCATTTTCGGTACATTTGAGTGATTAAAAGATGTTGTCGGTCTTGCAAGCCGTATCATAGTATTTTGACATTTTCATATAGAAATGAGTTGGTATTATATGTGGAAAAAAATAGATTATATTATAGGGAAGTTGTTTCTTAAAATCCTATTTATGTAGGTTAGAAGATGATCACGGAAAAGCCAAATGCATTGTTGATTATAAAGAAGAGATGGAAAACAACAATCAGATATCCTTAGGATCAAGTACAAATAATGGGGTTGAATTTAAAAATTCACCCCTCTTCGATATTCCGTTTGATCTTTTGGAGATGATTATGGAGCTTTGCGTTGGCGTGGAATACATGAACTTTCGTGCTACATGTAAAAAATGTCTTTTAGGAGCACCTTTGACCAAATGGAGCAACGAAACATCATTAAGGAGATTACAAACACATTCACCCGTTTCACCATGGCTAATGGTGGTAGACAAACAAAGAGACATTATCACTTTCACGGATCCTTTGTTGGGTGACAAATATTTTCTGAAAAACTCCCAAGTAATAATTGACGAACGTGACAGAAGATGCTATTCAAGGTTTGGCTGGTTATTGTTTAAGAAGAGAGACTTGAATTGCTTGGTCTTCTTTAACCCTTTCACAAATGACCTCCGGGAGCTTCCAAAAATAAGAAATAATTTAGAAAGCTTATGCTTTTCGGCACCACCAACATCCGTTGATTGTATGGTTGTTGGATTTACAACAGAGGGTGTTTACTTCCACTTTGTGAATCAGAAACGAATGTGGCGTGCACTTCGTCTTGACACTGATCCACATACCGTTTGTTTTTCATCTTTTTATGGTCGAGATCTTTATGTCTTTTGTGAAGGAGGAGAACTTATAGTTATAAATAATTTAGGCAAAAAAGATTACTCTAGGGAACTTTTTGCAGCCGAAGCTCCTAAAGGTTATTGTAGATCCCCGACACAATATTTCATAACGAACTGTGATCAACATAATTTACTAGTTAGTGTTGGCAAGTATGGAGAAGCTCTTGAGGTATTCAAGCATAATGAATATGAAGAAAAATGGGAAAAAATAGATGGTGTAGGTAAGCACACGATCTATATTTGTGGCGCAGCAGGTTTCTGTATTGAAGCCAAAGAACCAAAAATGGAGAATAAGATTTTCTTTCCGCGACTACATACCAAGAACAGGAGGGTTGTGTATTATTCACTTGACACATGCAGGTACCACACATTTGATGCCGAAAACTTTCAAGAAGAACATCTAGAGGATTTCCTTGGAACCACGCATCATCTCTCCCTTAACGTTTGGATTGAACCAAGTTGGTCCTAGTTGACACAATAATCAATGTTTGTAACAGGTTAAACAAACAGACGTAAATAAATTCATAAAAACAAGGCATACAATATTTAAACTCCTGTATAGAATTCCTTTTGTTTGTTTTGTTTGTCTTAATATGCTTATTTTATTACAAGTATATCAAGAACATATATATTCGTACATGCATAAATAAACATACACTAACGAACTTTGACGAGCATATTATCACACGTTCACAAATGAGGCTTTATGCTCGTTTATTTAAGTAAACCGTGGTTGTTAAAGATCTCGATCTATCTCCTTAAGCTCTTCCGATTTTACAATCCCATTAAGTAAAAAGGATTCGATCTTTGGTAGTATCTTAAAAGGAATAGGATCTTAAGTACGACCTCGATCTTATCATAAGACCGTAACATTTGAATCCGATTCGATCATATTTTCTTTAAGTTAACTAACTTTGGAGTAATAAATTATAAATGAATTTTATTCAAGTAAAACAACAAAGAAATGTGGATTAGAGCACAAGGTATGGGGTGCCATTCGTGTGCCAAATGTATGTCATTCGTGAGCCAACCATACCGGAGCATCATGCCATTCGTGAGCCAAACGTTTTGAGCCAATGCAATGGCTCAAGCCATTTGCATTCTTTTGTGTTTTTTTTTTCTTTGCGTTTTTGTGTATTGTGAGTGAGTGAGTATTTTTAGTGGGTATTTTGTGGGACCAAATAATATGTTAGTGTGTGTTATGAGGGAGGGGTGTTTGTGTGATTGGTATGTTATAGGGAAGTGTATGATGTGGCGCTGATGTGACATACCAATAACGTGTTATTTGTATCTCCCTCACCTTGTGCTCTTATTATGAATGTTTTATAAGGATAAATTATACATATTTTTAGATTGAACGATCTAGTGTCCTTAACCACCGGTTGCATTTTCGTATTATTATAACTTTCAAAACTCTAATTTTTTAATAAATTTGTTATACAATCAGTTTTGAATACAAATTACTAGACGAATAGGAGTTTTAAACATTTAAGTATGATCTTTCGGTCTTGATCTGATCATCTGATCTTGCAAAAAGAAAAAGAATCCATAGTAAGATCTTGATCTTAATGGCCGAATAGTCTTGCCTTATCTGATTTATCCAAAACCAGTGTATATCATTTCCGGTTTATAAAAGACGTGCTATTAATTTGGATTCTCAATCGCGATTCTATCAAGTGCCACAAATTGCAATAGTCTTTTTTTAATGGCCACAAACCATATAAATAAAGTTACTTATTGGACTGCTACTTACTTAACAATGATCGTTTAATGGCTCACAAATTTAGCTTAATAGCAAAATAGATTTTGTATATTAGACGAGTAAATGAATAAGCCTTAACATGTTCATGTTACTCAGTAAGGAGAAATCTTAAACTGAAATGTATACGACTTAACTACGGTATACTCGTGAAAATTTTCGAAACCTTCACCTCATAATATTAACTAGATAAATTGATATGCATGGTAAATGGTAAATGGCTTATTCTTTGATGATCTTATATAAGGTGGTGTATATTGTTATCGAGCATGAAACAAAACAAGAAGCTAGCTATATATACGTATGTTAATAATGAGAATCCGGGTGTGTTTAGTTTTGTTGTTGAAAGCTACAGTTTTTTTTATATGCGAAAGAAAGTCCATGGGGTGCAAATATGTAATAAGAAAGAACAAATGTACTTTAGATTCATGTTTAGTTAAACTAAACTAAAGCCCATGTTGACCGACAGTTTCACTCATTATCTCCTTATATTCATGGTTTAGTTAAACTAAACTAAAGCCCATGTAAGTTTGTCGACTCCTATACAGTTTCATTCATTATCTCCTTATGGTTCAGAATCGACTTGCCATTAATTAAGCTTTTTGAGGTATGATTTGATTGGTTTTCAATTATGATTGCTCAATTGGCTTATTAGCTTTTTTGAGTTTTTGGATTGTTCAATTGGCTTATTAGCTTTTTTGAGTTTTTGGATTGCTCAATTGGCTTATTAGCTTTTTTGAGTTTTTGGATTGTTCAATTGGCTTATTAGTTTTATTGAGTTTTTGGATTGTTTTATTGGCTTATTAGCTTTTTTTGAGTTTTTGGATTGTTCAATTGGCTTATTAGCTTTTTTTGAGTTTTTGGATTGTTTTATTAGTGCTAGATAATCAGTTCTTTGTAAAAAAGCAATAGCCTTTAATTCCAGTGTTTAGCTTGTTCAATTGGCTTATATGAGCTCTGTTTTGTGTCTTTTTTAGTTTAGAAGCAATAAGCTTTTCGAGATGTTCCTGTTTTAATGCTTTGTAAGCACTCCTTTGTGTATTAGTTTTAAAAGCAATAAGCTTTTTGAGTGTTGGGATTATGTAATTCAATTAGACATATAGTTTTGCATAAATAAATTAACCTCTAAATATTGTTGTTTAGATGGAGCAAATATCCAGTGATCGATTCCCTCCCTTGTCTTCCAAATATCCGTGGTTGATTGCCCAGAACATACAAGACGACGAAAAGCAAGACCAGTTCTTCTTCTGCACCATAGACAACGAGTTGCCACATTATCAATGTCGAATCCCTGAGTTGCGTGGGAAACGTATCCAAGGATTTTTTCATGGCTGGGTGATTCTTTCCAACCATCCATACAACAATATATGGTCTCTTTGGAACCATGTGACTTCTAAGATCATAAGTTTCCCCACCTTGGTTTTGGAAGATGGCGAGTCGTATGAGTCTATCCGCCAGTGTTGTTTGTCAGCCCCTCCTGATGATCCGACCTCAATTCTTTTGTTAACAACAACCAATAAGTCTACCTTCTTATTTTGTCCGGTAGATAGTAAACGGGAGGATTTTAGATGGACAGAAATGTCGTATGCCCAGCAGCTGAAGAGACTAACTTCAAATGGTAAATTACTAGATAGTCTAACTTTTTGCCATGGTAAAGTATACGCCCTAAGTACCGATAGTACTTTTATGGATTTTGTCATACATCTTGACATTGTTGTTAAGTACAATGAAGTTGTGATAAATCTTATGCTATTCAGCGTTTGCCCTTTTGGCCCTGTTGACTCCTATCGTACTGATAGAGACATTCAGTATTTGAAAGGATCTTCTACCGAACTGTTCTACATTGAGATGACTTTTTGGGAGGAAACTGAGCATACAGAGAATAAACCTTCTGATGTGTATTTGTATAAATCAGACATGACTTGTATAAATTGGGAAGAAAGGGAATTATGCTTCAAAGACTGGGATATAACTAATAAGAATATTAGGTGTGACGACTCGAGTAGTGAAGATTCGAGTAGTGAAGACTCGAACACGAGGAGTGACGACTTGTACATGAGTAGTGAAATTTGGAAAACATATTATCAAAAAAAATTCGACACGAGTGTTGAAGTATGGAAAGTAATTGATGACCTCAAAGACGCTATTTTTTATATGGATCTTGCCCGTGATTACTCTGTTTTTTATAGCCCACTAGTTGCCTCAGAGTTGGGAGGTTTTATACACATTCGTGGTGAAATGGGCAAAACAATATACTCATACAATGTCAAAGATAACACAATCTCCCTATCTTGTATACCCTCTCCTATGCTGCCGACAAGCCATGTGTGGATGTGGGAATGCAGGTATCGCCTTTCAATTAATAATTTGTGTTTGTTTCTCATATGTCTTTTATTATGGTTCTCATTTATGCATAATAATACCGTATTATATGTTTTCATTGTCCCATTTTTGTCAGTTTATTTTCATTTTCGGTACATTTGAGTGATTAAAAGATGTTGTTGATCGGTCTAGTAAGTGGTATCATATATGTTTTCAAAAAATTTAGTTGTATACAAATGATCATTTTCGAAAGTCCATTCGGTTATTAGAGGTTTTTGTTTACAAAATGACCCAAATGGGACACAAACTATCTTCAAATGACTACAACGGATTTATGGAACGGTATGTTGGTATTATATGCAATAAAGGGGAAAAAATAGGGATTATATTATAGGGAAGTTGTTTGATGCAGGTTAGAAGATGATCATGAAGAAGCCAAATGCATTGTTGAATATAAAGAAGAGATGGAAAACAACAATCACATATTCTTAAGATCGGGTTCAAATAGTGGAGTTGAATATAAAAATTCACACCTCCTCAATATTCCGTTTGATCTTTTGGAGATGATTATGGAGCTTTGCGTTGGTGTGGAATACATGAACTTCCGTGCTACATGCAAACAATGTCTTTTAGCAGCACCTTTGATCAAATGGAGCAACGAAACATCATTAAGGAGATTACAAACACATTCATCTGTTTCACCTTGGTTAATGGATGTAGACACAAGAAGAGGCATTATCACTTTCACAGATCCTTTGTTGGGTGACAACTATTTTCTGAAAAACTCTAAAGTATTAACTGACGACCATGACTGTATATGTTGTTCAAGGTTTGGTTGGTTATTGTTTTGGAAGAGAGACTTGAATTGCTTAGTTTTCTTTAACCCTTTCACAAATGACCTCCGGGAGCTTCCAGAAACGGAACATGATATAGGAGGCTTATGCTTTTCGGCACCACCAACTTCCCTTGATTGTATGGCTGTTGGGTTTACAACAGAGTGTGTTTACATCCACTATGTGAATCAGAAACGGACATGGCGTGAATTGAGTTTTGGCAATGATCCACCACCACCTGTTTGTTTTTCAGGTTTTTATGGTGACGATGTTTATGTCTCTTGTGAACGAGAAGAACTTTTTGTTATAAATAATATTGGGAAAAAAGGTCACTCTTGGCGACCTATTGAAGCCGAAGCTCCTAAAGGTTGTTGTAGATCCCCGAAACAATATTTCATAACGAACTGTGATCAACATACTTTACTAGTTAGTGTTGGAGAGTTTGGGGAAGCTGTTGAGGTATTCAAGCTTAATAAATATGAAGAAAAATGGGAAAAAATAGATAGTGTAGGTAAGCACATGATCTATATTTGTGGCCCAAAAGGTTTCTGTATTGAAGCCAAAGAACCAAAAATGGAGAATAAGATTTTCTTTCCGCGACTACATACCAAGAACAGGAGGGTTGTGTTTTATTCACTTGACACATGCAGGTACCACACATTTGATGTCGAAAACTTTCAAGAAGAACATCTAGAGGATTTCTTTGGAACCACGCATTATCTCTCCCTTAACGTTTGGATTGAACCAAGTTGGTCCTAGACACAATAATCATGTTTGTAACAGGTTAAACAAACAGACGTAAATAAATTCATAAAAACAAGGCATAAAATATTTAAACTCCTGTATAGCATTTCCCTTTTGTTTTGTTTGTTAGTCTTAATATGCCTATTTTATTACAAGTATATCCTAAGAACATATATATTCGTACATGCATAAATAAACATACACTAACGAACTTTGACGAGCATATTATCACACGTTCACAAATGTAAGTAAATGAACAAGGCTTTATGCTCGTTTATTTAAGTAAATCGATCATAATTGTTAGAGATCTCGATCTATCTCTTTACGTCTTGCATTTTTGTATTATTATAACTTTCAAAACTCTAATTTTTTAATAAATTTGTTATACAATCAGCTTTGAATACAAATTACTAGACGAAGTTTTAAACATTTAAGTATGATCTTCCGGTCTTGATCCGATCATCTGATCTTGCAAAAATAAAAAGAATCTAATCTTAATGGCCGGTTAGAGCGTATATCATTTCCGGTTTATAAAAGACGTGCTATTAATTTGGATTCTCTATCGCGATTCTATCAAGTGCCACAAATTGCAATAGTCGGTCATGTCATAACTCACAAACCATATAAAAAATAACTTTCTACTAATACTCGTCAGTATCTTAAAGCTTATTGCTCGTTACAGATTAATGACATGTTAAAAAATTAACGGTAAATAGAGTGTGTTATTGTTTCAAAAGATAAAATACAAACTAGCTATGTGCAAATACATCATTTTCTAGCAACATTTGATGCAATGTTTTTAATCAAACATGGGTCCTTTTAAAAGAGAAACATTGTAAGCACATAAATATTACAGTATTATTTTTTCTTCACAAAATGATTAGTTGCAAAAGAAGAAAAAGGAGTTGGTTAAGGAATCAAGGAAGTGAAAGAACAAGTTGTCTAAATGTCATGACACTTCATTGCGTGAAAGTTTTTATGCAAATCTGTAGGGCTTAAAGGAATTCCATGTACATATTGTTGACTCGCTATCATGATTCAGTACAAAAAAATAGCTAAATAAGTATTTGATCAAACAAGTTCACATTTGAAATTATGTTAATTTGGTTGGTGGAAAAGTTAAATTCATGTGTTATTTTGGGTCGCAAATGAGAAAGCTGCATTTAAATTTAGGGCATCTACTATGGTGGTTTATAAAAAGGTTTATAAAATTCTAAAGTTTAAAAACTTGTAAACCATAGTAAACATTTATTTCAAGCTTATGTGGCGTGAATAGATCTAGGATATTGAACATTTTCATAATTTAATGCATTTGAATTATATGAGATGTTTATAAAACTTGAAAAGGTTTATACATAGTGAAGATAAGATTATAAAATAAAAGGGTTTATAAATTAGTGTTGTAACACAATTATAAACATTAGAAAGCTTTATACATGGGAGGTGATTTACACAATCCATAAAATGATTGAGACACTCAAATTAATTGTGTTTAGACATTTATACCCTCACAGTTACTCTTACACTTTCACTCATGTGAGGGTATAAATGTCCAAACACAGTTAATTGGAGTATCCCAATTATTTAAGGGAGTGTGCAAATTATCTCCCTTTATACATAGTCTCTTGTGTGTATAAAATATAGACTGGACTTTTGAATGGGCTACATATTTTATGTATCAAGTAAAAGCCTGTACAGATGGACCATAATGAACTGATTCAAAGCAGGCCCAAATCCGGCCTAACTTAACAAGAGAATACAGATCAACATAAAAGATATGGACAATGATGAGATCAAAGGCTGAAATTATGGGAATCTGAAACTTTTAAAATAACCAAAGAAAAAATTACTATCATAATTAGTTGATACCAAACAGTTTATAGATGAATAAATAGAAAAGATGCAACATCTTTAACGTGTCCTATAATGTTAACTAGGACCAACTTGGTTCAATCCAAACGTTAAGGGAGAGATGATGCGTGGCTCCAAAGAAATCCTCTAGATGTTCTTCTTGAAAGTTTTGGGCATCAAATGTGTGGTATCTACATGTGTCAAGTGAATAAAACACAACCCTCTTGTTCTTGGTATGTAGTCGCAGAAAGAAAATCTTATTCTCCATTTTTGGTGTTTTTGCTTCTATACAGAAACATGTTGTGCCACCAATATAGATCATGTGCTTACCTAAACTATCTATTTTTTCCCATTTTTGTTTAGACTCCTTACGCTTGAATACCTCGACAGCTTCTCCATACTCGCCAACACTAACTAGTAAACGATGTTGATAACAATTCGCTATCAAATATTGTGTTGGCGATCTACAATTCCCTTTAGGAGCTTCGGCTACAACAAGTTTCCAAGAGGCACCTTTTTTGCCAATATTATTTACAACAATAAGTTCTCCTTGTTCACAAAAGACATAAAGATCTCGACCATAAAAAGCTGATAAACAAACATTACTTGGATGATTAGTGGAAAAACGATGTCCACGCCACGTCCGTTTCTGATTCACAAAGTGGATGTAAAAACGCTCTCTTGTAAATCCAACAACTATACATTCAAGGGAAGTTGGTGGTGCCGAAAAGCATAAGCTTTCTAAATCATGTTCTGTTTCTGGAAGCTCCCGGAGGTCATTTGTAAAAGGATTAAAGAAAACTAAGCAATTCAAGTCTCTCTTCTTAAACAATAACCAGCCAAACCTTGAATAACATATTCTGTCACGTTCGTCAATTATTACTTGGGAGTTTTTCAGAAAATATTTGTCACCCAACAAAGGATCCGTGAAAGTGATGATGTCTCTTCTTGTGTCTACCACCATTAGCCAAGGTGAAATAGGTGAATGTGTTTGTAATCTCCTTAATGATGTTTCGTCACTCCATTTGATCAAAGGTGCTGCTAAAAGACATTGTTTACATGTAGCACCGAAGTTCATGTATTCCACACCAACGCAAAGCTCCATAATCATCTCCAAAAGATCAAACGGAATATTGAGGAGGTAAGAATTTTTAAGTTCAACTCCATTATTTGTACCCGATCTTAAGAATATGTGATTGTTGTTTTCCATCTCTTCTTTATAATCAACAATGCATTTGGCTTCTTCATGATCATCTTCTAACCTACATAAAATAGGATTTTAAGAAACAACTTCCCTATAATATAATCTATTTTTTTCCACATATAATACCAACATGCCGTTTCATAAATCCGTTGTAGTCATCGCACCTTTTTATGTACGTACGAGTCATTTAAAGATAGGTTGTGTCCCATTTGGGTCATTTTGTAAACAAACACCCCCAAATAACTTAATGGACTTTTGAAAATGATCATTTGTATACAATTAATGTTATAAAAGATGTTATCTTTATAAAATATGAAAATACTATGATATTGCTTACGAGACCAACAACATCTTTTAATCACTCAAATGTACCCAAAATGAAAATAAACTGACAAAAAATGGGACAATGAAAACTATAATATCCTATACAAACACAAGTTAACTGAAAGGCGATACCTGCATTCCCACATTGACACATGGCTTGTCGGCAGCATAGGAGAGGGTATAGAAGATAGGGAGATTGTGTTATCTTTGACATTGTATGAGTATATTGTTTTGCCCATTTCACCACGAATATGTATAAAACCTCCTAACTCTGAGGCAACTACAGGGCTATAAGAAACCGAGTAATCGCGGGCAACATCCATATAAAAAATAGCGTCTTTGAGGTCATCAATTACTTTCCATACTTCACAGCTCATCTCCAACTTTTTGTAATCATATTTTTCCCCAATTTCACTAATCGTGTCCTTTTTTATGATGTTCGAGTCTTCACTACTCGAGTCTTCACTACCGGAGTCTTCTAGATTACCGAATCCTGGAAAACTTATAATAAAATCAGTTATGTCCCAGTCTCTGAGGCATTCCCTTTCTTCCCAATTTATACAAGTCATGTCTGATTTAAACAAATACACATCGGTAGGTTTTTTCTCTATATTATTAGTTTCCTCGTCAAAACATATCTCAATGTAGAACAGTTCGGTAGAAGATCCTTTCAAATACCAGATGTCTCCGCCACGACGATAGGGGTCAGAAGGGCAACCGCTGAATACCATTAGATTTATTTCAACTTCATTGTACTTGACAACAATGTCAAGATGTATAACAAAACTAGCAAAAGCACCATCGGTACTTAGGGCATACACTTTACCATTGCAACAAGTTAGACTATGTAGTAATTTACCATTTGAAGTTAGTCTCTTCAGCTGCTGGGCATACGACATTTCGGTCCATCTAAAATCCTCCCGTTTACTATCTACCGGACAAAATAAGAAGGTAGACTTATTGGTTCTTGTTAACAAAAGAATTGAGCTTGGATCATCAGGAGGGGTTGACAAACAACACTGGCGGATAGACTCATACGACTCGCCATCTTCCAAAACCAAGGTGGGGAAACTTATGATCTTAGAAGTCACATGGTTCCAAAGAGACCATATATTGTTGTATGGATGGTTGGAAAGAATCACCCAGCCATGAAAAAATCCTTGGATACGTTTCCCAAGCAACTCAGGGATTCGACATCGATAATGTGGCAACTCGTTGTCTATGGTGCAAAAGAAGAAGTCGTCGTCTTGTATATGTTCTGGGCAATCAACCACGGATATTTGGAAGACAGGGGAGGGAATCGATCACTGGAAATTTGCTCCATCTAAACAACAATATTTAGAGGTTAAGTTATTAATGCAAAACTATATGTCTAATTGAACCCAACACTCAAAAAGCTTATCGCTTTTAAAACTAATACAGAAAAAAAAAATCTTTTTTTAGCATTTAGTAAGCCAATATCATCTCGAAAAGCTTATTGCTTCTAAACTAAAAAAGACACAAAACAGAACTTATATAAGCTAAACAATAAGCTAAACAAAGGTACAAAACAACTGAACAATCAAAAAACTCAAAAGAGCTAAGCCAATTGAACATTAAAAAAAAAGGTAATAAACCAAGAAAACAAGCTAAACACTCGAATTGAAGGCTGATGCTTTTTTACAAAACAATTCAAGCACTCAGAAATCCTAATGATGTGATTTGAACCAAAAAGCATAGTCTTAAAAAGTTGATTCTGTAGCACTAATATAAGCTACTAAGTCAATAAAACAATTCATGCACTAATAATCTTAATGAACCAAAAAGCATAATCTTAAAAGGGTTTTCTAATAAGCAATTAACCTTAAAGCACCATAATTGATAACCAAGTAAATCATACCTCAAAAAGCTTATTTAATATGGTCGAAGTCGATTCTACACTTCAGTTATTTATACAAAAGAAAAAGTAAAGTTTGTATCGATGATTAATGAATATATGTCGACAAAGATGCATGGGCTTTAGTTTAACTGTATTTGTTCTTTCTTATTTACATATTTGCCCCATGAACTTTCTTTTATACACTTTATTTTCCTAGCAAAAATACCATATTTATACACAAATTTATCCCACAAAAATCAACATCACCAGTTACATACACACAATAACCAAGTTCACAAGTTGATCATTCCACATACCGAACTTCTCCCTTTTGGCCATGGAAGACGCATGCATTGAGGGTTGGTTTTCTAACGAGGACGCGTGAGTGGACAAGCAGGGCGGAGTCAGAAAGTTACGATCAAGGGTACAAACTTTGATACTTTTTAGAAATTACACCACAAATTGGTTCGTTCAGAAGGCAAATTACAAAAATAGCCAGGTATTTTTAAAATATTACACTATAATATTTATCGCTAGGGGTACGTGCCCACTCTGCCACCTTCTTGTCTCCGCATCCGTGGACAGATATGACAGGTCAGTTGTATCCCTAATACACATAGTCTAAAAACTCTATATTCATAACTTAAATAAAGAAATCATCAAATCAAAATTGAATGAAAAATCGGGTTTGATTTTCTATTTTGAGATACCGAAGTTTGTAGTTCAGTTTATTTTAATTAGTGCATCATAACTTCATAAGAGTGTTTTTTGTCAATTCACGCGAATCATCTTCGACCTCTTATTTACGGAGTAGTCATTAACAAATAAACAATTACATATATGCGAGTGTATATAATGAAATCTCAATACATAATGTGAAATTTGGTATAAATAAAGGGACGAAATATGTAATAAACTTTTGTTAGAAATTGGTAATATTAAATATCTTCGCGAATCGTGTAAATTCACTTTACGTACAAAATATTTTGACACTATTAGTACTTGGATATTACAAATTTTATCAGGATAATTTAAGAGGAACACTTTATTTCTACACACAAGAGAATAAAGCAAGACAGAGAAAATTGTGTAAAATTTGTATGTTCCAATGAGACCAAATATGTCTATTAAATAACAGATATATGTGACCGTTAATTAACAGTTAATTTCGGTTGAAACCGAAGGGTCACAACTCTTCGCCAACAGACATGTCGTGTGGGTTTTGGCGGGAAAAACTGTTAAATCCTTGGACCCGACTCCGACATCTTTGTCAGGGCGAAAACATATTAGCTCAACGAGTGTGCACTTCACACTTCTTTAACTCGTATCCGAACTTAATATGAAATTATATTGATTTCTAGTAAATCGCAATTATATAAAATAGTTGATAACATTAAAATTAAAAAAAAAAAGAAAAAAAAAAAGAAATATTCAATAAACAGTTTATATATCACACGTTCAATATTTAAATTTTGATTGTTTATATATTGTGTAGTAACTAAATGAAATGAGCCAAAATTTTGTAAAGTCTTGTTGATTTACTTATATTTGAGAACGTGTAATAATATGAGAAATTTTTAAATGCTTACTCTTATGTTGATGCTTACCAAGGGACAAATCTCCACAATCTATTTAGTTTGATTTAATGGTGAGAATTAACCTAAGATTTAATATGTCTAAACATAAGTCCATGCTTTTTTCTTGTCTTTTTGTTTTTTTATACACATTATTTTTTAATTAATTATTCACGTTTTAGGTTATAATCACGTTTTTGGTTATAATCACTTTTTTTTTTTAATATTCACGTTTTTTTTCAATTCACATTTTTTTTAAAATCACATTTTTTTATATTCACGTTTTCTGTTGTTTGTTTGTTTTTTTTTAATTCATGTTATTTACGTTTTTTTTTTAATTCTCGTTTTTTTCTTCCCTTTCATACGTTTCCATACGTTTTCATCCATTTTTCGTCCGTTTTCGCCTGTTTTCATACGTTTTTGTCCGTTTTCATACATTTTGTCTTTTTTCATACGTTTTTGCCCGTTTTCTTACGTTTTCGTCCATTATTCATACGTTTTCGTCCGTTTTCATACGTGTTTTTACGTTTTCATACATATTCGTCCGTTTTCTTATGTTTTCGTCCGTTTTCATACGTTTTCGTCCGTTATTAAATGTTTTCGGCCGTTTTTAAACGTTTTCATACGTTTCTGAATATCACAAGTGATACTCTGAATAGCATAAGTGATATTCTGTGATATTCAGAATATCACAAGTGATATTCTGAATATCACAAATGATACTATGAATATCGCAAGTGATATTCTGTGATATTTAGAATATCACTTCTGATATTCTGAATACCACAATTTTTTGAATATCACAAGTGATTTTCAACTAATGTTTTGTAACATGAAAATCACACGTAATATTCAAAATATCACACAATGATATCCAGAAAATCACAAGTGATATTTAGAGTATCACAAAGTGATATTCAAATAATCACAAGTGATATTCATAATATCACAGAGTGATATTCAGAAAATCACAAGTGATATTCAGAATATCACAATGTGATATTCAGAAAATCACAAAGTGATATTTACAAAATATCACTTGTGTTTTCCAGAATATCACAAAGTGATATTCAGATAATCACAAGTGATATTCTGAATATCACAGAAATCACTTGTGATAGTCAGAAACGTATGAAAACGAACGTAAACTTAAGAAAATGGATGAAAACGTAAGAAAACGGACGAATTCGTATGAAAACGGGCGAAAACGTATGAAAGAATAAAAACGTGTCTGAAAACGGATGAAAACGTATGAAAAATGGACGAAAATGAAATAAAAATGATGAAAACGGGTGAAAACGGACGAAAACGTATAAGAACGTATGAAAACAGATGAAAACGTATGAAATCGAAGAAAGAAAACACGAATTAAAAAAAACGCGAATTTAAAAAAATAATAATAATAATAATAATAATTTAAACAAAAAAACGTGAATAAGAAAAAAAAACAAAAAAATTGTGAAAAAAAAGAAAGACAAGAAAAAAACATGGACTTACGTGTATCTACTAAATCTTAGGTTAATCTCCACCATTAGATCAAACTAGATGGATGGTGGGGATTTGTCCTTTGGTAAGCATTGGTTTATAAATAAGCAAAATAAAATGACTCGTGATAATATGTTAGTCAGATTAGTTCGTTATTGTATGTTTATTTGTGTATGTTCGAATATATATGTTCTTAGGATATACTTGTAATACAACAATAGGCATATTAAGACAAACAAACAAAATGAAAAGAGATGTGATTTGCATACTTCATCAATTAATTTGTACATTCAAAATCTTTGTGTCATGACATTTATACTCTTAATATTTGTGTCTTGATTTGCAAACTCTACTAAATGATGTAGAGATATAAATGTTAAAACACAAACATTTGAAATGTGCAAATCAATTGATTAAGTGTGCAAATCACCGAAAAAAAAATGCCTTGCCTCTAAACATTTATTTTACTCTAAAGATAATGTATATCATCAGTTAAGGTTGTTGCTTAAAACAACTTCAATGACTCAAGTTGTTACTAATTTTTATGCAATTATCCTTTTTTTTGGAAGTTCAAGTTTTCATGAGTTAATTAACTTGGGGTTTTTATAAGATGACTTGCGAGTAAAGTTAGAACTGGATCTGGTATTGCCCACAGTTTTGTTAATGGGAGGTGGTGAAGTGAAGAAAACATCAAAGGCTCTTGCATAATCTTTATTTGATAAAGAAACGGGGTAGCCATTGGAGAAACGGTAGTAATATGTGGTCGAAACAAGGCTTTAGCTTTTTCTCTCAAGTGGAAGATCCCTGTAAAGGTAAATTTATTACTTGCTAGATGTTTCTGTCTTGATCGATTTACTTATTATGCGTGTTACTTTTTCTTTTATCCGGTTTATTAAAAGCTCAAGGGGTTGTTACACAATTAACATAAAAAAGTACCGTCACCTTAACGTCATTTTAGTATTCTTAATTTTAACACAAAAACACTAAAATACCCCTTCACTCATAAAACTATTAACACCACAATTTTTAAGACCTACCATTTTTATTTTCTTTTTCATTTTTTAAAACAAACTAATTATTCATTTTATTGAATAAAAATACAAATTACGATACGCAGAAAAATAACACTAAGATTAAAAAAATAAAGAATTAAAAAATACGAAAATATAAATATATATGAATTATCAATAAACTAAATTTGTTGTTGCTGATGCCATTGCCAAAAAAAAAGACTTGTGTGTTGTTTTATCACGTAATTATTTGGCTTTCTGTCAATGTTCTTCACACCTCACTAACATGTGAGAATAATGTTTTTAGAATTCAAAATAACATTGTTAGATTATAGGCTAATGTCCAAGCCTAATCAAGGGTTTATGGTCAATTAGATTTAGGGTTTATATTTAAATTCTCAAAGTTATGTTCTATTATACATATGCATGCTATCTTATGTAATTGGGAGGCCATTCAATCAATAAAACTTTATTATTTTACATGGTATCCGAGCTTTATGTAAAATCTACCAACTAAAATTTGCTATCCGCCAGTCATCGACTACTCGCCGGTGATCTGGAGGGATTCATTTTTTTTAATGCATAAACCCTATTACACAAAACCCTAGCCATCAAAATACGCTCAGTATGTTGATTTGGCATCAAGCAATCATATATTTTTTTCTTCCTCATCAAGTGGTTTTCGCAATCGAAGATCATTGTTGTTGAAAACAAAAGTTGACCATCAAATTGTCGCTCCCTCCTAAAGGTAAAGCAAGCAATGACGTAAAAAAATGGCAAACGTCATAAAAATGGAGGAAAAAGCCAAGCAATATACAATTATGTTTCCAAATGCAAGTCCATCTCCCTGCAAACGAACAACAAAGAAGAGAAGAAAAACAAAACAAGAGAAGAAGAAGGCGATTTCACCATCTATCCAGCATGTACGTCCAAAAATCTCCCGTTCAAACTGCAGGTGGTGTTAGATTATAGGCTAAGGCCCAAGCCTAATCAAGGGCTTATGGTCTATGAGATGAGTTCAATGAAGAACAATTTTTATCTAAAGAACAAATCATGCAATCTCATCCATTCATTTTTTCCATCAAACAAAAAAAAATCATTTTTCACCTTTTTTTTAAGACAACGTATCTTGTAAACGGTAAACCTTCAAGCTACGAAAAATACATCATCGCGACGAGAATTAAATTATCTTTCTATAGATATGCACTTCTATATACTTTGAACGATTTTTTTTTCAAAATTTTCGCCCAGTAAAATCACGATTTGTAAAATCACATGTGATTTCACAATCTACATGTGAATTTTAAAGTAATAAATCACACGTGATTTTCCAAATCACATGTGATTCATCTGGGCAAAAATTTTGAAAAAAAAAAAATCCGTCGAAAGTATATTGATGTGCATATCTATATAAAGATAATTTAATTCTCGTCGTGACGGTATAATTAGTTTCGCGTAACAATTAACGGTTTGCGAGATATTTTAATTTTAAGAAAATAGATGACAGTGGGTTTTTTTTTATTTGATAAGAAAAATGAATAGCTGAGATCGCATGGTTTGTTATTTAGAAAAACATTGTTCTGCATTGAACTTTTCTCTATGATCTATTAGGTTTAGGGTTTATATTATTTATTCTCAAGGCTATGTTCTATTATTGATAGACATGCTATCTTATGTGATTAGGCTTGGGCCTTAGCCTATAATCTATCAAACATAAGGTATTAAAGAGCTTGTGTCTCAATAGTATCTTTTTGTGTGAGAAATTTACTAACCAAATGATTGTGAGTTCAATTACTGCTTAGGATGTGTGAGATAAATTTGTGGTGTACAATTTTTATTTTTATTTTTATTATTTTTATTTTTTAATCTAGAAGACATGGAATTATGACTAGATATTTAATACGCATGGCCAAGGCTTTGAAATTTCCTCTGTGAACATATTCAAACGTTGAAAATACTTTTCTTCAATCAAAATCTTTCAATCAAGAGTGCAAAATGAAAAAGTCAAAGAGTGCAATTAGATTGAGCCTACCAATAGCCTTGGCCGCCAATAGTCTTGGTCGTATAAATTTTCACTTGGGGCTTAATTAGTTTTCTAAACTATATAAATTAAGGGCAAGTAGTAGCAGAAGAAAGCCAAAAAAATACAACAATGGAAGTATCAAACGTTTTACACATGGCTAGTGGTGATGGAGAATCAAGCTACGCCAAAAACTCGTTAGTTCAGGTGATCTCTCTAACTCAGTAAGTCATCACACACATGCTATATTGCTATATATCAGTGCTTGAAAATTATGGTGATTTAATGAGTAGCCAATATAATTTGGCACCCGTTTAGCAACGATGTCTTAAGTGCCGCATTGAAATTTACTTTTCAGGAAATTATGATACGAAAAGCGCTACCCATTTTAAAGGAGGCAGTCAAGGGTTTTGCTAATCATGATGTCTTTTTCGGCCAGTGTTTCAAGATAGCTGATCTTGGATGTTCCTCTGGCCCAAACACTCTATTGAGTGCAACTAACATTATTGATATTGTACACGAGGAGTGTAAACAAAATAATCGTAAAACACCACAATTTCAAGTGAGCTTAGTTGACCTTGTTGGAAATGATTTCAACACCGTTTTTGGGTTGTTACCGGAATTTTATGCCAAGCTTAAGGAGGACAAGGGCAGGAATTTTGGCCCTTGTTTCGTTTCAGCTGTTCCTGGTTCATTCTATGACAGACTCTTCCCCGACGAAAGTTTGCATCTTGTTTACTCATCTTATAGTGTTCATTGGCTTTCTCAGGTTTGCATAATAGCCAACTCTACCATTAGCAACAACAGTATGATCAAATTAAAAAATACCAATGATTTCCTAGAAGTGAGAAATCTGAAAAGAAATATTGAAAATCACATGTTTTAATTTTAATTACATTTCTACATATGTGTTCAGAAGTTCTGAATCAAGCAACAAAAAACTTTTGTTTAAGTTATCTGGCATGCTATAATTATTAACTGTCTAAGAAGCTAAACCCTAAACTTTGCAATAAATAATAGGTACCTGAAGGTCTTGAAAATAACACATCAAATATCTACTTTTCGAAAACAAGTCCACCAAATGTGTTCGAAGCATATCAGAAGCAATATGCTTCTGACTTCAAAAAGCTTTTACAAGTTCGCTCCAAGGAAGTAGTATCTGGTGGACGCATGGTTTTAACACTTATTGGTCGGAGTTGTTCTGATCCAACGATTGATGATTGTGTCGTTCCCTGGGAGCTACTAACACTATCGCTTCTTGATTTGGTCAATGAGGTATATAGTTAATTATTTTGTATTTGACGTGAACTTGTAAGAATATATTGTTTAAACCAAGCTAGCTTCAGATTTTTATATGGCTACTAAGTACTAACCGTTAATTCATACTACAGGGGCTCGTTCGAGAATCAGATATTACCTCATTTAATATACCAATATACAATCCATGTGAAGATGAAATTAAGACCATTGTTGAAAATGAAGGATCGTTTTCCCTTGATAGCATCAGCGCAATCAGAGAAAACTGGGTTCCATATGACACAGATTACACAAATGCGTGTGCTTTCAAAGAGCTCAGTCTTCGTCACGGGGAAAATGCCAAAAAAATGCTTAGAGCCGTTATGGAACCCTTGTTGGCGTCTCATTTTGGAAGCTCCATAATTGAAAAACTATTTAATAATCTCGCAAAGCATGCGTCAGAATCTCTTGATATCAAGAAAGCAAGACACACTCATAATATAGTCATTTCAGTGATTAAGAAATGATCTACTAAAGCTTCAAGTTACGTGGTCTGTGATTTATTTCTGATTGCTGGAATTGTAGCAATCATGTACTTTTCTATGTTTCTTCTGTTTGACAACGTGTTTCTGATGTAACTTTTCCCAGCACCTTGCTTGGGCTGTCCACTTGTTTGTGGTAATAAAATCTTGTTGGAAGTCCAAATTTATTTCGCATAGTTGATAAAACCGTACGTGTCACTCACTAGATTGGAACATTCTTGACCATGTTATAACATAAATGGGTTTTAGTTAGGCGTGTTCACAAGTCTAGCTCAAATAATTTCACGAGTCGAGCTTTTAAAACTAATATTTAGCTCGGCTCGTTTGAAAGCTCATTTAGTTATTCGAGCCGAACGAGTTACTCAAGCTAATCGAGCTAAATATGTAGTTTCAAAATATTTTCTTACAACCTTGTTAGAATTAGTCCATTTGGGTATAGATCCGGTGATTTGTGGGTTGATTTGTTAGGGTCTCTTGAAATCCTAATTTTGGTAATTTGGGATCTTTATCATATGGTCGTTTCTGGTTTAATTGGGCTTGTTCTTGACCATTAGCATCCTTTAACTAAGTGAATCAAGGTTATTGGTGGTTGTGGTTGATTTTTCCGCTGCGTATTAAAGCACTTTAAGTCTTCATTTCTTCATTTAAGATAACAATGTTCTAGTTGAGTGGTTGTAAACGGTTTGGCTAACATCTTGACCTACCACCATATGAGTGGCAATGATACCTGCTCTGGTCATTCCCAGTTCACTCTATTGGACACTTGTTGTTCTTGGGTGTGAGTTTTACTTTTTCTGGTTTTTTATTATGTTGTTGTGTCTAGATTGCCGGAGGTTAGGAATTGGGCAGTCTTGCAAGTTGTTGGATCAAGATTAATTGTCGGTTAACTGTGACTGAAGGTGTGCGTGGTATTTAGTTGTTATGTTTGTTTGTTATTGTTATCTATTTGTATGTTGTTATTTTATCTGTCTATTAGTTATTTGTTTATCTTGTTTGTTTTGCATCAGCAACTTATGAAGGTGATGCAGTTCCTAATGGGCTTTAATGACTGTTATCAGCATGTTAAGACAACTATTTTAATTAAGGATCCACTCCCTGAGGTGAAAGATACTTATGCTACCGTTTCTAGAAAAGAATCCCACATAGGGGTTCATGAATCTTCTGGTGTTTATGAGTATAAACTAAATGCTTCTTCTTTTGCTGTTAAGTCTTTTAACAATAACATAAGAGTTTCTAACGATAATCATAATAACACCAGAAGTTATGTGACTAATTATGTCAATAGAGGTTTAATCCTAATCTGAAATGTAAAAATTATGGTATGATTGGACACACTATTAAAAGATGTTTTGAACTCATTGGTTATCCACCAGGTTTTAAAAAGAAAAAATAATCCTGTTAAGCAGGGTGGTTTTAAACAAAATTTTAATGCCAATATTGATGTTAAACAAAATGAAAAACAACCATCTGCTAGTCTTTCTTCTGGTTTTACTCTTGAGCAAATGAAGAAACTTCTAAACCTGATCAATGATAACTCATCTAGAAACATTCATGCCAATATGGCAGGTAGGGCTTCATTCTTTAATAAAAATGTTTCTTTTAATATAAATTTTTTGAAATTTGTTTGTGCCAACTCAAAGTTATATATTAAAACTGTAAGTTTGGGTTGGATTATTGATTCAGGTGCTAACTAGCATAGGCTGTGTCTATTGTTGGAATGTTTAATGTTGTTGACATAAGTAGTTTAAAGATTACTATTGGACATCCCAATGGCACTCTTGCTACTATAAGTCATGTTCGAAATCTGAAATCGTCTAATAATGTGATTCTTTATGATGTTCTTGTTGTTCCTGGTTATAGTGTTAGTATGTTATTTGTTAACAAATTAATTAGAGATAGTAAGATGTTTGTTGGTTTTGATGAGAATAAATGTTACATTCATGAATTGAAAAATGAGAGAATCTTGGGGACTGGTGGTATCTGGTGGTTTATACTATTTGATTTATAAAATGATAAGTCTATTGGTAAGTGCAATATGATTATGATTTTTAATGTATCTAAACTGTTATGGCTTAATAGACATGGTCATCCTGTTGATCAAGTATTATCTGTTTTACACAATGACCTAAAAATATATAAGAACTCTTCCGTGCCTATTTTTAAGATCTGCCATAGGGCTAAAAAAACAAGGGTTCCTTTCCTTTTGTCTGATCACAAGTCCTAGATTTTAGGTGAACTTGTTCATCTGGATTTGTGGCGCCCTTACAGAGTTCCTATGAGAGAGGGTTATAAGTATTTTTTTACCATTGTTGATGACTATTCTAGAGCTGTGTGGGTGTACTTGGTTAAAACCAAGGATGAGGTCTTTAAAGTGTTTGTATATTTTATAAACTTAGTTCATAATGAGTTTAACATCAAACTTAAAGTTGTTAGGTCTCATAATGGTACATAATTTGTAAATAATAAAATGAGTAATATGTTTTCTGGTTTGGGTATAATACATCAAACTTCTTGTGCTCGTACTCCTCGGCAAAATGGTATTACTGAAAGGAAACATAGACACTTGCTCAATGTTGCAAGAAGTCTTATGTTTCAAAGGGAATTCCTGTAAGGTTTTGGTGTGATTGTATTTTGACTGTTGTCTATCTTATAAACAGGTTGTCTTCATTTGTGATTAATGGTAAGTGTCCCCATGAGTTGTAGTGTACGAAGCGCTCGGGGTCAAAGAAACTTCCTTTTCGTCGAGCAAGTTTTTCAACACCCTAAGCAGTTGATAACGCTACACGCGTCGTTCGGGGTCAAGGAAACTTCCTTTTCTTCGAGCAAGTTTTATAACACCCTAGGCAGTGAACCTAATCGTTGTAGTGTAGTAATTAGGGTAATCCACGGGTATTGATATCGTTCTCTAGGGGAATAGGAATGCTAGTAAGGAGTTACTACGCTAAGGTTAAGGTTGAGGAAGATTATTTTTTATCTTTTTATGTTTTTTAGAAAATGGAAAGGTACGAATCTCGGGTATTGGATTTGGGGGGTTGGTATTTCTACCGATTACTCTACTATTATCTAATTATCTAAACTAAGGTTGTGGGAGTCTATGTCTAATTAATGTGTGCTCGTATGATAGTTTAAAGATGTGTTTACTTAGTTTGTATTACTCCTTAATTATCTCCTATTGATGGTTGAGTGTCACGTCTTATTCCTAGTTGCGTTGTGTGTCTAAAGTTGTAGGGTATGCGTTTCTCCCTAACTCTTCGAACTTACCAAAGGGTCTCGTCTACAAACCCACTAGGGATGATAAACTCCTACTCTAAGGCGCTCTTTGGATGGTTTAGCCTACAACTACTCAGGTAATTATATTCTAAGGTTCACAAAGATGAATCAAGCATTAAGTACACAACGAATGACCTATCGCATTACTAGATCATTATTCAACTAAGATAAGAAACAACCAATCAATATTCAATAATTAAGTTTCATACTTCCTAAGCAAACACACAAATAAATTAGCCGGACATGGAAAACATGCAAGCATATGTAACTCCCCCAAAATTTCACTGCGGAAGCGTTCGGGTCATGGGGTGCTACTAAATCAATATACACAACACAAGGTAATAAAGAATGGAAATTATATTCCATTTTCAAAATATAGATTTATTTAAGAAATAGTTTTACATCATTGTTTCAAAGTGCGGAAGTAAAGCCCATAAAAATATATGTTGTCCCATTAAAAGTTGTGTTAAAATATTTGGAAACACTTCGGATGCCAGTCTTCAATGAATGCCTTTGCCATTGCCCACGCCAAGTAATAAACCTGAGAAAAACATGCTAAATATGTCAACACAAAGGTTGGTGAGTTCATAGGTTTAAGTTTAAGTAATCAAGTTTCCAAGTTGGACCACAGTTGCACATATAGCATCTCCGTGAATGACACTATATGCAAAAAGGCTATTACGCTAGTACCAAGTTCATGCGACCGAAACTACGACAGTGTGCATGCATCTAGAAGCATGATAAATAAAAGCCCAGCAAGTGTATTTCCAGTACACTCAATCAATACGATATGATATACGTCCGACGTTTGCCTATCCGGTCAAACTCGAACGGGGGTGTCATCCCCAATAGATCTATTCATAACAATCGCGCCTCCCCAAAGGGAACTAACGGTAGCATAGTTGGGTTTCAAGGTTGTTCCACGTAATAGTGTTTTCAGTTTCAGGTCCGAAAAGAGTTTTGCATGTTTCTCACCCCCAAAGTTTTATAAATCAAGTAAATAAGAGTAAAAGTGGGGCTATAAACTCACCTCAGCAGTTCGGTGAATAAAGTATCAAGAGATCAAGTAACAAGTAGCTCCAACACGCAACCTAAATTAGTACAACAAGTCTCAGTTTGCAGTTTTGTGTACTCACGACTCGAAGTGTGTAATTAAAGTCAAGTGTTTACAAGTGGTTGTGTTTAATGTTGCTTGTGTGGCAGAGTTTACGTTTAAATCGTTTCAAAGTGTTTCGTAAGTATTGGCTCTTGGAATAGATGTGGGAAAAGGTATACGAAACTTTCGTATAAGAGTCGGCTCAAATATTGGATCAAGTGTTGGGTTTGTTGGGTTTCGAGATGAGAAAACATATTTATGTTTGTATATATTTTTATAGAAGTTGTGTGTAAGTATTATATTTAAAAAAAAAAAAAAAAAAAAAAAAAATTATAGTTTACGCGGACAAGGTCGTTAAATAAAGCATGTGTTAAATATATTTATGAAAAGTGATAAAGTAATATAAGTTTATCAAACTTATAAAGTTTTAGGGTGAAAAGTGTCAAGTAAACAAATTAGAGGGGTTAAAGTTGTAAAGATTATTACAAATTTCAAAGACTTATAAAAGTTTTTAAGAAGGTGTTAAATTGATTAAAGTGGAAGGGTTGAAAGTGTAAAGCTTAATATAAATCATACTTATATGAGTTTTGAAGAAATGACATTTGGTGCAAAGTCAAAGGGCTAAATCTGCCAATAAGCGAAACTGGCAAAAGTAACACAAAAAAAAAATGAGCAGCGTCGCTGCTAAGGATTGAACTCAAGACCTTTCGCCTACACAGACTTGTCCCTCCCAACTGAGCCAAGTGTTCCTTTGATGATATGTTTTGCAGTTTAGCGTATTTAAGGGGATTTGCAACTGTTTATTATTTGTTATGCATTTCCTTATCAGTATGTCGCATGAGTAAGTTTTGTTGTTTCATTTCTTCTCCAACTGAGTTTGTATGCATGTCGACTATAACTAGCATCATAAGTATTTCAAACTAGTTTTATGGTACCACACAAGCTTTTACGATACATTATGTTTGTTTAGCTCCGATTTTATACGTGACATGTGTGAAATGAAAACGAGTTTAGAAGTTTAAAGCACTTCGCAAACATTACAAAGAAACTAAGTACGAGACTCCAAGCTACTTAACGTATTGAAATAGATCGAGGAACTTACGACACCAAAAGTGGTGGGGAAGAATACGCACGGACAAGGATGAGAAAGAAACCCGATATGTTTTCCAAAGTGAACCCGACTATCTTGCTTCTAAACCCTTATGCTCGTTACCTTAGTTTTTCCTTTGAGTGTTTGGAAGTTTTAATGAGGGTGTGGAAAAGTAAGAGTGTCGACTTGAGCTAGAGTAAACCAAGGGAAAACCAAACTTCCAATGCTATACCTTGCATATACTTAGAGGTTTTTGAATGAAATTTTTGTAAGTGAAATATGAAATGAGCTAAGGCTCGTGGGTTTTTAAGAAGCAAAGAGGAAGAACCCTTTGGTTAAAGACCAAGAGTCTTTGTTGAGCATGGGTATATGAGACTTGATTTTACTACACCCTAGGAAGTATCTTAAGAACAAGCAAATGGGTTTGGCTTTTCTTGAGTGGTTTTCGGCTGCTACAAGGACAAAGGGGGAGATGAGATGGGTTGTGTGCATGGGGAACATGTTTCCCAAGGTCAAATGTCTAGTTATATGTTGGTTATTATGTTTATTTTTCAAACAAGGTTTCAAGGCTAATACATGTGCAAGGTTTTGGAAGAGGTAGGTGCACTTGTGTGAGTATGTTCGGCAGTCAAGGACAAGAGGGAAGAAAAGTGTGTCATAATGCTTGGTTACATGTGTTTTAGACTTAATATAATATGAGTTTAGGGTGGCTAGTTTGGGTGTTCTTGTCTCCTCTTTGAACTACATATACATGCACATGTATAAAGAAAATATAAAGTTGATGTTGTTGCTTTTGTTTTGGTGTCTACTGTCGTGGGGTTACAAGCAAAAAAAGGAAGAAAAACAATTTATGCATTTGACCATGGTTTTGTTGGGTCTAGGCTGAGAAACAAAAAGGAGCTAGGCCCAAGAGAATAGATAAGAGTTGGGTTGGGTTGGATAAAACATGCGAGCCCAAGAAATTTAAAATGTATTGGATCGGGTAGTGTTGGGCTTAGAGGCCCGGTAGAAAATAAAAATATAAAAGTTTATTATATATTTATTTTATATAATTTTTATTATCGAGGTCGAGGTAAGTTTCAAAAAAATATATACGCGTGACTTGTCGTGTTTAAAGTTCGAAACGAAATAAAAAAAATATATAGTCGCGAAAAATCGGTAGGGAAATTTACGAGTTGTTATAGTACCTACCCCTTAAAAGAAACCACGTCCTCGTGGTTTACGATGCGAGAATCATCGAGGTCGATATGGTGACGAGATGCGAGAATATATACTTAAAACGTGACGTGGAAAAGGAATAGTCGTTTAAGGAAGATTTAATGACATGCGGTGATAAGTAAACAAAAGATAAAGGATTCATTAAGCGGAATATTCAGAATACATCACGGTTACACAAAAGAGTACAATAGATAGGAAACTTAAAGGATTGCGATCTAAGAGGGCGGATAATTTCTTTGTTGTCGTCAGTTTAGATAGTGTTGAAGTTGATCTTGACGCTCCTCTTTTTCTCCAAGGAAATAAGCTCTTCCTCGGGCTGGTTCAATCTGGGTCTTTCCATTCTGATCCTTTGGATTGGGACACTCATTCTTGTAGTGTCCTCGTTCTCCACACCCGAAGCAAGTTATGTTAGCAAGATCCTTTGACTTGCAGTCTTTGGCCATGTGCCCAATCTTCTGGCAATTGCGACACTTCACATTACACTGACCACTGTGGTGGAGTTTACAGCGGTTGCACAAAGGGTGCTTCCCTTCATAGCCCTTCTTTTCTTCTGTTCCAGCAGAGCGGACCTTAGCTACTTCTTGCCTCTTGTTTTGATTGTTGTTGTTGTCCTTGGAGTTATCATTCCACTTCCGCTTGTTGTTATCTGCTGCTTCAGCGGCATCCTCAATCACTTGATCCATTAACTTGTTTGACACTTCAATAGTCTCGTGAAGGTCAGCAGCCTTGGAGGTAGTCACATTTCCTTTAATAGATGGAGGTAGCCCTCCGATGTATCGCTCTATCAAGCGAGTTTCAGTTGGTACCATCTCTGGACATAGCAAGGCCAACTCTTGGAAACGTTGGTTATAGAATGCCATATCAGTACCCTTCACCTTGAGATTCCAGAACTCATTCTCTAGCTTCTTGACCTCATTGCGAGGGCAATATTTCTTGAGCACCATATCCTTGAATTCTTCCCAAGGCATGGCATAAGCAGCATCAATGCCTGCAGACTTCAGGTAATTATTCCACCAAGTTAAGGCAACCTCTTGAAAAGTGAACGAAGCAAACTTCACCCTATCTTCATCTTCACAGTTGCAGATCCTGAACACAGTTTCCAGCTTTTCAATCCATCGGGTTAAAACAACAGCTCCCTCCGTTCCATTATAACCGCCAGTCATACAGTTACGGAACTCCTTGTACGTGCAACCACGTTTATTACCAGTAGGCCTAGAAGTTCCAGCATCAGTGGTTGAGTTGTTCGAATTGATCGCAGCTAGCGCTGCTGCCACGCGTTCATTGACCAGTTGGTCAATCATGGCTTGATCCATAGCAGGTGGGTTTGCAGCAGCCCCGGCAGGAGCAGGAGTGGGAGTGGGAGTAGCGGCGGGTCGGCCACGGGTGATTCTTGTTGACTTTCTCCTAGCCATCTTCTATGATACAAGAAAAGACGATAATTGAGTTTAGAATAGACGGAGTAATGTCGTATGAGGTTAGGAAGGATAGAATCTATGAGTGAAATAAGAGGATGTGACCAGTGACAAAGGTGGTTTTAAATATGTGGGTGAAAATAATATAAATCAAGTAGTTGTATGTTACATAAAGAAATAACATAGAAGCAATTAGGGGCATATCATAGTGCGATATTGTAATAGTGGGCATGTTACGCAGTTTAACATAGAGAGGTAACAAGTATAAGCATTCGTAGTCTACTCTACACTATCCTTAAATTAATTATTCCTTAATTTCATTCAGTTTGTTACATCAACATTATTCTCATTTAAACTTCGCGACCCAATCAAACAAGAACAGCCTTAAAGTTTAAACATGAGTTAATTAAGAAACTTAATGATTTTGAGAAATAACTAATTTAATTCAAATAAGAGTTTATACGAACCTAAAATACAATAGTAATACATAGCACGACTACATCGTGTAACAGTAGGCAAGGCATGGCAGACATTGGCAGTTGTGGCGGCGTTGAAGTGTTTTTAAGGAAATGTGGTTATAGTTTAGGTTTTGAAAAATACCTAATTCTCTATAACCTAGGCTCTGAATACCAATCTGTAACACCCCCAAAATTTCACTGCGGAAGCGTTCGGGTCATGGGGTGCTACTAAATCAATATACACAACACAAGGTAATAAAGAATGGAAATTATATTCCATTTTCAAAATATAGATTTATTTAAGAAATAGTTTTACATCATTGTTTCAAAGTGCGGAAGTAAAGCCCATAAAAATATATGTTGTCCCATTAAAAGTTGTGTTAAAATATTTGGAAACACTTCGGATGCCAGTCTTCAACGAATGCCTTTGCCATTGCCCACGCCAAGTAATAAACCTGAGAAAAACATGCTAAATATGTCAACACAAAGGTTGGTGAGTTCATAGGTTTAAGTTTAAGTAATCAAGTTTCCAAGTTGGACCACAGTTGCACATATAGCATCTCCGTGAATGACACTATATGCAAAAAGGCTATTACGCTAGTACCAAGTTCATGCGACCGAAACTACGACAGTGTGCATGCATCTAGAAGCATGATAAATAAAAGCCCAGCAAGTGTATTTCCAGTACACTCAATCAATACGATATGATATACGTCCGACGTTTGCCTATCCGGTCAAACTCGAACGGGGGTGTCATCCCCAATAGATCTATTCATAACAATCGCGCCTCCCCAAAGGGAACTAACGGTAGCATAGTTGGGTTTCAAGGTTGTTCCACGTAATAGTGTTTTCAGTTTCAGGTCCGAAAAGAGTTTTGCATGTTTCTCACCCCAAAGTTTTATAAAGCAAGTAAATAAGAGTAAAAGTGGGGCTATAAACTCACCTCAGCAGTTCGGTGAATAAAGTATCAAGAGATCAAGTAACAAGTAGCTCCAACACGCAACCTAAATTAGTACAACAAGTCTCAGTTTGCAGTTTTGTGTACTCACGACTCGAAGTGTGTAATTAAAGTCAAGTGTTTACAAGTGGTTGTGTTTAATGTTGCTTGTGTGGCAGAGTTTACGTTTAAATCGTTTCAAAGTGTTTCGTAAGTATTGGCTCTTGGAATAGATGTGGGAAAAGGTATACGAAACTTTCGTATAAGAGTCGGCTCAAATATTGGATCAAGTGTTGGGTTTGTTGGGTTTCGAGATGAGAAAACATATTTATGTTTGTATATATTTTTATAGAAGTTGTGTGTAAGTATTATATTTAAAAAATATATATAATTTTTATAGTTTACGAGGACAAGGTCGTTAAATAAAGCATGTGTTAAATATATTTATGAAAAGTGATAAAGTAATATAAGTTTATCAAACTTATAAAGTTTTAGGGTGAAAAGTGTCAAGTAAACAAATTAGAGGGGTTAAAGTTGTAAAGATTATTACAAATTTCAAAGACTTATAAAAGTTTTTAAGAAGGTGTTAAATTGATTAAAGTGGAAGGGTTGAAAGTGTAAAGCTTAATATAAATCATACTTATATGAGTTTTGAAGAAATGACATTTGGTGCAAAGTCAAAGGGCTAAATCTGCCAATAAGCGAAACTGGCAAAAGTAACACAAAAAAAAAATGAGCAGCGTCGCTGCTAAGGATTGAACTCAAGACCTTTCGCCTACACAGACTTGTCCCTCCCAACTGAGCCAAGTGTTCCTTTGATGATATGTTTTGCAGTTTAGCGTATTTAAGGGGATTTGCAACTGTTTATTATTTGTTATGCATTTCCTTATCAGTATGTCGCATGAGTAAGTTTTGTTGTTTCATTTCTTCTCCAACTGAGTTTGTATGCATGTCGACTATAACTAGCATCATAAGTATTTCAAACTAGTTTTATGGTACCACACAAGCTTTTACGATACATTATGTTTGTTTAGCTCCGATTTTATACGTGACATGTGTGAAATGAAAACGAGTTTAGAAGTTTAAAGCACTTCGCAAACATTACAAAGAAACTAAGTACGAGACTCCAAGCTACTTAACGTATTGAAATAGATCGAGGAACTTACGACACCAAAAGTGGTGGGGAAGAATACGCACGGACAAGGATGAGAAAGAAACCCGATATGTTTTCCAAAGTGAACCCGACTATCTTGCTTCTAAACCCTTATGCTCGTTACCTTAGTTTTTCCTTTGAGTGTTTGGAAGTTTTAATGAGGGTGTGGAAAAGTAAGAGTGTCGACTTGAGCTAGAGTAAACCAAGGGAAAACCAAACTTCCAATGCTATACCTTGCATATACTTAGAGGTTTTTGAATGAAATTTTTGTAAGTGAAATATGAAATGAGCTAAGGCTCGTGGGTTTTTAAGAAGCAAAGAGGAAGAACCCTTTGGTTAAAGACCAAGAGTCTTTGTTGAGCATGGGTATATGAGACTTGATTTTACTACACCCTAGGAAGTATCTTAAGAACAAGCAAATGGGTTTGGCTTTTCTTGAGTGGTTTTCGGCTGCTACAAGGACAAAGGGGGAGATGAGATGGGTTGTGTGCATGGGGAACATGTTTCCCAAGGTCAAATGTCTAGTTATATGTTGGTTATTATGTTTATTTTTCAAACAAGGTTTCAAGGCTAATACATGTGCAAGGTTTTGGAAGAGGTAGGTGCACTTGTGTGAGTATGTTCGGCAGTCAAGGACAAGAGGGAAGAAAAGTGTGTCATAATGCTTGGTTACATGTGTTTTAGACTTAATATAATATGAGTTTAGGGTGGCTAGTTTGGGTGTTCTTGTCTCCTCTTTGAACTACATATACATGCACATGTATAAAGAAAATATAAAGTTGATGTTGTTGCTTTTGTTTTGGTGTCTACTGTCGTGGGGTTACAAGCAAAAAAAGGAAGAAAAACAATTTATGCATTTGACCATGGTTTTGTTGGGTCTAGGCTGAGAAACAAAAAGGAGCTAGGCCCAAGAGAATAGATAAGAGTTGGGTTGGGTTGGATAAAACATGCGAGCCCAAGAAATTTAAAATGTATTGGATCGGGTAGTGTTGGGCTTTTAGAGGCCCGGTAGAAAATAAAAATATAAAAGTTTATTATATATTTATTTTATATAATTTTTATTATCGAGGTCGAGGTAAGTTTCAAAAAAATATATACGCGTGACTTGTCGTGTTTAAAGTTCGAAACGAAATAAAAAAAAAATATAGTCGCGAAAAATCGGTGGGAAATTTACGAGTTGTTATAGCATACACACAACTAATCAAAGACATACTTGAATTAATGAAGTAAAGACTTATCTTGATGTAAGATAGGGTTTAAAACCCTAAAATACTATACAAGACACCTTTGGTTCGGTTTTAGGTTTTTACTCCAAAGACTCTCCACACAAAAGACTGAAAAATTCGGATTCTATATATAAGATTACAATTGCGACGGCGTCACCTTATGTTTAGTGACACCGTCGTGTCGCCGCCATTAGGGTTTCGTCTTGGCCACGTTAACCTTGCGACGGCGTCACCTTAAGTCCGTGACGCCGTCCTCTTCAGCTTCTGACGTCGTCTGGATTGCATCTAGGCCGTCTGAGTAGCGACGGCCTACTCTTTCACAACTAGACGTCGTCGCTTGTAAATACGAGTTTTGGGTTCTGGCCCGTCACAATAATTTTGGGACGGCGTCAGAATGTAGCACCTGACGCCGTCGCCTTCTACTTTCAGCAACTGTGAGTGTCTCGATTTTGACTTTGGCCATTTTCTTCATATATTCGCGCATTTTCGTCCAAATAAGTGCCATTCCAGCATTTTGCCTTCAAGAGACCTAAAAAGTGAAAAGGAACGATATTAAGCAATAACGGATACAAAAGTGATCAAATAAGGACTTAAACGACCCCTCAAAATGGTACCTTTTAAAACCTTATCAAATATCCATACACTTGTTATTTGCTTGTCCTCAAGCAAATCTGCTTTTAGCCAATTAATTTATAAGTTAGGGGTCATGAAGCATTAATTCAAAATGGTCCACAACACATATAAGCCCCGCAAAAGTCATAACAAGCACGGAAATTACATACTAGCACCTCACATGGGGTGTTTGGATACTCACATATCTCTCGGGTGTATATATGAAATATAACAAATAGGAAATGGAAGATAAACACTTATTAACCGGTCCTAGTACATAGATTACCATAGGCTTGAGAATAGATCAAACCTCCATCGCTTTGGCGTAAGCACCTAGGAAAGACTATCAAAGAGGTCTTTTAAAGGGTTGTAACGTTAGGCTTACGGTAGGGAAATAAGGGTTTGGTGGGATAGGCTATTTAGTGGTGGCAAGTCAAAAATCTTTATGTTAACTTCATATGAAGAATGGCGTTGCTAAGCCAAGACTCGACACTCTAAACTCTACATAACTGAAATAAACAAACATAAATTTAAAGATAGATGTAGGATGGTAGCCCTTTTTTTTTTTTTTTTTTTTTTTTTTTTTTTCACACTCTATTTTTTTTCTTTTCTCTTTTTCTATTTTTTTCGATTTTTTTTTTTTTTTTCATACACTTTTACTCTACCATCCGCTACGGTAACATCAAAATGATAGGGATTTATAGGCACATCCCTACACTTGAGTTTTTATTACTCTAACACTAATTTGACCCGAATTGAAAAGATCAAAACACTTGGGGTACATTATTACGCAAACAAAGGGAATTTGAATTTAACGTTCCCTTCCCGTCATTTCATAAACTTTAACTTTTCCCATGAATCCCAATCGTCCCAAAACTGTATACAAAGGATATGACTCGACTTAGCAACTTATGCAAGCAACTAGATAATTGAACTAAGGGTTTAGGGTGATAACAAACATTTGCACTAAAAGTGAGTGCATAAAGGGTAGGCTAAGGCGATTTGGGTGTATATTTGGGGGTGGGGTGTAAACAATGCTCTTCATTGATATTCCGGAAAAACCGAAACATCACGAGAACCGCGAAAAGGATAGGCTCTGAGGGGTTAACTAGGGGTATCGTGTACTAAATATGAGTACAACGCAAAGGGTGTGGGGGAATTACTCAACGGATATGGAAGAAGTAATTATATTACAGGTATCAAACAAGGGTTATCCTAATGCCTCTTATCATTTAGTTATTCCTAACTACACAAGTGTAGCCTCACTTGCGATCTCGGGATGCATCACAAAACAAGTTCTAGAATCTAATATACTACCGGTTCATACTCTAAGCATTGAAGATGAATGCTTCTAATTCCTACTAATCTAAGGGCGATCCTCACATTTTGGTGGAATTTGGGTGGTAAAGGGTTTTGTGCTAGTCATATAACTTCCTATCCGTGAGACGCTTTTGTTAAGACTAATGGCCCACTCTTATATGTCATGAAAAATTTTTAATTTGGTGCCAAAATTACCCTAACCGACATTTTCTCATGGTTTATTACACAATCACAATTGGACAAAGCAAATAATCAAGGATAAGCATAGTTTCAAAGTTCCCGTTTTATTTTCCCTCCCTACACTTAAACTGAACATTGTCCCCAATGTTCCCCGAAAGTATCAAAGTTATGATAAAAGAAGGTAATTAAAAACGAAAGAAACTAATACTCCCCTGATTAGCTCGGTAGGATCCGTGTAAAGTGGTGGTTAAACTCTTTTCCAAGAAGAATTATTGCGTGAAAAGCTCCTCCAATCTTATGTAACTTCTTCTTGACAAACTAAACTTGCACACTTGAAGAAAACAAACGAAACCTTTGCGTAAAATCGGCGGTAATAATATATATAAGACTCGATTTAAACTAGGATATAATGCTTGTGGAATGGATGTTTACAGAATTTCTAAGAAAATTAAGACCTGGAAAATTCCAAAAATTTATAAGTAGCTCAGAAAACGAGAAAAAGTAATCTGATGTTTTTACTCCTTCCTGACGCCGTCAGGTTGCAATCCTGACGCCGTCAGGTTATCCTGACAAAAACTGGTCTGCGATTTTCTTGAAAAAATTCTGGAAAATTTACATCTTTAGAATCTGGAAAAATTTCTGCAAAAACATCCATTATGACTCGATACAAGCATTTGACTCGAACAAACAAACATAAATATCTTTTAGTTAATTGTTATTCTCATGTTTACGTTTCTTTTGAAAACGTGTGTAATCCTCCCTACACTTATCCCTTATGTAAAATACCTTTATATGCAATTAAGACGAGGTTAAAAACAAAATAAAGCATTTTTACAAATTTAAACATGAGGATAAACAATTAATAAAAGATATATGACACTCAAACAAGCAAACAATTAAGCATGGGTTGCCTCCCATGAAGCGCTTTTCTTTATTTAAGAGTCTTGTAGCTAGACTCATAGTCGTGCTCCTACGTTTTCTCATTAATCCTCTCGTGCTCATACTTAAGCCATTCCAACGCTCTTTCATTCTTTTTGTAATCATCTCCTAATTCAAGGCATTTTTTGTAATACCGCTTAGTTTTCTCATATGGGTACCTAAGCCCACTCTGCTTATCCCTTTCACTAAGCAATGGAATAGGGGTCATTCTATTACAAACCTCGATGTCCTTATGTTTAAACCTAGGATGAGCGCGTGGCATTTGGTAGATGAAATCTTCAACTTCATCAGAGAATGTAATTAGACCATCAATCATCCGTTCATTCAACCTAGTTAATTTTTTGAAAGGTTTTCCAAAAATTATTTGAGTGAGGTCCTTATCTATAAATTCTCCTAAGTCTTCTAAGACCATGAACTCTACCAAATAAGCAAAACTTCCGACAAACACGTGCAAATAAATGACTGCTTCAACAACATTGTTCCCTTGATAAGTTAACTCATTGACCTTGATCTTGTTGTATAGGTCCCTTGAGATTAAATTTAAAGGTAACAATGAATTCAAATAAGCATCGAACCCTTCTAGTCCTATTTTGCAAGGGAATTGCATGTTAAAGGGGTCATCTTTCTCAATCCTACACCTAGGGTCAAAACATTGGGAGGGGTCTTCCTTAATTTCATTAATGACCTATCCGCTATCAAGTGCCTCACCATAATCAAATTCCTCGTCAGAATCAGAGTAATAGAAAGGACTTTGTTGTTGCCAATTTATCTCATTATGCCCTAGGTGATTACCAAAATGGTGAGTGGGTGAAGGGTTTTGTGGGATTGCGTTCTCAATCTCGGGATTGGGAACGGGTAGAGTGAAGAATCTTCGATGGAAGATACGAATCATGGTGAGTGATGTTTTTTTTTTTTTTTTTTTTTTTGTTTTTTTTTTGTTTTTTTTTTTTTTTTTTTACGAACGAGGGTCACGAAGAAGGGGGATAGACTAAGAGAAAGCTAAAAAATGAGAATAAAGTTTACTTGATAGGAATCAAGCAAAGAACCTAAACGAGGTGGACTACTAACTAGCTATTCTATTCCCCGGCAGCGGCGCCAAAAACTTGATAACGCTACACGCGTCGTTCGGGGTCAAGGAAACTTCCTTTTCTTCGAGCAAGTTTTATAACACCCTAGGCATTTAACCTAATCGTTGTAGTGTAGTAATTAGGGTAAGCCATGGGAATTGATATCGTTCTCTAGGGGAATAGGAATGCTAGTAAGGAGTTACTACGCTAAGGTTAAGATTGAGGAAGATTATTTTTTATCTTTTTATGTTTTTTAGAAAATGGAAAGGTACGAATCTCGGGTATTGGATTTGGGGGGTTGGTATTTCTACCGATTACTCTACTATTATCTAATTATCTAAACTAAGGTTGTGGGAGTCTATGTCTAATTAATGTGTGCTCGTATGATAGTTTAAAGATGTGTTTACTTAGTTTGTATTACTCCTTAATTATCTCCTATTGATGGTTGAGTGTCACGTCTTATTCCTAGTTGCGTTGTGTGTCTAAAGTTGTAGGGTATGCGTTTCTCCCTAACTATTCGAACTTACCAAAGGGTCTCGTCTACAAACCCACTAGGGATGATAAACTCCTACTCTAAGGCGCTCTTTGGATGGTTTAGCCTACAACTACTCAGGTAATTATATTCTAAGGTTCACAAAGATGAATCAAGCATTAAGTACACAACGAATGACCTATCGCATTACTAGATCATTATTCAACTAAGATAAGAAACAACCAATCAATATTCAATAATTAAGTTTCATACCTCCTAAGCAAACACACAAATAAATTAGCCGGACATGGAAAACATGCAAGCATACACACAACTAATCAAAGACATAATTGAATTAATGAAGTAAAGACTTATCTTGATGTAAGATAGGGTTTAAAACCCTAAAATACTGTACAAGACACCTTAGGTTCGGTTTTAGGTTTTTACTCCAAAGACTCTCCACACAAAAGACTGAAAAATTCGGATTCTATATATAAGATTACAATTGCGACGGCGTCACCTTATGTTTAGTGACGCCGTCGTGTCGCCGCCATTAGGGTTTCGTCTTGGCCACGTTAACCTTGCGACGACGTCACCTTAAGTCCGTGACGCCGTCCTCTTCAGCTTCTGACGTCGTCTGGATTGCATCTAGGCCGTCTGAGTAGCGACGGCCTACTCTTTCACAACTAGACGTCGTCGCTTGTAAATACGAGTTTTGGGTTCTGGCCCGTCACAATAATTTTGGGACGGCGTCAGAATGTAGCACCTGACGCCGCCGCCTTCTACTTTCAGCAACTGTGAGTGTCTCGATTTTGACTTTGGCCATTTTCTTCATATATTCGCGCCTTTTCGTCCAAATAAGTGCCATTCCAGCATTTTGCCTTCAAGAGACCTAAAAAGTGAAAAGGAACGATATTAAGCAATAACGGATACAAAAGTGATCAAATAAGGACTTAAACGACCCCTCAAAATGGTACATTTTAAAACCTTATCAGCAGTGAACCAAATTGTTGTAGTGTAGTATTGGGTAAGCCTCGAGGATTGATATCGTTCTCTAGGGGAATAGGAATGGTAGCAAGAAATGTATTACGCTAAGATGAGGGTTGAGGATGATTCTTTTTTATTTATTTTTTAGTTTTTTAGAAAGTTAAGGGTAAAATCTCGGGGCAATTGGTTTGGGGGGTGGTACTTCTGTCGGTTACTTCTACTATTCTAATTATCTAATACTACGGGTAGCTATGTCTATTTGATGTGTGCTCGTATGATGATTAAAAATGTGTTTACCTAGATACTATTACTCCCTAGTTATCTTTTATTGATGGTTGAATTGTCACACCTTATTTTTAACGCGTTGTGCTTCCGAAGGTCGTAGGGTGTGCTTTTGCCCTAACTCTTTGAGGTCACCTTTGGGTTTAGCCTATGAAATCCACTAATTCATTCATAAACTAACTTTCACAAAGATTATTCAAGAATTAAACACAACGAAAGCCTAGTTGCACTCCTAAGCCAATTACAATTAAGATATGAGACAGCCTAACAATAAATAATAACTAGGTTTCATAGATCTAAGTAAACACACAAGAAATTTAGCTAGACATGTTAAACAAGCAAGCATACACACAATCAATGGAAGACATAATGATACTTTGGATTAAAACACTTATCTTGATGTGTAAAATAGGGTTTGGGACCCTAAGATACTGTCCAAGTAAAACTACAAACGTTTAGGGTTTCTACTCCAAAAGTCTACCTAATTAAATGCAGAAAAATCGAATTCTATATATAGATTTACACTTGCGATGGCGTCTCCTTATATGTGGGACGTCGTCAGATCGCCGTCATTAGGGTTTTCGTCTTGGCCAAGTCATCGATGGGACGACGTCACCTTAGGGTGCGTTTGGTTCGCAGAATATTTTTGAAGGAATTGTAATCTTTGGAAGGAATTGTAATTTGAATGAATTGTAATTCAAAGAATTGGAATGTGTTGTAATTGTAATGTGTTGGAATTGTAATTGATGAAATCTGTCATTGTGTTTGGTTGACTTGCAACGTAATGTACTTCAGAAAATAATAATAATAATAATAATAATAATAATAATAATAATAATAATAATACTAAATAATGAATATAATAATAATAATAATAATAATAATAATAATAATAATAATAATAATAATAATAATATAATTATATATTAATAATAATAATAATAATAATAATAAATAATATTATTTAATAATAATAATAATAATAATAATAATAATAATAATATAATAATAATAGTAAATAATAATAATATAATAATAAAAATAAAAATAAAAATAATAAATAAATAAATATAATAATAATAATAATAATAATAATAATAATAATAATAATAAGTAATAATAATAAAATAATAATAATGATAATAAATATTATTATTATTATATAAATATTATTATAATAAATATTTATAATATTATAATAATAAATATTATTATTATTATTATATAAATATTATTATAATAAATATTTATTATTATTATTATTATTTAATATTTACATTAAATATTTATTATTATTATTATATTATGATCATTTATTTTTTTATTATTATTATATAAATATTATTATAATAGTTATTTATTTTTATTATATTTATGAATATTAATATTATAATATTTTGTTATTTTATTATTATTATTTATTATTTATATTAAATATTTATTATTATTATTATTATTATTATTATTATTATTATATAAATAATAATAATAATAATAATAATAATAATAATAATAATAATAATAATAATAATAATAATAATAATAATAATAATAATATTTCTCGCCCCTCACATGGTGTTAAATTATTGGGTGGACCTGTTAGTGTGGATTTTGAGTTTGGTAGTAAGTTGGTTATGAAAAGGGTTGCTAAAACTATTGAACTTATGGATGCGGTTGCCAAACTTAATGATCCTCAATGCGAGTTGTTGCTTCTTCGTACATGTGCTGGTATTTCTAAGTTATACTTTTCTATGCGCACATGTTCTCCTCGGGTCTTTGGTTGTGCTTAGGTTTCTTTTGATGCTGCACTTCGTTCTTCCTTGGAGCGCATTGTCACTGCTTCTGGGCCCGGTTTTGGCGATTGGCAGTGGAGACTCGCCACCTTACCCTTTACTTTTGGGGGGCTTGGTTTATATTCTGCAGGTGATGTCTTGAACTATGCCTTCCTTGCTTCTCGACTTCAATCTGCTAGCTTACAGTCTAAGCTCCTCCTTAGTTCTGGTGTTGTAACTGTTGGTCCCTCCTTTGATGATGCTCTACGTACTTTTAATGTGAATATGGATATTGACCTTTTGAGTAACCCTAGCGAGGTCGCTGCCCCCAAACTTATGAAGAAATTGGCAGATATATATTTCGATCGGGTTACCCAATCTGTTGAGTCTACTTTCCATCTTTCTACTCGACAGATGGCTTTATGGAGTTCTCTAAAGGAGGATCATACTTCGGATTGGCTTAGGGTGGCTCCGATATCTGGACTGGGACAAACTATGAATGCCAGGGCTTATCGTTGTGTGCTATGCTATCGGTTGGGTGTTCCTCTTTTCACTGTTCAGGTTCCGTGTTCAGCTTGTTCTAAGTTATTTTCTGGAGATATTTATGGGGATCATGCTGTTTCGTGCGCGGGTATTGTTGGCATTAAACATCGGCATAACCTTGTGCGTGATGTTCTTGTTGATATATGCTCTCGGTCCGGAATTTCTGCTCGTAAGGAGGTGGATATTGGGCTTTTTGGAGATGGGGACAGATCCTTGCGCCCAGCTGATATAATGCTTTTCTCTTGGGATAGTGGGCGTGATGTATGTGTTGATCTTACGGGATCGTCGCCCTTGACGCAATCTGGGATGACTGATTTTATGCCAGGGCGGGCGATCATTGATGCTGCACGACGTAAACGGGTCAAATATGATACTAAATGTGCGGATATTGGATATGGGTTTCTCCCCTTTTCATTTTCTTCTTTTGGAGAGCTTGAGAAGGATGCAGTCACCTTACTTAAGCGTATTCGACGATTCTCTACGACTCAAGACATTGGAGCACGTGCTGCGGTTCATATTTTTAATAGGATTGGTTTTGCTATTGCTAGAGGTGTGGGGGCCCAGTTGGTTTCTCGGCTCCCCACCAATTTCTTGTAAATCCTATGAGTTTTTAATAAAGTGATGATTTAAAAAAATAATAATAATAATAATAATAATAATAATAATAATAAAATTCTGAATTACAACGTAATTCAAAACTTTCCATCGAACATCCTATGTAATCTGAATTCCCTCATTTGATGTAATTGTAATAACTGAATTACAATTACAACACAAACCAAACAACCTACGTAATGTAATCTGAATTACAATTCCCTCCATTCTGCGAACCAAACAGCCGATGTAATGTAATCAAATTACAATTGCATTCAATTACGTCGGATTACGGTGAACCAAACACACCCTTAGAGTTGTAACGCCGTCAGTCTTCAAGTGGGACGTCGTCATGATTCTGGATCTGGGCCGTCTGAGATAAAAAGTCTGAGTGACGCCCTTCTTCTTCAAAGCCTGACGCCGTCAGGTTGTATGAGCAAAAATTCCACTGAGCCGTCTGGTGCATGTTTTTATCAAGTCTGTATAAAGGGACGGCGTAGCCCTTTGATTGGGACACCGCCAGGTTCAGTTTGAGTAGCTTGAGTGGCTTCGATCCTGACTTTGCCATTTTTTTCATGTATTCACTCCTTTTCGTCCAAATATGCATCATTCTAGCATTTTGTTTCCAAAAAACCTGAAAAGTGAAAAGGAATGAAATTAAGCAGTAACGGATATAAAAGTGGTTGATTAAGGGCTTAAATTTCCCCTTAAAAGTGTACGTTTTAAATCCTTATCAAATATCCCTACACTTGGTATTTGCTTGTCCTCAAGCAAATGTGCTTTTGGCCAATCAATTTATAAGTTAGGGGGCATGAAGCATGGGTTTAAAATAATTCATAACAGGTAAAAGCACCACAATATTCATAACAAGCACGTAAATTATATACTAGCACCTCACAAGGGGTGTTTGGATTCTCTCATCTCTCAGGTTTATATGAAATATAGTAAATGGAAATGGAAGATAAACACTCGTTACCTGGCATAGTACATAGATTACCATAGGCTTGAGACTAGATCAAACCTCCACCGCTTTGGTGTAAGCACCTAGGAACAACTATCTAAGAGGTCTTTACAGGGGTTGTAACGTTAGGCTTACGGTAGGGAAACAAAGGGTTTTATTGGATAGGCGATTTAGTGGTGGCAAGTCAAAAATCTTATCTTACAAGCATGAAAAGCGTGGCGTTGCTAAGCCAAGACTCGACTCACTAAACTCTAGATAACTTGAAACAAAACCAACATAAATTTAAAAATATAAACATAAAGATATATGTAGGATGGTAGCCTGTATGTTTTTTTATTTTTTCATTTTTTTTAACACTCTTTTTTTTTCCTTTTTTTGAATTTTTTTTTTCATACACTTTTACTCTAGCATCCTCTACGATAACATCAATATATAAGGGATTTAAAGGAGCATCCCTACACTTGAGTTTTTTTTATTTATCTAACACTAATTGACCCGATTTGAAAAGATCAAAAACACTTAGAGTATAATTACGTAGATAAAGAGAATTTGAATTTAACGTTCTTTCCCGTTACTCCATAAAATATTACTTTTACCCATGAGTCCCAATCATCCCAAAACTGTGTACAAAAGATATGACTCGACTTAGCAACCATGCAAGTAACTAGATAATTGAACTAAGGGTTTAGTAATGATAACAATAATGCACTAAAGATGAGTGCATACAAGGTAGGCTAAGGCGATTTGGGTGTACATTTGGGGGTGGATTGTAAACAATGCTCTTCACTGATATTCCGGAAAACCAAAACATCACGAGAACCGCGAAAAGGATAGGCTCTGAGAGGGTTAACTAGGGGTATCCTGTACTAAAGATGAGTACATCGCAAGGGTGTGGGGTAATTACTCAACCGATGTGGAAGAAGTAATTATAATACAGGTTTCAAACAAGGGTTATCCTAATGCCTCTTATCATTTAGTTATTCCTAACTACACAAGTGTAGTCTCACTAGCGATCTTGGAATGCATCACAAAACAAGTTCTAGAACTTATAATACTACTGGTATACTCTCTAAGCATTAAAGATGAATGCTTTAATTCCTAAAGATCTAGGGGCAAACCTCACACTTTTGGGGTGGAATTTGAGTGGTAAACGATTTTTGTGCTAGTCGTATAACTCCTATCCATGAGACGCTTTATTAAGACTAAAGTTTTAGTTCGTACATGTCATAAAAAATTTTAAATTTAGTGCTAAAATTTCCCTAACAAATATTTCTCATAGTTTATTACACAATTTACTAAGGACAAGACAAATGATCAAGGATAAGAATAGTTTCTAAGTTCCCGTTTTATTCTCCCTCCCTACACTTAAACTGAACATTGTCCCCAATGTTCCCCGAAAGTATCAAAGTTATGATAAAGGAGGGTAAGTAAAAGAGAAATAAACTAGTACTCCCCTGATTAGCTCGGTAGGATCTGTGTGAAGTTGCAGTTAAATTCTTTTCCAAGAAGAATGTATACGTGATAAGCTCCATCTAACGTTGTGTTTCTTCTTCTTGCCAAATATAACCTGCACACTTAAGAAAACAAACGAAACCTTCACGTAAAATCGGTGATAAAACTTTATATGACACAACTACACTAAGATATAATGCTTGTGGAATGGATGTTTGCAGTTTTTCTGGAAAATTAAGACCTGTGAATTTCCAAAAAAAAAATGAGTGGCACAGAAAACGAAAAAATTAGATAAGCTGTTTCTGCTTGACCTGACGTCGTCAGGCTTTCATCCTGACGCCGTCAGGTTGTCATGATAGAAACTGGTCTGCTGTATTTTCCTGGAAAAATTCTGGAAAAATTACATCTTTAGAATCTGGAAAAACTTCTGCAAAACATCCATTATGACTCGATACAAGCATTTGACTCGAACAAACACACACACACACACACACACACACACACACACACACACACACACATATATATATATATATATATATATATATATATATATATATATATATATATATATAGGGTAGTGTTAAAATGAAAAGTTTCTTATAATGAAAAGAGTGAGAAGGCATGTGGAGGTGACATGTGTCACCTTTGCCACATCACCATGCCATGTGTCACCCCCACCCCCACCCCCAACCACCCACCCCACCCCCCCCCCCCCCCGCAAAAAAAAAATTCCCGCAAAAATTTATTACTGCATCACAGTTATAAAAATACTGCATCACAATCATAATTGTGATGCAGTAATTTATAACCTTAATGCACTAAAATCATGATTATGATGCAGTTAATTTATAACCGTGATGCAGTAACTTATAACCTTAATGCACTAATAAGTTTTGGTGCATCTTTATTATAAGTTACTGCATCATTCTACAAAAGGTGTAGATTGGCGGGAACACCCTGACCCCGGGTGCCTTTTGGAACCAACCATTGTCCACCCCACAAGGAATAGCTCCGGAAACTCTCCTGGCCTAGTGGGGCACCAACTGGAGTGAGCACGAGCCAAGACTCGGACCCCTAAGCTCTTATTCCACAAAGTCTCTCCAGTGTGCCCACAGGTTTTGCGGAGGTGGGTACCTATATGAAGCAAATGCCAAGGATGGGACTTGAACTTGGGTCAATTGACTCAAGCACAAGTGCTCCAACCATTGGACTAATGCTCCATTGTAAGTTACTGCATCATAGTTAATAGTTCAGTGCATCAACTATGATGCACTAAAATCAAGGTTATAACCTTAAATGCACTAAAATCATGATTGTGATGCAGTAACTTTATAACTGTAATGCAGTAATTTATAACCTTAATGCACTAAAATCATAATTGTGACGCAGTAACTTATAGCCTTAATGCACTAATAAGTTTTGGTGCATCTTTTTTATAAGTTACTGCATCATAGTTAATAGTGCATCAACTATGATGCACTAAAATCAAGGTTATAACATTAATGCACTAAAATTATGATTGTGATGCGGTAACTTTATAACTGTGATGCAGTAATTTATAACCTTGATGCACTAAATTCATAATTGTGATGCAGTAAAAAATTTTGGCGGGAAATTTTTGACGGAAAAAAAAAATTTGCCCAAAAAAAAAATTTTTTTTGGCGGGAAAATTTTTTTTTCGGGGGGGGGGGGTATGGTGATGTGGCATGATGATGTGGCAAAGGTGACACATGTCACCTCCACATGCCTTCTCATTCTTTTCATTATAAGAAACTTTTCATAATAACCCAAACATATATATATTTTTTGGGTAAAGGGGAGTAATCCTGCACCCTGGTAAATATATTAACCAAAGAAACGTTTAAGTACAATGGATATGAGTGAAGTCAAAGATATATATATATATATATATATATATATATATATATATATATATATATATATATATATATATATATATATATATATATATATATATATATATATATATATATATATATCAATTTCATTAATTTTAATTCTCATGTTCATGCTCTTCAAAAACGTATGTGATCTTCCCTACACTTATCTTTTTGTATACCTTTATATGTAATTAATACGAGGTTAAAGACAAAATAAAGCATTTTCACAAAGTCTAACATGAGTATAAACAATAATGAAAAAGATATATAAACACACAGATAAAATTAAAAACAAACATTCAAACAAATAAACATGGGTTGCCTCCTAAGAAGCGCTTGTTTTTGTTCGACTCACGAGCTTGACTCTACCCTTATTTAACTGATAAAGGGGAAGTTTTCCCTACACTTAAGCTTAAATGCGGGTGATATTAGCGATACACACCCTTAGGGTGGATATTTGCTACGTGAGGAGAGGGTGATGGGTGATTTATATGCTCAAAGGGGTGTGCTCCATTTATTATAACCTTACCTAATTATATTGGTGTAGCGGGTGAATCAAGTCATCTACTAGAAAGGGATCATCTTCTATCAACTTTAAGAGATTCTTATTTAAGGATCCATCTTGACCTAATAAACCCGGTTTAAACCCATAATGTTTCTTGTTATCAACCATGAATGGGTGATGTAAGGTCATGGGTTACTCCTATATTAGCTTCCACTCTACATGGCTTAGAGTCTACTACCTTTATCAAGCAACTACTCGGACTATTTATTTTGATGGTTGGATTGGGGCCTAATTCAATTCCTAGATTCACATCTAAAGACGGAAAATTGGGTAAGGTTTTTGGTTGAGGCCCCGACTCATCAAAATTAGGAACATCCCTAGGACTAAGAGAGAGGTCATGACAACAAGCATCTAAACCTACATTCTCTAGTGGTGTTTGGTCCAATGGTTCTATATCAATCGGGGTTCCTATAGTCTCTTCTACTTCTTCCGGGTAAGTTATAGGCGATGTGTTTTCCTCAAGTGATGGTAGGGCTTGTAGGCTTGGAGTTTTCACCTCATTCTCCATTATATCTAGATCTCCTATATGTTCATCATGTGTTTTAGTATAATCTAACTGTCACACCCTCGCCGGAGGCGGAAACACGAGGTATAACGGAAAGGAACATAAGCACAAGATAATAGAACATACCAACGTTTAGATTTAAAAGAAATAGTACACCCTTACAACACCAGTTTAGCCGACATCGGCAAATATATTACAAAGTTTAGTTCCCAAAATATGGCGTTCTATTACATAACGATTTGTGTTGACAAGTGAAAACTTCATTATGCAAGACCTGGTAGAAAAGCTTACTAATGATCACCTGAAATGCATGAGAGAAAAACGGGTCAACTATGAAAATAGTTGGTGAGTAAACATGTTTAGCAAAATAAGAAAACTCGTAAGAAATATTCAAAGCTTTCGGTCAACGAAAATAGTCCACAAAGCAAAGGCATTGTAAATCCACTCAGTTCCAAGTTCCGCCCATACAAAACTTGCAACCTGTGTATTCACAACCCATTGCACAAAATATAGCGTATGAAGTAGTCAAGTATAAGCGGTCATAATAGTTCACAATATAGTACCACGAATATAATAATTCAGGGATGCTACCGATGAAACCAAATTAAGCTGGGTGCCACTACCCAAAGTTATGTTGGGTGCCTCTTCCCAAAGATATACTGGGTGCCTCTTCCCAAAGATATACTGGGTGCCTCTTCCCAAAGATATACTGGGTGCCTCTTCCCAAAGATATAATCCGAACATAGGAGACTTTATAGTGATGCTCCGAACATAGGAGACTTTATAGTGATGCTCCGAACATAGGAGACTTTAGGTCAAGGTCATAACATGTACGGTTCAATAAGTTCAAGTAAGGCATTATTTCATAGCTTGACTTTCACAACTCATCAAACAAGAACTGTCACTAGATCAAGCTAGGAAACAAGTCTTTTGAATGAAGTCTTTTGAAAGATTCGCTCGATATTGGATTTGCTTACACAAATCAAATCAAATCAACAAAATATATAACAACTAAGGTCAAAATCGATAGGTATCAAATTAATCAATGTCGTGAACGTGGTAAGAATTGGAAGGAAGTTATGCACTCAAAATTATGTCGTACAGAATTAAGGTAGTTGTTCGAAAGAATGTACCCGTTAAGCGTTGCGGGCTTCCTCGGTACCCAGATAGAATGCTCGACTACGTGCGGGGGGAATTTCAATGTACTGATCTTGTGGGCCTTCTATTGCCAACGCCAGGTTTGGACGATTACCTCCTTGATTGGGAGTTCTTTTCAGCCTTGGACAGGTATTGCGAAGGTGATCTAGACTTCCACACTCGTAACATGCTTTTCTCTGTCCTTGATTTCAAGTTCTGTTTGAGCAATTTCGCGCGAAGTGGCCCGTCTGTCCACATTTGTCGCACCTTCGGCAGTCTCCTGAGTGATGATAATTACATCGAGTACACAAAGGATGTGGACCTGTATATCCTTTGCGCTCCTGGGTGGTCGCCCCATAGTTCTGGGTTATTCGCTGCCTCTTGTTTTGCTGGTTCTGGTCTCGGCTTCCTTGGTGATCCTCCTGTCGCTTTCGTCCATTGTCGTTTGCTTTTGTTAGTTCTCCAGACCTGATCACATCATTTGTCAAGCGATACGCCATACCCACAGCGGCTTGCAGAGTGGTTGGGTTCGACGAGGTGACATCCCTCCTAATTTCCGGTATCAATCCCCATATATATCGGTCGATCAACTTCTCCACAGTGGAAACCATATGAGGAACCATCCTAGTTAACTCGTGGAAACGGATCGTGTACTTGTCGATCTCTACTCCAACCATCAAGTGATTCCAAAATTCCGCTTCTAGCTTCTGCACTTCATCTTTTCTGCAGTACTCATCAGTTAGTAGTTTCTTAAATGCTTCCCAAGATAACGCATTTGCAGCCCCTCTTCCTCTAGTCTGCAATTGGTTGTTCCACCAGGTCAATGCTCGACCCTGTAGTAGACCAGCAGAGAACTCAACCTTGTTTCCTTCAGTACATTTCGTGATACTAAGTTTCGACTCAACATTCTCGAACCAGGTTAGCAGTCCAATGGCACCCTCAGTACCATGAAATTCCATTGGCTTGCATGTCATGAAAGTTTTGTAGCTGCATCCTTGACCAGCGTTTGAAGTACCTTCTCCGTTGTTGGTTCGTCTAGCATCGAGATGTGTTATAATTTGGGTGAGTAGATCCGCTATTCCAGCTGCGTTGTTGTCTGGATTGTCATTGTTGTTTGGGTTGCCGTTGTTGTTGCCTCCTGAGCGTGTGTTTCTTGCAGCCATGATCCTACAGTGGACCAAAACATCGGGTTGAGTAAACGACATTCGAACGAAGTCAGATGAGGTGCAGAACGGTGGTAATGTGTGTTATAGTGGTCGAAATATGACAGGATCAGGGACATGCTATGTCTAACAAGTCGAAAGATGGAAAAGAGAGGGTATAAATAAGATACGGTAATGTAGACGTGAATATAAAATCATGCAATGCATACCCACCCGACCAATGCAGTTTCAGGTGACCAGACTCTAGAGACTCGACTAAACATGATTTAAAATTATCACTCTTATCATTGCATGGTTCTTCATAAATTAGACATGGTTGATCAGGCTATGTTTAATTTATGAGTAACGATGCAACGATAGGACTAATTGACTCGGATGACGCTCGGTGTTTTTATTTAAAACTTTATTCCGGTTATAGCTGTGATTTTTATTTTTGAAAAATCGGCATTCTCTATAACCTTTAGCTCTGATACCAATCTGTCACACCCTCGCCGGAGGCGGAAACACGAGGTGTAACGGAAAGGAACATAAGCACAAGATAATAGAACATACCAACGTTTAGATTTAAAAGAAATAGTACACCCTTACAACACTAGTTTAGCCGACATCGGCAAATATATTACAAAGTTTAGTTCCCAAAATATGACGTTCTATTACATAACGATTTGTGTTGACAAGTGAAAACTTCATTATGCAAGACCTGGTAGAAAAGCTTACTAATGATCACCTGAAATGCATGAGAGAAAAACGGGTCAACTATGAAAATAGTTGGTGAGTAAACATGTTTAGCAAAATAAGAAAACTCGTAAGAAATATTCAAAGCTTTCGGTCAACGAAAATAGTCCACAAAGCAAAGGCATTGTAAATCCACTCAGTTCCAAGTTCCGCCCATACAAAACTTGCAACCTGTGTATTCACAACCCATTGCACAAAATATAGCGTATGAAGTAGTCAAGTATAAGCGGTCATAATAGTTCACAATATAGTACCACGAATATAATAATTCAGGGATGCTACCGATGAAACCAAATTAAGCTGGGTGCCACTACCCAAAGTTATGTTGGGTGCCTCTTCCCAAAGATATACTGGGTGCCTCTTCCCAAAGATATACTGGGTGCCTCTTCCCAAAGATATAATCCGAACATAGGAGACTTTATAGTGATGCTCCGAACATAGGAGACTTTATAGTGATGCTCCGAACATAGGAGACTTTAGGTCAAGGTCATAACATGTACGGTTCAATAAGTTCAAGTAAGGCATTATTTCATAATTAAGTTCAAGGATTTGTTTCAAGTTCACAAGTTCTAGTCAAACTAGTTAATAAAAGTAGTAAACAATTTAGCTCAAGAATGGTTCATGCATTTCGCCCCAAAATATAGTAAAACGGTAAAAAGGGGGTGTGATTACTCACCCGTTGCAATGATTATGATGACAAAAATGAGTATACTGAAATGTAGCGTGATCTCGAAACTGACCTATTATGAATGATATGATATGTAATAAGTCATGATGTAATGTTTATGCATGCAATTCGTATGTTATTTATACCATTTGTGAGTTTTGAAAAATAATACTTATCGTCGAAAATACTCTTTTGACGTCTTGACCATTTTTAAATTACTTTACAAGTATTTACGTCAAAATGTCATCCTACAATAGTTTCTTAATGATTTTTTGCGAAATTATAACTTTTCGTCGTAAAATAATGTCGTTGGAAATTTCATGAAAGTGACTAAAATGGCCTCGAAAAGCTAGTCGTAAAATGGTGTACGTCGAACGTTAGGAAACGAACTCAACGATTTTGGAAAGCTTGTATCATAATCTCGAAGTTTTGGCATTTAAGTTTTTATCCTAGAGGTCTCGTTCATAAAGAAAAATATAGGTTAAGTAGGGTGATTTTGTCCAAAATGTAGTTTAAAAGTGAATTTCGGCAAAGTTTAAGCAACCGTAGTTAATTCATTACAACTCCGCTATACAAACGGTTAGTCATTTTGGAAAATATGCTTGATGATCTCACTTTTATTAGAAGACATCTCGTTACAAAAAGTTCTACGTCAACGTTAAAAATAGCCTTCAATATGGTTACTTGTTTACCGTAACACTTGTCTAATAAAAATAATATAGTTTTTCGTAAATAATAAAGTTACGGCAATTTTGTGAAAACGTGTATATTTTAGTCGTTACAAATCCGTTTTCTACGTATTATACGTCCTTAGCTTCGTATCAAAGTATACTAATATATTTTTGATAATTCGAAATAATTTATAACGCTTAAGACTCGTTTTTGACTCGTACAAAACAAAAATAGTTTGCTGAAATTTTCAGGATTAATATATTTCGTCGTCAATCTTGAAAAATTCATAACTTCTTCGTTATAGCTCCGTTTTAATCCGTTCAAGCGGCCACGGATTCGTTTTAAAGTATATTTTCTAAATATCTAGGCCAAATATTTTATGTCTACTGTCGTTTTTCCAGATTTACAAAATACGATCAGACCCTTTTTACGACTTGTCAAAATGAATTTTTCCCGTACTAAACCTATTCCAATCCCTTCAAAACAACTCCGAAGATATTCTAATCCTACCATACACCTTCTTAGGGTGTCATGGGTTCCTAAACATCACCAAGACTAATATATAACAAGGGATAAATTATAGGATGATTTATATATGTATAACTCTAAAAACAATGTAAAAATGGTATAAATTTCCATAAGTCTTGCATGCTTGCTCAAAAAATGATGAAATAGATATGAAATGAAAATGAAAGATGTAAAATGAAAGTGATATGCTTACTAGTTACTTGATGAGGTGATTAGAACAAGGATTAAACCTAAACACTCTAGGTTTTTATTTCAAAACCTTGATTAAGAGTGTATTTAGATTGTTAAACACTTGATAATGGAAAAACTTGATGATTTCTTCTTAACCTTATGTATGGCCGGTTTTATGGAGAGGAAAGCAAGATAGAGAGAAACTTTTATTAACTTTGCATTATTTGAGATGAATGAAGTGTGGACTTTAGATGAAGTATAAATCTATACTAGTAATAAAATTTACCAACTCCATAAATGCTACATCCCCCTTGGTCGGCCAAGGGGGAATGCATTTCCTCAAATTCATTTTTTTTTTTTTTTTTATAATGTAAGTATATAAAGGTGTAAGTAAAAGAAACTAAGTATAGGTAACTTGAAAAATTGTATACACATTAATGTATTTAAGGTAGTTTTAGGTAAAAGTAATTTTTAATAGATCAAAGTGAAGTATATTGAGATCATAAAAATTGTAAAAATACATTTCTTGCAAAATTTGAGTGATATAATAATTATCGTGTAGTTTTTAAGAAAAGTGTCGTAATAATATAAATTTAACGATTTATATACAAAATAAATTTAAAACACTAGGTAAACTCAAAATATTGATTTTATAAACTAAATGTAAGTATAAAAATATATCGAGATCATTTTTGGAAGTATCGGATTAAATGTTCAAAATAATAACTTACGCGATAACGTTTATTTAATATGAAATTTACACGTTTAAGGTGAAATGCAAAATCATGAATGAACTATCATGATGCAAATGATGCTAATGATATGTAGACTAAACTTAGTCTATATGAAATGTCCGTGATGATATGATCATGAATTCGCCGCTAAACCATTAAGGTTACGCGAATTTGGAACACGCAAACCTAGTTTACGATAAATGATGAAATTGTGAAGCATGAATTGTTTTGAGAAATGACCGGAATTTGAGAATTGTGACATTCTTCCCATGTCAGCGGAATCACGTCCTCATGATTCGATTAACGATACTATGGTCCGAACCTCGACAAGAGTTCTAAAAGTTCATGCTCGTACGAATAGTCTAAATGATCATGTCAATGCTCATGCATAAGGGTTCCTCATCCAACTAATTATATGCCCGTGATTAGATTTGATGGGGTAAACTTACCCAATATCGAACGTAGCCCTCAAAAGACCTTTAGGTAGTGACTTGAGTAAACTTGTTTCTTAGCTTGACTTTCGCAACTCATCAAACAAGAACTGTCACTAGATCAAGCTAGGAAACAAGTCTTTTGAATGAAGTCTTTTGAAAGATTCGCTCGATATTGGATTTGCTTACACAAATCAAATCAAATCAACAAAATATATAACAACTAAGGTCAAAATCGATAGGTCTCAAATTAATCAATGTCGTGAATGTGGTAAGAATTGGAAGGAAGTTATGCACTCAAAATTATGTCGTACAGAATTAAGGTAGTTGTTCGAAAGAATGTACCCGTTAAGCGTTGCGGGCTTCCTCGGTACCCAGATAGAATGCTCGACCACGTGCGGGGGGAATTTCAATGTTCTGATCTTGTGGGCCTTCTATTGCCAACGCCAGGTTTGGACGATTACCTCCTTGATTGGGAGTTCTTTTCAGCTTTGGACAGGTATTGCGAAGGTGATCTAGACTTCCACACTCGTAACATGCTTTTCTCTGTCCTTGATTTCCAGTTCTGTTTGAGCAATTTCGCGCGAAGTGGCCCGTCTGTCCACATTTGTCGCACCTTCGGCAGTCTTCTGAGTGATGATAATTACATCGAGTACACAAAGGATGTGGACCTGTATATCCTTTGCGCTCCTGGGTGGTCGCCCCATAGTTCTGGGTTATTCGCTGCCTCTTGTTTTGCTGGTTCTGGTCTCGGCTTCCCTGGTGATCCTCCTGTCGCTTTCGTCCATTGTCGTTTGCTTTTGTTAGTTCTCCAGACCTGATCACATCATTTTTCAAGCGATACGCCATACCCACAGCGGCTTGCAGAGTGGTTGGGTTCGACGAGGTGACATCCCTCCTAATTTCCGGTATCAATCCCCATATATATCGGTCGATCAACTTCTCCACAGTGGAAACCATATGAGGAACCATCCTAGTTAACTCGTGGAAACGGATCGTGTACTTGTCGATCTCTACTCCAACCATCAAGTGATTCCAAAATTCCGCTTCTAGCTTCTGCACTTCATCTTTTCTGCAGTACTCATCAGTTAGTAGTTTCTTAAATGCTTCCTAAGATAACGCATTTGCAGCCCCTCTTCCTCTAGTCTGCAATTGGTTGTTCCACCAGGTCAATGCTCGACCCTGTAGTAGACCAGCAGAGAACTCAACCTTGTTTCCTTCAGTACATTTCGTGATACTAAGTTTCGACTCAACATTCTCGAACCAGGTTAGCAGTCCAATGGCACACTCAGTACCATGAAATTCCATTGGCTTGCATGTCATGAAAGTTTTGTAGCTGCATCCTTGACCAGCGTTTGAAGTACCTTCTCCGTTGTTGGTTCGTCTAGCATCGAGATGTGTTATAATTTGGGTGAGTAGATCCGCTATTCCAGCAGCGTTGTTTTCTGGATTGTCATTGTTGTTTGGGTTGCCGTTGTTGTTGCCTCTTGAGCGTGTGTTTCTTGCAGCCATGATCCTACAGTGGACCAAAACATCGGGTTGAGTAAACGACATTCGAACGAAGTCAGATGAGGTGCAGAACGGTGGTAATGTGTGTTATAGTGGTCGAAATATGACAGGATCAGGGACATGCTATGTCTAACAAGTCGAAAGATGGAAAAGAGAGGGTATAAATAAGATACGGTAATGTAGACGTGAATATAAAATCATGCAATGCATACCCACCCGACCAATGCAGTTTCAGGTGACCAGACTCTAGAGACTCGACTAAACATGATTTAAAACTATCACTCTTATCATTGCATGGTTCTTCATAAATTAGACATAGTTGATCAGGCTATGTTTAATTTATGAGTAACGATGCAACGATAGGACTAATTGACTCGGATGACGCTCGGTGTTTTTATTTAAAACTTTATTCCGGTTATAGCTGTGATTTTTATTTTTGAAAAATCGGCATTCTCTATAACCTTTAGCTCTGATACCAATCTGTCACACCCTCGCCGGAGGCGGAAACACGAGGTGTAACGGAAAGGAACATAAGCACAAGATAATAGAACATACCAACGTTTAGATTTAAAAGAAATAGTACACCCTTACAACACTAGTTTAGCCGACATCGGCAAATATATTACAAAGTTTAGTTCCCAAAATATGGCGTTCTATTACATAACGATTTGTGTTGACAAGTGAAAACTTCATTATGCAAGACCTGGTAGAAAAGCTTACTAATGATCACCTGAAATGCATGAGAGAAAAACGGGTCAACTATGAAAATAGTTGGCGAGTAAACATGTTTAGCAAAATAAGAAAACTCGTAAGAAATATTCAAAGCTTTCGGTCAACGAAAATAGTCCACAAAGCAAAGGCATTGTAAATCCACTCAGTTCCAAGTTCCGCCCATACAAAACTTGCAACCTGTGTATTCACAACCCATTGCACAAAATATAGCGTATGAAGTAGTCAAGTATAAGCGGTCATAATAGTTCACAATATAGTACCACGAATATAATAATTCAGGGATGCTACCGATGAAACCAAATTAAGCTGGGTGCCACTACCCAAAGTTATGTTGGGTGCCTCTTCCCAAAGATATACTGGGTGCCTCTTCCCAAAGATATACTGGGTGCCTCTTCCCAAAGATATAATCCGAACATAGGAGACTTTATAGTGATGCTCCGAACATAGGAGACTTTATAGTGATGCTCCGAACATAGGAGACTTTAGGTCAAGGTCATAACATGTACGGTTCAATAAGTTCAAGTAAGGCATTATTTCATAATTAAGTTCAAGGATTTGTTTCAAGTTCACAAGTTCTAGTCAAACTAGTTAATAAAAGTAGTAAACAATTTAGCTCAAGAATGGTTCATGCATTTCGCCCCAAAATATAGTAAAACGGTAAAAAGGGGGTGTGATTACTCACCCGTTGCAATGATTATGATGACAAAAATGAGTATACTGAAATGTAGCGTGATCTCGAAACTGACCTATTATGAATGATATGATATGTAATAAGTCATGATGTAATGTTTATGCATGCAATTCGTATGTTATTTATACCATTTGTGAGTTTTGAAAAATAATACTTATCGTCGAAAATACTCTTTTGACGTCTTGACCATTTTTAAATTACTTTACAAGTATTTACGTCAAAATGTCATCCTACAATAGTTTCTTAATGATTTTTTGCGAAATTATAACTTTTCGTCGTAAAATAATGTCGTTGGAAATTTCATGAAAGTGACTAAAATGGCCTCGAAAAGCTAGTCGTAAAATGGTGTACGTCGAACGTTAGGAAACGAACTCAACGGTTTTGGAAAGCTTGTATCATAATCTCGAAGTTTTGGCATTTAAGTTTTTATCCTAGAGGTCTCGTTCATAAAGAAAAATATAGGTTAAGTAGGGTGATTTTGTCCAAAATGTAGTTTAAAAGTGAATTTCGGCAAAGTTTAAGCAACCGTAGTTAATTCATTACAACTCCGCTATACAAACGGTTAGTCATTTTGGAAAATATGCTTGATGATCTCACTTTTATTAGAAGACATCTCGTTACAAAAAGTTCTACGTCAACGTTAAAAATAGCCTTCAATATGGTTACTTGTTTACCGTAACACTTGTCTAATAAAAATAATATAGTTTTTCGTAAATAATAAAGTTACGGCAATTTTGTGAAAACGTGTATATTTTAGTCGTTACAAATCCGTTTTCTACGTATTATACGTCCTTAGCTTCGTATCAAAGTATACTAATATATTTTTGATAAGTCGAAATAATTTATAACGCTTAAGACTCGTTTTTGACTCGTACAAAACAAAAATAGTTTGCTGAAATTTTCAGGATTAATATATTTCGTCGTCAATCTTGAAAAATTCATAACTTCTTCGTTATAGCTCCGTTTTAATCCGTTCAAGTGGCCACGGATTCATTTTAAAGTATATTTTCTAAATATCTAGGCCAAATATTTTATGTCTACTGTCGTTTTTCCAGATTTACAAAATACGATCAGACCCTTTTTACGACTTGTCAAAATGAATTTTTCCCGTACTAAACCTATTCCAATCCCTTCAAAACAACTCCGAAGATATTCTAATCCTACCATACACCTTCTTAGGGTGTCATGGGTTCCTAAACATCACCAAGACTAATATATAACAAGGGATAAATTATAGGATGATTTATATATGTATAACTCTAAAAACAATGTAAAAATGGTATAAATTTCCATAAGTCTTGCATGCTTGCTCAAAAAATGATGAAATAGATATGAAATGAAAATGAAAGATGTAAAATGAAAGTGATATGCTTACTAGTTACTTGATGAGGTGATTAGAACAAGGATTAAACCTAAACACTCTAGGTTTTTATTTCAAAACCTTGATTAAGAGTGTATCTAGATTGTTAAACACTTGATAATGGAAAAACTTGATGATTTCTTCTTAACCTTATGTATGGCCGGTTTTATGGAGAGGAAAGCAAGATAGAGAGAAACTTTTATTAACTTTGCATTATTTGAGATGAATGAAGTGTGGACTTTAGATGAAGTATAAATCTATACTAGTAATAAAATTTACCAACTCCATAAATGCTACATCCCCCTTGGTCGGCCAAGGGGGAATGCATTTCCTCAAATTCATTTTTTTTTTTTTTTTTTTTTTATAATGTAAGTATATAAAGGTGTAAGTAAAAGAAACTAAGTATAGGTAACTTGAAAAATTGTATACACATTAATGTATTTAAGGTAGTTTTAGGTAAAAGTAATTTTTAATAGATCAAAGTGAAGTATATTGAGATCATAAAAATTGTAAAAATACATTTCTTGCAAAATTTGAGTGATATAATAATTATCGTGTAGTTTTTAAGAAAAGTGTCGTAATAATATAAATTTAACGATTTATATACAAAATAAATTTAAAACACTAGGTAAACTCAAAATATTGATTTTATAAACTAAATGTAAGTATAAAAATATATCGAGATCATTTTTGGAAGTATCGGATTAAATGTTCAAAATAATAACTTACGTGATAACGTTTATTTAATATGAAATTTACACGTTTAAGGTGAAATGCAAAATCATGAATGAACTATCATGATGCAAATGATGCTAATGATATGTAGACTAAACTTAGTCTATATGAAATGTCCGTGATGATATGATCATGAATTCGCCGCTAAACCATTAAGGTTACGCGAATTTGGAACACGCAAACCTAGTTTACGATAAATGATGAAATTGTGAAGCATGAATTATTTTGAGAAATGACCGGAATTTGAGAATTGTGACACTAACCCAAGTACACTCCTAAGTATCTCAAATCCTTCTTTGGCCATTTCAAATTCTTGGTCCAATTCATAAGAACTGTTCTCAAAAATTTGATCATTGTGTTCTATTTGCCTAAAGGATTCCTCATGCATGTCATATGTTTTGGTGAAATCTATCCCACGCATGCAACTAGGTAGTTCAACTCTAACCATCTCACAATCTTGTTTGAGTTTAGGTTCCATGTTCTTGAAAACTAGGTCTTTTTGTTCATGGTGCCTAAGATTGGATAAATCCTCCTTATCTGTTTCCTCAAATTGCGAATTAGACAAGCCTATGACTTCATTCAAACTATGGGTTATGCTTAGGAAGCTTTTCTCAAAATTTTTCCAAATGGTCGCACTAAAAGGAGTTGATCCTAACAATGATTTTTGAATAGAAGCCACACATGCACAAAATTCATCAAAGCCTTCTAACTTTACACCTACCTCCTCTTGGATATCTCTAAGATCACTCACAAATTCATTAGAACAATAAAAAGCAATCATATCTGTGAAATTCAATTTTTTCTCATTTGTTAATGATTCAAATGCAACTTCACTTGCCATAGCGACAAATGAAAAGGGTTTTACGAACACAAACACAAAGAAGGGTGATAGACTACAAGGAAGATAATGAAAAGAGAAAAAAGCTCACTTGATAGGAATCAAGCGAGTGGACCTAAACGAGATAGAAATCTAACTAGCTATTCTATTCCCCGGCAGTGGCGCCAAAAACTTGATGTGTGTACGAAGCGCATTCGGGGTCAAAGGAACTTCCTTTTCGTCAAGCAAGTTTTTCAACACCCTAGGCAGTGAACCTAATTGTTGTAGTGTAGTATTGGGTAAGCATCAGGGATTGATATCGTTCTCTAGGGGAATAGGAATGGTAGCAAGAAATGTATTACGCTAAGGTGGGGGTTGAGGATGATTCTTTTCTATCTTTTTTAGTTTTTTAGAAAGCTAAAGTTAAAATCTCAAGGCAATTGGTTTGGGGGTGGTACTTCTACCGATTACTTCTACTATTCTAATTATCTAATACTACAGGTAGCTATGTCTATTTGATGTGTGCTCGTATGATAATTAAAATGTGTTTACCTAGATACTATTACTCCCTAGTTATCTTTTATTTATGGTTGAATTGTCACACCTTATTTTTAACGCGTTGTGCTTCCTAAGGTCTTATGGTGTGCCTTTGCCCTAACTCTTTGAGGTCACCTTTGGGTTTAGCCTACGAAATCCACTAATTCATTCGCAAACTAACTTTCACGAAGATTATTCAAGCATTAAATACAACGAAAGCCTAGTTGCACTCTTAAGCCAATTACACTTAAGATAAGAGACAACCTAACAATAATTAATAACTAGGTTTCATAGATCTAAGTAAACACACAAGAAATTTAGTTAAACATGTTAAACAAGCAAGCATACACACAATCAATGGAAGACATAATGATACTTTGGATTAAAACACTTATCTTGATGTGTAAAATAGGGTTTGAGACCCTAAGATACTGTCCAAGTCGGACTACAAACGTTTAGGGTTTTTACTCCAAAAGTCTACCTCCTTAAATGATGTCCAAGTCGAATTCTATATATAGATTTACACTTGCGACGGCGTAACCTTATAGGTGGGACGCCGTCAGATCGCCGTCATTAGGGTTTTCGTCTTGGCCAAGTCATCGATGGGACGACGTCACCTTAGAGTTGTGACTTCGTCAGTCTTCAAGTGGGACGTCGTCATGATTCTGGATCTCGGCCGTCTGAGATAAAAAGTCTGAGTGACGCCCTTCTTCTTCAAAGCCTGACGCCGTCAGGTTGTATGAGCAAAAATTCCACTGAGCCGTCTGGTGCATGTTTTTATCAAGTCTGTATAAAGGGACGGCGTCGCCTTTTGATTGGGACGCCGTCAGGTTCAGTTTGAGCAGCTTGAGTGGCTTCAATCTTGACTTTGCCATTTTCTTCATGTATTCACTCCTTTTCGTCCAAATATGCATCATTCCATCATTTTGCTTCCAAGAAACCTAAAAAGTGAAAAGGAACGAAATTAAGCATTAACGGATATAAAAGTGGTTGATTAAGGGCTTAAATGACCCCTTAAAAGTGTACGTTTTAAATCCTTATCAACTTGTTTTGTGATAATCAAGCAGCTTTATACATTGCAGCCAATCCTGTTTTTTCATGCTAGAACCAATCATATTGAAATGGGTTGTCATTATGTAAGAGATCAGTTGAAAGAAGGGAAGATTAAGCCTACATATGTCAACACCAAATCTTAATTAGCAGATGTCTTTACTAAAAATGTTACAGTAGATCAGCAGAATAGTTTGTTGTCGAAGTTGGGAGTTTGAGTTCCACCCCACTCTCAACTTGAGGGGGAGTGTCAAAGTATAAGGACTAATTTGTAAATGTTGTTAGAAAAGAGGGGTTACTATTGTAAACTTAGAAGTCTATATAGTCTTTTCGGGTATTTGTTTGGAAGTCAGTTAATGAGAATAACATAATTTCCCTGCATTCTCTTGTCTTCTTCATTTCTTGTGTTCTGTTAAGATTTATTGATCTCCATTGTTGACATATGATATATTTTAGTGGTTATGTTGGTTTTCTTATTACACATTGTTGATGACAAATAAAGAGCATGAAAGAAAGTTGATGTGAGGCAAATATGTAAATATGAAAGAACAAATGTACTTTAGATTCATGTTTAGTTATGAGTATATTTTTTAGACTATCTGTATCAGGGATACAACCGACAAGTCATACCTCTCCACTCGTGCGTCGTCGTAAGAAAACCAATTCTCAACCCAAACGTCTTCCATGGCCAAAAGGGAGAAGTCGGTATGTGAAATGACCAACTTGTGAACCTGGTTGTGGTGTGTATGTGAGTTGTGATGTTGCTTTTTGTCAGATATATGTGGGAAACAGTGTACACTTTTATTAAAAATAAATCGAATTACAATAAATAAATAATTAACAGAAAGTTAGTAATAACAGAAAATTAAATAAGAGACAGAACGGGGAAGAAGCAGAAGACAAACACTATTCAACGATAATTAAATAAAAGCAGTAATGGTCATGGCACGTTTTAGCTCGTTGCGAAGCTTTTGTCAAGGAGAACGCAAAGCTATCAAAAAATATAAATATATATAACATATACATATACTAAATAGTGTAAAAATTTTGCAAAAATCATTTTGCAAAGACCATTTTCCAACAATATATTTGTGTATAAATATGATATATTTGAGTGAATGAGTGATAAATAGTATGAAAGAAAGTTGATGGGGGGCAAATATGTAAATAAGAAAGAACTAATGTACATTGGAATTCATGTTTAGTTAAACTAACTAAAGCCCATGTAGGTTTGTCGACAAATTCATTCATTAATCATCTCCTAAATCGATACAAACTTTACTTTTTCTGTTTGTCCTATAAATTATCCCATCACACATATTCAACTAATTGAAGTTTAGAATCGACTTTGGCCATTAATTAAGCTTTTTTGAGGTATGATTTACTAAGTTTTCCATTATGATGCTTTACGGTTAATTGTTTTCTTAGTTTATTACCTGTTTTGAGTTTTTGGATTATTCAATTGGCTTATTAGCTTTTTTTAGTGTTTGGATTGCTCAATTGGCTTATTAGCTTTTTTGAGTTTTTGGATTGTTCAATTGGCTTATTAGATTTTTTGTGTTTATAAATTAACCTCAATATATTGTTGTTTAGATGGAGCAAATTTCCAGTGATCGATTCCCTCCCTTATCTTCCAAATATCCGTGGTTGATTGCCCAGAACATACAAGACGACGAAAAACAAGACCAGTTCTTCTTCTTCACTATAGACAACGAGTTGCCACATTATCGATGTCGAATCCCTGAGTTGCTTGGGAAACGCATCCGGGGATTTTTTCATGACTGGGTAATTCTTTCCAACCATCCATACAACGATATATGGTCTCTTTGGAACCATGTGACTTCTAAGATCATAAGTCTCCCCACCTTGGTTTTGGAAGATGGCGAGTCGTATGAGTCTATCCACCAGTGTTGTTTGTCAGCCCCTACTGATGATCCAAGCTCAATTCTTTTGTTAACAAGAACCAATAAGTCTGCCTTCTTATTTTGTCCGGTAGATAGTAAACGGGAGGATTTTAGATGGACCGAAATGTTGTATGCCCAGCAGCTGAAGAGACTAACTTCAAATGGTAAATTACTAGATAGTCTAACTTGTTGCAATGGTAAAGTATATGCCCTAAGTACCGATGGTACTTTTGCGAATTTTGTCATATATCTTGACATTGTTGCTAAGTACAATGAAGTTGTGATAAATCTAAAGGCATTCAGCGCTTGCCCTTCTGACCCCTATTGTTGTGGAGGAGACATTCAGTTTTTGAAAGGATCTTCTACCGAACTGTTCTACGTTGAAATAGGTTTTGATGAAGAATCTGAGAATACAGAGAAAAAACCTGCCGATGTGTATTTGTATAAAGCAGACATGACTTGTATAAATTGGGAAGAAAGGGAATGCTTCAAAGATTGGGACATAACTGATATTAATATTAGGTTTCCAGGATGCGATGATCTCGAAGACTCGGGTAATGAACGCTCGAACACGGGGAGTGACGATTTGGACACGAGTAGTGAAATTTGGAAAAACTATTATAGAAAAAACTTGGACATGAGTCGTGAAGTATGGAAAGTAAATGATGACCTCAAAGACGCTATTTTTTATATGGATGTTGCCCGTGATTACTCGGTTTCTTATAGCCCTGTAGTTGCCTCAGAGTTAGGAGGTTTTATACACATTCGTGGTGAAATGGGCAAAACAATATACTCATACAATGTCAAAGATAATACAATCTCCATATCTTCTATTCCCTCTCCTATGCTGCCGACAAGCCATGTGTGGATGTGGGAATGCAGGTATTGCCTTTCAATTAATTTGTGTTTGTTTATCATATGTGTTTTATTATGGTTCTCTTTTATGCATAATATACCATATTATACGTTCTCATTGTCCCATTTGTGTCGGTTTATTTTCATTTGGGTACATTTGAGTGATCTATTAAAAGATGTTGTCGGTCTTGTAAGAGGTATCACAGTATTTTCATATATATTTTCAAAAAAAAATTAAAACGGATTTATGAAACGGCATGTTGGTATTATATGCGGAAAAAATAGATTATATTGTAGGGAAGTTGTTTCTTAATATCCTATTTTATGTAGGTTAGAATTAGAAGATGATCATGGAGAAGCCAAATGCGCTCTTGATTATAAAGAAGAGATAGGAAACAACAATCAGATATTCTTAAGATCAGGAACAAATAATGGGGTTGAATTTAAAATGTCACACCTCCTCGGTATTCCGTTTGATCTTTTGGAGATGATTATTGAGCAAAGCGTTGGCATGGTATACATGAACTTTCGTGCTACATGCAAACAATGTCTTTTAGCAGCACCTTTGATCAAATGGAGCAACGAAACATCGTTAAGGAGATTACGAACACATTCAGCTGTTTCACCTTGGCTAATGGTGGTAGATAGAAAAAGAGGTATTATCACTTTCACAGATCCTATGTTGGGTGACAACTATTTTCTGAAAAACTCCCGAGTATTAATTGACGAGAATGAGAGAATATGCTATTCAAGGTTTGGTTGGTTATTGTTTAAGAAAATAAAATGGAGTTGCTTAGTTTTCTTTAACCCTTTCACAAATGACCTCCGGGAGCTTCCAGAAACGAAACACAATCTAGAAAGTTTATGTTTCTCAGCACCACCAACTTCCCTTGATTGTATTGTTGCTGGATTTACAACAGAGTGTGTTTACTTCCTCTTTGTGAATAAGAAACGGACGTGGCATGCACTTCGTCTTGACACTGATCCACATACCGTTTGTTTTTCAGCTTTTTATGGTCGAGATCTTTATGCCTTTTGTGAAGGAGAAGTTATTGTTATAAATAATTTAGGAAAAAAAGACTGGTTCGTGGAACTTGTTGAAACCGAAGCTCCTGAAGGTTGTTGTAGATCTGCGACACAATATTTCATAACAAATTGTGATCAACATACTTTACTAGTTATTGTTGGCAAGTATGGGGAAGCTGTTGAGGTATTCAAGCGCAATGAGTCTGACGAAAAATGGGAAAAAATAGATAGTGTAGGTAAGCACATGATCTATATTTGTGGCGCAACAGGTTTCTGTATTGAAGCCAAAGAACCAAAAATGGAGAATAAGATTTTCTTTCCGCGACTACATACCAAGAATAAGAGGGTTGTGTTTTATTCACTTGACACTTGCAGGTACCACACATTTGATGCCCAAAACTTTCAAGAAGAACATCTAACGGATTTCTTTGGAACCACGCATCATCTCTCCCTTAACGTTTGGATTGAACCAAGTTGGTCCTAGTTGACACAATAATCATGTTTGTAACAGGTTAAAAATGTTAGTTGCGTCTTTTTATTTATTCATGGGATAATATATGTAGAGGCCACCCGCATTTGAAACTTTTTTCATTAAGGCCGTTCAAATATCGAAATATCTTTATAGGCCGCTCAAGTATTATTTTGTTCACGTATATCCCAAATCCAGCCAAATAGATATTAAATGTCAAAAATACCCTTACAAGTTTCTAAAGGACAAAATTACCCTTAACTGAAAATTTTAAAAACTACCATACAACAAAGACGGTGAAGACCCTAGGGTTTTTATTATCTCGTCGTCTTTTTCATTTGGTGGTAACTAGTCAAGGCCACAAGTGTAACAATGGAGAGGTATGCATATTGATTACTTGTACATGAAAAGTTATCTACATCATTTTGGTTGTATATGATTTTGAAAATTGTGTTTGATTTTGTATGAGTTTACAGTTTTTCTTCAACTCTCTACGCTTTCTTTATTTGTTATACCTTGTACATGTTTCATAATATTTAATGATGGTTACAATTTTTAAATGGATTGGGGCTTTACAGTTGTGCTACATAGTTTTAAAAAACCAAATGGAGACCATTTGTTACGCACAAGATTGGCATTTGAAACATATAAACAAAAATCAATTACGTGCAACTATTAAAATTATGAAACTGCATGGTTAGACTTCATAAAATTGAAATATTGGTGCGTATTTATGATATTATATTATGTAAATTTACCTTAAACAGTGTGCCATTTTACAGTGACATTGAAGCTTCTAATGGGGCTATATGTGGCTATCACTATCATCGTGAGGTTGATGATATTGAAGACGGAAACTCGACCGAGTCTACTGAGTTGAGTAATGGTGATGAAAGTGGACATTCAGATGAGGAATTCATGGAAGCAAGAAGTAAGAGGTTAAATTTCAAGATGGACAACAATGGGGGTTTTAGCACTAACGCACCAGAAGTTTATGGCAACCGTAATGGTAACACAATAGGGGAGAGTGATGAAGGATCCATACCTTATTTCATAGATGAAGATGACGACAGTGATCAATGCTATGAATCGGGTTATTCAACAGAAAGTGAAGGATCGGTTTTTGAAGGAGAGAACTTTCAACCTATCAAAAATACGCGAAAGTATTACTTTAAAGAGCCAAATGATCCGAGGGATATTTACTTTGAAGTTGGTCAAATATTTATGTCCAGAGAACAATTCAAAAATGATGTTAATGAGAATTCTTTAGCAATCAAGAAAGATATCAGATACATAAGAAATGAAAGTAAAGCGGTATCTGTTGTTTGTACTTCAGCCAAAGGATGTAAGTGGAGGATTTGGCTTGGTTATTCTAAGAAAGATAAGTTATACCACATTTCTTCTATGTACCCAAAGCATAATTGTGGAAAAAACTTTAAAAGCAAAAGAATTAACTCTAAGTGGATAGCCACAAAATATTTTAGTAGATTCAGGACACAACCAAATTGGAAACTTGAAGATATCAAGCAGGAAATATTTTCTACTTATGAAGTATATGTTTCTTCAACACTATGTATGAGAGCAAGAAGAATAGCTTTGAATGATCTAGTTGGGGATATGGTGATGCACTATGTGCTAAATTGTGGGACTACAAGGAGGAACTAGAAATAACGAATCCAGGTTCAACAATTGAAATTGATTATGTGGATTCACAACAAGGTGGACCTGAGGTACTTCTTTAAAGGGATGTACATATGTTTTGACGCACTGAAAAGGGGTTTTTTAGGTGGATGCAGGCCTTGTATAGGTTTAGATGGTTGTTTCTTAAAGGGTATACAAAGAGGCATATTACTAACATGTGTCAGAAGAGATGCAAATGACCAGATGTACCCGGTTGCATAGGCTGTGGTGCAGGTCAAAAACAATGACACATGGTCCTGGTTGTTAAGTTTGTTAATGGGAGATCTCGAGATGATTGATGGAGGTAAGGGTTGGACACTTATCACTGATCAACAAAAGGTAAAAGCACAAGTTTACGTTACGACATTTTCATATTATTAGTATATCACTTGCTAAATCTTATTTTGTTTTCTTTTTCAAAAGGGATTAGTCGCTGCAATTGCAGAGTTGTTGCCAAATGTTGAACATAGGATGTGTGCTCGCCATATCTTCTCAAATTGGCACAAAGGGTGTGTTTGGTAGCGAGCATAAATGGAGCAATTAGCATTTAGCATTTAGCGTTTTTGAAAAAAGCTTGTTTGGAATGATTATCATTTAGCATTTATAAGCAAAAAAAAGGCTAAACGCTAAATGCTCTTTGAATAAGCATTTAGCATTTAGCATTTAGCTTTATGCTATTTTACACAATAAAATTATGGCTACAGCTATTCTACCAAACACTTTTATAAATTAAACTGCTAAATTATGCTATTTTACTACTAGTTTCACCAAACACACCCAAAGTATTCAAAGGGGGCAACTTGAAGTTGTTATTTTGGAAGATTTCAAAGAGTTCAACCATGGAACAAATGGAGAAGAACTTTGAGAGGCTGAAGGAAATTGATAAAATAGCTTACGAAGATTTGAGAGAAAGGGGAGTTCAACATTGGTGCATGGCGTATTTTAACACATTCTGCAAAGTAAGCTATAATATTTTGTATAACTTTTGCTTAATTTATCTTGTATATAATACTAAAATGGTTTAGTAGTATGTTTATGTTGGTGAAGGTCTGAAATGTTGACAACAACTTACTGACTTAGTAGAGGCTTGGAACTGAAGTCTTGTAGAGTTGATGGGAAAACCCATTATCTACATGCTCGAGGATATTCGGAGGTCATTAATGGAGAGGATCCACAAACGACGGGACTGGATGTCTAAAAAGGAGATCAATATTTTCCCTAGGATTGTTAAAAAAATAAGAAAGACAGCTGATGAAATAAATTTGGAGTGTACATCAAAATGGGGCATGCTTGTTTGAGGTAATAAAAGGAAATGATGGTTTTGTTGTTAACCTCTCGGATGGTACCTGCACGTGCAGAATGTTTCAGTTGGAAGGGTTGCCATGTTCACATTCAATGGCTGCTATTCAGCATGTTGGTGAGAATCCTGAAAATTATGTTAGCTCTTTTTTAAAAAAAGAATGTTTTGTGAAAACATATAGCCAATTAATAAATCCGTTGAGTGGAGAAGAACAATGGTCTATTGTTTATAAAGAGCCACTGCTACCACCCCCAACTAGAAGGATGCCAGGAAGGCCTAGGAAGAAGAGGGTCAGAGACTCAACTGAGACGCGGGTTGTTCAAGGTATTCATAAGTTAGTTAAAAGCGGAACTTCATCTACGTGCGGTATATGTAAGTCAAAAGGTCATAATAGGAGGAGATGCCCCGATCGAAAGGTGATTCTCACTGTTTACTTATTTTATTTTGTTCACAAATGCATTCTATTGATATGCTGGCTATTCTTTTGTAGGATGATGATGTTGTTTTGCCTAAAAGATGTGTTAGGCGTGCAGATAAACACCAATCAAAACTTGTGTATGCAAAACAAAGAAATAAGAAGAGAATCCACCCCAAGGTTGTACCGACTACATCTGCAACACCAAGTGTAGGGATTGAAGTGAATACACAAAGAAATCAAGTTGGTCAAGCTTTTATGTGACAGGTTACATAGAGCATGTTTAGGTTATCTTTTTGTTGAAGCTGGCCTCTATTTTTATTTAACAAGTTATTAATAAGTTCATCTCGTAAACATTGATCTCCAATTCCGAGAAAACATTAAAAGAGTGCATGTCTTGTATGTAAACAATGATCTCTGAGATGGTTTTGGTTGATACGGTACTTAGCGATTATGCAAAGTTGAAGCCTTTATGCGAAATGTTCTTATGTACTACCTAAAAGAAAGCTTTTGTGTAGTTGTTATCGCTCCTTGAATCGGCTACTAAGCACTGCCAGTAGAAACTTGCCTACAAGTACTAACTTAGCACTACCAGTAGAAACTTGCCTACCAGTACTAACTTAGCACTACTAGTAGAAACTTGCCTACCAGTGCTAACTTAGCACTACCAGTACTAACACTGAATCTCACCACTATAGAGTCAGGGTGTTCAGGGACCTTATGGGTGTACACTCCGTACCTCCTGACCCATTACCAGGTGTGAACTAATCCCACTAGTGCACTAAATTTTCCAACATTACCATGTGACCAAATCATCATAGCAAAGCAAGTAGTATCCATAACAGTCATAAATTCTGAACATACAATAGAAAAAACAATTACACATGTTAGCCAAGAGTGATCCATTAGACTAGAAGTAAGGTCACCGAACTCACCACCTCCACGTCAGCGCCATATCGTCATTCATCATATCATCAAACCCATCACAAAACATGTATAATGATCACCACCAAACCCATTTTTTAACAAATTTAAATACAAACTAAATTAAACTAACATTAACAATTAAAAATATTACATTAAAAGTTAAAAACATCACGCATAAAAGAAATGAAAAAGAATGTTGGATTAAATTTTTGGTTCGTTTCGTTCGTCCTTCTTCATGTTCAAGTTCTTTTTCTTCAATAGAATTTTTGTTGTTCTAAAAAAGTATAAATAATCTTCACTATTTCTTTTCATTTTGCAAGCATTAGATGAGTAATATTAAATCAGAACAGACAACAAATTTTTGTACTTGCTTAACAAATGCAATGTCTATATGGAAATTACTTGGACCAACCCATAACCCTTGTGGAGGCTGAAGTCACTTGTGCTATTGGCAAGAGACGAACTTGGTTCAATCCAAACATGAATAAATAAATAAAATGCAACATTTTTAACTGTCCCATGCATAATGTTAATAACATGATGATTGTGTCGATTAGGACCAACTTGGTTCAATCCAAACGTTATGGGAGAGATGATGTGTGGTTCCAAAGAAATCCTCTAGATGTTCTTCTTGAGAGTTTTGGGCATCAAACGTGTGGTACCTGCATGTGTCAAGTGAATAAAACACAACCCTCCTGTTCTTGGTATGTAGTCGCGGAAAGAAAATCTTATTCTCCATTTTCGGTGCTTTTGCTTCAATACAGAAACATGTTGTGCCACAAATATAGATCGTGTGCTTACCTACACTATCTATTTTTTCCCAAATTTGTTTAGACTCATTGCGGTCGAATACCTCAACAGCTTCTCCATACTCGCCAACACTAACTAGTAAACGATGTTGATCACAATTCGTTATGAAATGTTTTGTCGGGGATTTACAATAACCTTTAGGAGCTTCGGCTTCAACAACTTCTCTAGAGCAATCTTTTTGGCCTAAATTATTTATAACAATAACTTCTTGTTCACAAAAGACAAAAAGATCTCGACCATAAAAAGCAGAATAACAAACCACATGTGGATCAGTGTCAAGACGAAGTGCACGCCACGTCCGTTTCTGATTCACAAAGTGGAAGTAAACGCGTGTTTTTGTAAATCCAACAACCATACAATCAAGGGAAGTTGGTGGTGCCGAAAAGCATAAGCTTTCTAAATCATGTTCCGTTTCTGGAAGCTTCCGGCGGTCATCTGTGAAAGGGTTAAAGAAAATTAAGCAATTGAAATCTCTCTTCCAAAACAATACCCAACCAAACCTTGAACAACATATTCTGTCATTCTCGCTAAGTAATACTTTGGAGTTTTTCAGAAAATAGTTGTCACCCGACATAGGATCTGTGAAAGTGGTAATGCCTCTTTTTCTGTCTACCACCATTAGCCAAGGTGAAACAAGTGAATGCGTTTGTAATCTCCTTAATGATGTTTTGTTACTCCATTTGATCAAAGGTGCTGCTAAAAGACATTGTTTGCACGTAGCACGAAAGTTCATGTGTTCCACACCAACGCAAAGCTCCATAATCATTTCCAAAAGATCAAACGGAATATTGAGGAGGTGGGAAGTTTTAAATTCAACCCCATTCTCTATACCTGATCTTAAGAATATCTGATTGTTGTTACCAATCTCTTCTTTATAATCAACAATGCATTTGGCTTCTCCGTGATCATCTTTTAACCTACATATATAGAATTTTAAGAAACAACTTCCCTATATTATAATATATATTTTTTCCACAGTAATACCATCATGACGTTTCATAAATCCGTTGTAGTCATCGCACCTTTTTTATGTACATACGAGTCATTTTGTAAACAAAACCCCCCAATAACTGAATGGAGTTTCAAAAATGATCATTTGTATACAATTAATGTTGAATATATGTAAACAAGATGTTATCTTAATAATTTTTTTGAAAACGTATATGAAAATACTTTGATACCGTTTACAAGACTGACAACATCTTTTAATCACTCAAATGTACCCAAAATGAAAATAAACTGACAATAATGGGACATTGAAAAAGTATAATTGAAAGGCGATACCTGCATTCCCACACTGACACATGGCTTGTCGGCAGCATAGGAGAGGGTATAGAAGATAGGGAGATTGTGTTATCTTTGACATTGTATGAGTATATTGTTTTGCCCATTTCACCACGAATGTGTATATAACCTCCTAACTCTGAGGCAACTACAGGGCTATAAGAAACCAGGTCACGCGCAACATCCATAAAAAAAATAGCGTCTTTGAGGTCATCCATTACTTTCCATACTTCACAACTCATGTCCAACTTTTTGGAATCATATTTTTGCTCAATTTCACTAATCATGTCCTGGTGAGCAGTCGAGTAGTGAAGACAACTCTCCATGTTCGAGTCTTCACTACTCGAGTCTTCGGGATCATCGCATACTGGAATACTAATATCAATATGAGATACGTCCCAGTCTTTGAGGCATTCCCTTTCTTCCCAATTTATACAAGTCATGTCTGATTTATAAAGATATACATTAACAGGTTTTTTCTCTATATTATTAGTTTCCTCATCAAAACCTATTTCAATGTAGAACAGTTCAGTAGAAGATCCTTTCAAATACTGGATGTCTCCTCCACAACAATAGGGGTCAGAAGGGCAAGTGCTGAATAGCATAAGATTTATCACAACTTCATTGTACTTAACAACAATGTCAAGAAGTATGACCAAATGAGCAAAAGTACCATCGGTACTTAGGGCATATACTTTACCATTGCAACAAGTTAGACTATGTAGTAATTTACCATTTGAAGTTAGTCTCTTCAGCTGCTGGGCATACGACATTTCGGTCCATCTAAAGTCCTCCCGTTGACTATCAACCGGACAAAATAAGAAAGTAGATTTATTGGTTGTTGTTAACAAAAGAATTGAGCTCGGATCATCAGGAGGGGCTGACAAACAACACTCGCGGATAGACTCATACGTCTCGCCATCTTCCAAAACCAAGGTGGGGAGACTTATGATCTTAGAAGTCACATGGTTCCAAAGAGACCATATGTTGTTGTATGGATGGTTGGAAAGAATCACCCAGCAATGAAAAAATCCTTGGATACGTTTCCCAAGCAACTCAGGGATTCGACATAGATAATGTGGCAACTCGTTGTGTATGGTGCAAAAGAAGAACTGGTCTTGCTTTTCGTCGTCTTGTATGTTCTGGGCAATCAACCACGGATATTTGGAAGATAAGGGAGGGAATCGATCACTGGAAATTTGCTCCATCTAAACAACAATATGTAGAGATTAATTTATAAATGCAAAACCATATGTAATTACGTGATCCCATCACTCAAAAATTATAAAACTAATACACAATAAAGTTCTTACAAAGCATTGAAATAAGCCAACCGAACAATCCAAACACTCAAATAGCTTATTGCTTTTATAGAAGAACCAGGAAAAAAAAGTCTCTTTTTAGCATTTAATAAGCCAATAGAACATCCCAAGCCGTCTAAAAGCTGATTGCTTCTAAGCAAGAAAAAAAAAAAAAAAAAAAAAAAAAAAAAAAAAAAAAAAAAAAAAAAAAAAAAGCGCACTAATCTTAATGATTTGATTTGAACCAAAAAGCATCTCAAAAGGGTTCTAATAAACAATTAACCTTAAAGCATAATCGAAAACCATGGGTACGTACCCAAGTAAATCATACCTCAAAAAGCTTAATGGCAAGTCGATATTAAACTTCAATTATTTGAATCTGTATGATGGGATAATTTATAGAACAGAAAAAGTAAAGTTTGTATCGATGATTAATGAATCTGTCGACAAACATGCATGGGCTTTAGTTTAACTAACATGAATCTAAAGTACATTTGTTCTTTGTTATTTACATATTTGCCCCCCGTGAACTTTCTTTGATACTCTTTATTTTCCTCACTATTTGAATTTTTTTTCATTGGGTATATTTGACAAAAGTAATTGTTGTTGGAATTGAAGATGGAGGTGTCGATGAAGACCGAGCAGAAGATTATAAAAAGAGATATTTTTATAAGATACATGAGACTGTCGACATCACCACCGCCAACTTAGAGTATTTTCACTACACTCATCAATGTCTAATAAGACAACCAACATCACCACTCAAACATACCATACTTGTACACAAATATATTCCACATAAACGAGCATCACAACTCACATACACACAACAACCAAGTTCACAAGTTGGTCATTCCACAGACCGACTTCTCCCTTTTGGCCATGGAAGACACATGCATTGAGGGTTGGTTTTCTAACGAGGACGCGTGAGTGGACATGTATAACACGTCCTGATACACATAGTCTAACAAATATATTCATAACTAGGATGTTATAAGTTTACAAACCATGGCTGTGGAAAAACTGAAAAATCGAACTTATTATATATACACACACACACACATATACTACTTAACCCATGAGTCCCAATCGTCTCAAAACTGTGTACAAAAGATATGACTCGACTTAGCAACCATGCAAATAAGGGTTTAACATAAGTTACAATAATGCACTAAAGGTGAGTGCATACAAGAAGGGCTAAGGCGATTTGGGTGTAATATTTGGTGGTGGATCGTAAAGAATGCTCTTTATAAGAAAACGAAACATCACGAGAACCGCAGAAAGATAGGATCTGAGGGGTTAACTAGGGGTATCATGTACTAAAGATGAGTACATCGCAGGGGTGTGGGGGAATTACTAAACCGATGTGGCCGATGTAATTATATTTACAGGTTTCAAACAAGGGTTATCCTAATGCCTTTTATCATTTAGTTAATCCTAACTACACGAATGTTGTCTCACTAGCGATCTCAGAATGCATCACAAAAACAAGTTCTAAAATCTATATACTACTGGTACATTCATAAGCATTAAATGTGAATGCTTTATTTCAAAAGATATCTATGGGTGAACCTCATATTTTTTGGGTGGAATTTGAATGGTAAAGGGTTTTTGTGCTAGTCATATAATTCATATCCATGAGACGCTTTATTAAGACTAAACTTTTACTCATAAGTGCTATAAAAAATTTAAAAATTTGGTGCTAAAATTACCATTACAAGTATTTCTCTTAGTTTATTATATTATTACTAAGGACAAGGCAAATATCAAGCAAGCAAATAGTTTCAAAGGTTTCCCATTTGTTTATCCTCCCTACAATTAAACTGAACATTGGCCCCAATATTCCCTGAAAGTATCAAAGTTATGATAACGGAAGGTAAAATAAAAGAGAAAGAAACTAATAATCCACTGATTAGCTCGGTATGACAGGTGTAGAATGTCGGTTAAATCCTCCTCCAAGAAGAATAAGTCATCATAGATGTTGCTTAACGTGCACTTGCATCTTCTTGTCCAACATAACTTGTAAATTCTAAGAAAACGAAAGCAAGACCTCATATAAATCGGCGGTAATAACTATATATAACACAACTAAACTATGAAAGGATAAGATATAATGCTCGCAAAAAAAATTGCAGGTTTCTGGAAATTTAAGAATTCTGAAAATTTCCAAAAAATTACAGATTCGACAGAAAAATAAAAATCTAGAAAATTGTTGCTACATTTCCTGATGCCGTTAGGTAGAGATCCTGACGCCGTCAGATTGTCCTGACATAATGGTTAAATTTTGTTCTCTGGAAAAATTATTTCTTTAAAAACCTGGAAATTAGTGCAAAACACTCATTGTGACTCGATACAAGCATTTGACTCTAAGAATCATAATATGCAATTACATTTATTGTTAATCTCATGTTCAATCTTGTTCTAAAAACACATGGGATCTTTCCTACACTTATCTTTTTGTAAAATAACTTTATATGTGATTAAAACGAGGTTAAAAACAAAATAAAGCATTTTCACAAATTATTTAAAAGTATGAGAAGTAAACAATAATGAAAAAGGCATATATAACACACAAGTAATCAAAAACAAAACAAGCAAATAATTAAACATGGGTTGCCTCCCAAGAAGCGCTTGTTTTGATTCGAGTCACGAGCCTGACTCTACCATTATTTAACTGATAAAGGGGAGGATTTCCCTACACTTAAGTTTAAGTGTGGGTGATAGTAGCGATACACACCCTTATGGTGGAAATATGGCACTTGAGGAAAGGGTGTTGGATGATTTATATACTTAAAAGAGTGCGCTTCTTTCATCTTAACCTTACCTAATTCTATTGGTCCAATGGGTAAATCAAAGTTTTCTCCTAAAAGGGATCATCTTCTATCAACTTCGAGAGACTCTTAATTAGGGATTCATCTTGACCTAATAAACCCGGTTTAAACCCAAAATATTCCGTGTGGTCATTTATAAATGGGTGATGTAAGTGTGTAAGGTTATGTCTCACTCCTATATCAGCTTCCTTTCTACATGGTTTAGAGTCTACTACCTTTACCTTAACATTACTCGGACTATATGGTTTGATGGGTGGTGCGGGGCCAATTTCAATTCCTAAATTCACATCTAAAGACGGAAAATTGAGTAAGGGTTTTGGTTGAGGCTCTGGTTCATCAAAACTAGGAAACTCCCTAGAACTAAGAGAAAGTTATGACTACAAGTATTCAACCATATTTCCTCTAGTTGTGTTTGGTCCAAAGGTTCTACCTCCATCAGGATTTCTATGGTCTCTTCTACTTCTTTCGGGTAAGTCATAGGCGGTGTGTATTCCTCACATGATGGTAGGGCTCGTGGGCTTGGAGTTTCCACCTCATTTTCCATTATATCTAGATTACCTATATGTTCATCATGTGTTTTAGTATGATCTAACCCAAATACACTCCTAAGTATCTCAAATCCTTCTTTAGCCATTTCAAATTTTTGGTCTGATTCATAAGAATCATTCTCAAAAACCTGATCACTATGTTCTATTTGCCTAAAAGATTCCTCATGCGTGTCATATATTTTGGTGAAATCTATCCCACACATGTAACTAGGTAACTCAACTTTAGCCATCTCACAATCTTATTCGGATTTAAGTTTCATATTCTTAAAAACTATGTCTTTTTGTTCATCGTTCCTAAGGTCGGATAAATCCGTTTCCTCAAGTTGTGATGTATACAAGCATATAATTTCATTCAACTTGTTGATTATGGTTAGGAAGCTTTTCTCAAAAAAATTCCAAAAGGTCTCACTAAAAGGAGTTTATCCTATCAATGATAGTTTAATAAAAGACACACATACACCAAATTCATCAAAATCATCTAACTTTACACCTATCTCCTCTTGAATATCTCTAAGATCATACAAAAATTCATTAGAGCAATAAGAAGCAAAATTATCACTGAAATACAATTGTTACTCTATTGTTAATGATTCAAATGCAACTTCATCCGCCATGGTGTCGAATAAAAAGAGTTTTACGAACAAAAGCATGAAGAAGAGGGATAGACTAAAAGAAAGCTGCAAAAGTAAAACAAAAGTATCACTTGATAGGAATCAAGTGAGCAGACCCAAACGATATAGAAAATGAGCCTAACTATTCTATTCCCCGGCAACGGCACTAAAAACTTGATGTGCAGGGAGCGTAGACTTCCGACATAGAAAGTTTTACAATCCTCCTAGGCAGTGTACCTAATCGTTGTAGTGTAGTATAGGTAAGACATGTGGGATTGATCGTTCTCTAGGAAATAGAGATGCTAAGTCGAAATGTATGATGAGAAGCTCTAAGATGAGGGATGATTATTTTTGTCTTTTTTAATTTATTTGAAAGCTAGTAGCATCTCGGGGTTTGAAGAGTGCAGGTTTGTTTTGTTACTAATTGAACTAATAATTAAACTTAAGACTAAATTAAACTGATTACTCAAGTAATTTAAAAGCTAAGTCTTATAATAGGTTAAGAGTGTTTGCTTAGATTTCTTTACTCCCTAGTTATCTCTTACTGGCTAGTTGAACTGTCACATCCTTATTTAATTGGTGTGTTGTATTCCATGTTTTAGTCGTAGGGTGGTGCCTAGTTCCCTAACTATATGAAGGGTTAATACACAAAAAAGTTACTAAAGTTTCCCAAAAGTTTGTCCTAAGCTACTATATTTTTTTTTTTGTTCAATCAAGTTACTCATGTTTACGGGTTCGTTAATTAAATTACTCAACGTTCAAATAAGTAACAATAAGGTTACTCCCAGGTTGGGATACCGGGTGTAACGGTTTTCCACTAACTTTAATTTACATTTTTGGTCCCTGTGGTTTACCGGGTATAACGGATTTAGTCCTTAGATTTTTTTTTCTCGGATCCTCTCCTGTGGGCCACCCGTAATGGGTTTTTCTTACGTTTTTATCTGTTTTTATACGTTTTCATCTTTTTTAATCCGTTTTTATACGTTTTATACGCTTTTGTCCGTTTTTATACGTTTACGCCCGTTTTTCTTACGTTTTCATCTGTCTTTATACGTTTTCATTTGTTTTTATACGTTTGCATCTATTTTTATCCGTCTTTATGCGTTTTTGTCTGATTTTATTCCTTTTTTATGTTTTTATCCTTTTCTATAAGTTTTGTCTGTTTTTTTACATTTCAGCCCGTTTTCTTACGTTTTTGTCCGTCTTTATATGTTTCATCCGTTCTTATACATTTTCATCTAATTTAATCCGTTCTTATATGTTTTTATCCATTTCTATACATTTTTGTCCGTTTTTATTTGTTTTTCTAAGTTTTTATACGTTTTCGTTCGTCTTTATTATGTTTTTGTCCGTCTTTATTATGTTTTTGTCCATTCTTATACGTTTTCATCCATTTTTCTTACGTATTTATCCGTTCTATATGTTTTCATCCTTTTTATTCGTATTTATCCTTTTTATTCCTTTTTATTCGTTCTTATAGTGTCTTCAAGGGATATATATCGGGCTGGTTTTACGTCTAATTCCTTGGTTCGGGACATTATTTTGGAGGATTCGTGGGCATGGCCGAATGTGTGGGGCACTAAGTATCCTATGATTACATCTATACCGGCTCCTACCCTTAATGCTAATGTGGATGATCGGTTAGTTTGGAAGACGGGGGATGGTCGTGTGAAGTCTTTCTCTGTTTCGTCAGTTTGGGAGTGTATTCGGCCGCGTGGACAAGTTGTTGATTGGTTTCATCTTGTTTGGTTCTCGCACCGTATCCCGAGGCATGCTTTTCATTTATGGCTTGTGATGAGAAGGAGACTTCGTACTCAGGATAGGCTTCGCCCTAATGATCCCACTATTGGCACTCTTTTGTGCCCTTTGTGTAATACTCAACCGGATTCTCATGATCATCTTTTCTTTGAGTGTTTGTATTCTTTTCAGGTTTGGGATTCGTTGAAGGTGTTTGCTGGTCTTACGGATATTCCTTCTTCGTTAGAGAATGTGGTTCATCATTTGATTCCTATGGCTTCATCTCGTTCTGTAAGGAGTGTTGTTGCTAAGCTTTTACTTGCGGCTACGTCTTATTTCATTTGGCAAGAAAGAAACAATAGAATTTTCAAGCAGCATCGTCGGTCTGAAAGTCAAGTTATTGATGTGATTAAAGCAACGGTGCGTTTGAAGCTTCTTACATGTAGATTCAAGAGGAGAGCAAATGTGCTTAGCTTTTTGCGTGTGTGGCGTGTGCCTTCATCTCTTATGCATTCTTGATGGCTTGTTCTATTATTGATGCTGGTTTCGTTACTTGGGAGCGTGAGGCTGGTCTTATGCCTCTGGTTGATGTCCTTGGTGGTTGTTGGGCTTCGTTGGAGATTCGGGTAAGTGCTGTACTCTTTTTCCCTTCTCCAAGGTTTTCCCTATGGGTTTTTACTTGGAAAGGGTTTTTAAGGAGGCAGGCTCACTTGATTCATCATTCTCCTTCGAAGAGTTGGGCGGATTTGTGTGGTGATTCGTGTGTCATTAGGTGGTTATTTCCAGTAGGAGTTTTGGTATGTGTATGTAGTGTTAGTTTAAACGCTTAGTGGTCTGTCACAAGTGTTTAGTTGGATGTTCAAGCGATGCTTGAGGTTAATGTGGTACTTCAGCCACATTCCATTGTACTTAAACGATTTTTTGGTGTAATATAATTTACCGGGTGGAATACCCTTTACCCAAAAAAAATGTACAAAAAGGACAAAAACGTATAAAATCGATAAAAAAATGTATAAATACGGACATAAATGGATAAAAATGCATAAAAACCGATAAAAATGTAAGAAATACGAGCAAAAACGTATAAAAATAAACGAAAACGTATAAAAATGAAAAAAAATCATATAAAAAAGGACGAAAACATATAACAACATATAAAAACGGATGAGAACATAAGAAAATTGGACAAAACGTATAAAAACGGACTAAACCATATAAAAACAGACAAAAACGGATGAAAAACGGACAAAAACGTATAAAAACGGACAAAATTGTATAAAAACGGACAAAATCGTATAACGATAAAAAAAAATATAAAACAGACGAAAACATATAGAAACGGACAAAATTAGGCGAAAACATAATAAAGACGGACGAAAACGGAGAAAAACGTATAAAACGGATGAAAACAGACAAAAATGAATTAAAATGAATAAAACGTATTAAAACGTACGAAAAACCCATTACGGGTCTGCCACAGGAGAGGATCCAGGAAAAACAAAATCTAAGGACTAAATCTGTGGAAACGTAGAGGGGGGTGAATACGTTACCGTTTAAAATCTTTAGATCTTTAGTATCAAATCGCTTATGAAGCTTGTTATAATATGAAAGTACCAATTATTGTTTGTGACTAATATAAAGCATGGTAAACCAAGTTGTCACACAATCATGAACATCAAACCACATCACAAACAATAGTATAGTGCAAGTTTAAAAGTAAAGAGATAAAGAAAGGAAAGTGCAAACCGAACACGAGGATTTATAGTGGTTCGGTCACGGATCTCCTTTCCGCCCTACTCCACTCCCCGAGTACCCAACTCGAGAGTTACTTCACTAAATCAACAAGCTCCCTTCTCGGCGTAGAAAACCTTACAATCGTCGCTTACACGTTTTCCGGTACAAAGCTAAATACCGGGTTCTAGTTCGAGGTAGAACCAACCTAACGTCGCCTATACAATATTTCCGACACTAAGCTAGATGTCGAGTTCTTTTACAAGGGTACAACCACTCCCAATATGTTTTATGGCCCAACATAATAAACCTTGTGTTTTATGGCACAAACACATAAACCATCTAATCTAGTTTGGTGAAAGTGTTGTTATGATGCAATGATGTTTACACTAATGATCCATGACACAAATGTCTAATGGATATGAATAACTACTTCTAAATGAACTTCCATTGATAGGAAGCCTTCATGATGAAGATCACAAGTTCCCTAAACTTCTTGTGATAGATCTTCAACTTTGTGGTGAGTGGGGATGGCTAGATCTCCAAGATTTCCTTGGTTGATCAAAGAGTATGCTTACAACAAAGATGAATGTTAGAAGCATTATGATCATGATCATTAGGGTGTTTAATGTGTGTTACTACATTGTTAATGATTGATCTAAATGTATGCAAGAAGGTGGAGAAGATGTGCTTTTAAGTGGTGAAGAAATGGGAAAACAATGGGCTTCTATTTATAGCCAAAAGTGGACAGGAGCGTCCACGGACCACGGACCCCTTAAAAGGGTTCCGTCCTTTATACAATTTGGTACCGTGGGTACCTGACATAAAATCTAAAAAATCTTTCTTCAAATCTTTGCAAGATATTACCAAATCTTACTAAGATCACATTTGATTTATTGAGTATCAATCTAACCAAAATATTCAAGTGATCTTCCAAGGATTTCAAAGATGATGCATGACATGATGTAACATGTATTTCCATTTTTAGATTAAAAAGTTTATCAAGGTAAACTTGTAAAATGTTTTATGTAACTAGTTAATAAAATGTCTAGTTACCTTTTGTAAAAGAGTGCTTGTCAAAATAAAATATATTTTGTCAAGTGTAAGTAAACTGTAGTATTTGTATGAAATACTTGTGAATGCAAAATGTAAAATGAGGTTCGAAATAGAATGGTTAACCTATTAAAATACTTAGTGACTCTAAACGTATTTTAAACATTCTAAATGATTTGTTAATGGGTTTGATCATAATGCCACATAACAAACATGTACGAACCTGTGTTGTAACATACGAGGACTTGAGACATCGAGAGGTGTTGAATGTACGTTGAGACAACGTGTGATTACAAGTAACTTGTACATTTTACGTTATGTATTACAAGTTACATGTTTGTCATCAATCAAAACAAACGAGACTGTATAGATTAAATATCGTAATATTTGCACTAACAATCTCCCCCTTTTTGATGATGACAAATATATGTAAACGTAATAGAAAGTAAAATGTAAAAAGTTACTTGTATCCTTACTACCTTTACATTACCTTCTCCATTTACACTCTTCTCCCCCTTTTGTCGAAACAAAAAGGGCGTGTCCTTGGAGTTTAACTTAATTTCTCCCCAAAAAGGTGAGCTTGCATCATCCCTAGTGAAGTTAAATCGTCCACTACAATCCGTCCCTTGTTTGGTAGCGGATCCATGGATCAAATAAAGAGGCTTAACCTACATCAAGGTTAGTTTTATGCAACAAAAATTATGAGAAGTATATGAAAAATAAAAATGCATAGCAATGTTAGCCTAGTTTCTCCACTTTTTATCGAAGCAAAAATGCTTGTTGAAAAGTGAGAATGATGCTAAATGCGTGTATGCTCCCCCTTGACGTTTGCTCCCCCTTGTTTGAGGCGTCAGGGTATGATTAAAAACCTACAAAACAAATATTAGTGCAAAACTATATTCGTCATTGGACGAGTAAGTGATATACAACAAAGTGTGTATATAATGTATTCAGGAAATTCTTGACGGGAGCTCCCCTTGCTCTAGGGCATCAAGATGAACCTTCAAAATAAATATTAGTATAATAGAAGTTTTGTCTTTAGACAAATATGTCATATACAACCAAGTGTATAGACGATGCAATATGAGTGCTTAAAGGACATTCCTCCTTGTTCTAAGGTGTCAAGAAGCACCTAAAATAAGAAAAATAATTGATGCAAACTTCATCCTTAGATGAGTAAATTATATACAATCGAGTGTATATGATGATGAACCTACAATGAAAAACATTAGTGCAATATATTTCATCTTTTTCACAAAGAAAAATAAGATGTATATATGTGATAAATGATATAATCAAAGATCTCATGAAGTGTAGTCTCCTAATTACAATCATAAGAAAAGTGAGAATATAATATGATAAAAACCTACATAATAGTTCCTAGAAAGAAGATATGAAGTCTCCCACCGGGTGTGACACAAGTGGTGCTAGTGTTGGTGTCGGTTTACTTGTAGGAATCATGTGGTGATGGTAGATGACTCGAGATTTACAAAAGTAAGGTTTCGCTAATCCATGGTGGTGATGATTAGTGAAAGTGGTGATGGAAGGTGGTGGTGATTAGGTAGGAAGCTATTAAAGATTTAGAAACTCATATGTATAGCAAATATAAAAATATGGATTCATGCAATCCTTTCGTCATGTCAAGTGACCAAAGCCAAAAAAAAATGAATGGACATTGCATTTCAATGATGCATAAGGGTTATGATTTGAATGATTTATTGATGCTAACAACCTATTGTTTTGAGCAAGTTCTCATATGCTTCAACCCAAGGGTAATCAATAATGCGTTCTATCTAATAATATATAAAAGTGATAACATGAAATTAATTTCGTTCATTGATTGACACGAATTATAAAAATGACCTATTCTCGGTGACAATGGGAAAGGTAGTATTAGTATGGTTTTGACCGACATGGATGATTATCACTTTGAAAAGAAGTGAAGACAATATGGAAAATACTAATAATAATAATGAGTACTTATATGAGGATGAGAATGACATCATATAAGTGAGAGTTGGATGGACCAACGTGTTGGAAATGGCTGTTTTGATTAATATATCGTTTGCACTGACAATGACATGCATGATATATGTCAAGCGAGAAAAGGATAAGATCCTATGATGGTGTTCTAGATAGTGAAGTTGTAAGGTGCTAGGTTAAGGAAAATCCTAGATTCGTTGATTGTGGAGATGAAGAAGTTTGTAAAACACATGATGTGTTTTTCACTTGATGAGGTATTGGTGTAAACTTGTGATATAAAGTTAAAAAGGTTGAACTAGTTGTGGTTTTGTGAACTAGTTTTAGCTAAGTGGTGTTTATCTATGTGTTGGTATTTTAGAGTCTAAGAGACATAAATTTTGACAAAATACAATTATGTGAATGGATTTCTCTTCCCCTTAATTAGTGGACATCCAACATAATGTGCAATGTATCAAATAAAGAATGACAACAAAGTGTTTAGGAGGTTAGTCGGGTTAACGAAAGAGGTGAGCTTAGTAATGTTTTTCTGGATGATGGTTAGCATACAATGAGCTTCATCCTTAAAGTCACGTACCTCTTCTCGATTAATACGAGATGATCGTATGATGAGGCATGTGGTTTCCTAATAGGAAGTGAAGAGGATCAGAGTATTGTTATAACTAAATAATGATGTAGATGATTTTTTTTTTGAAAGCGGAAGCTAAAATGAGATTTGGAAAGAGGTCGGTTGAAAGACAAAAATGCAAAGCCAACCAGCTAGAACTTAATTCTATATGCTTTTAAACTATATGCAAGTGTAGAGGTCCCATAAAGCATATTACTAATCTATGTAGCAATAAAGGGGATTATGCAAAATGAACATATAAAAGTTAAAACCAAGTGAGATAACAAATAATTTGTTATCAACCTACAAAACAAATTTATTAGTGACAAAAGATGTTAACATGATAGAAATCAAATGATAACATATTATATAAGCAAAGACAACACATTGTACTTAGTAGACAAGAAATCACCATACAAGATAGCATCAAGACAATCTTATTATGCAAGAATACAACTTTATTCAAGACATTTCATTTTGAGATTGTTTTGTCGTTAGACTTAGACGCTTAAGCATACTTGGCTTGTAAATTAACACAAAAATCTATGTGATTAATTTTTAAGATAAAAAGGCTTCTAAAAGTTTGTCATACCAAAAGCACTTTGACATATTATATGTGCACATGTAGAAAACAAATAGTGTGACAAGAAGCAAAAGAAACAAGATGAAAGATTCATGCAAGCCGTGTTTAAGACATAACAATTTGGAGCATGTATCATTTGGAACGTACTACACATAGATATAATGAATGCCAACTAATAGCTTTCAAACACAAACTTATCATATCAGAATTATCACGTATCAAAATGACATAATATGATTTCATAAGTAACATGTTAATCATGCTAAAACTAATTCAAAAGTAAGTATCATGCAAATAGAGTTTTAGGTTTAAACGTTTAGTAGCATGAAACAAGAATACAAGCATTATAAAGATAAAACCGTACTAAGGTTTACACATTTTACTAGTTATCAAACACTAAGATAATGTCAAATCAACTTATCGTATCAAACAAGAACATGTAATCAATACATGTAAGTGCAATGCAAGTAGTTTTAAAAGAAAAGTCATATATACTACTTGTTTGATTAGTATTCCTAAGGCGAGGCAAACTATCAATGTTTTAACACTTACTTTAGGCAAGTATAGGAATACAGATTTTTCAAGTTGGAGAATGAATATGAGACTATTACTAGCGGTGCTCAATTAAGGCTAGACACGACCATTTTTACGGGTGATTCCACATACCCAACTTCTCTCCAGGAAGCAATTCAACCGTTAGGTCAAATTGAGTTTCTAGTGCAATAGGTTCTCCAGTAGTCATTCTCATGTTAGAAAGATGGGAACTCCTACTTTTGCATATTAAAGTGCATAAAAGATGATAGTTTACCAATACTTGGCTTAATGTGAATTAACTAATATGCAATATAACTAAGGTGATGAAGACGTCATGTTATACACATGAATTTTAACAATGGTGTGTTTGATAAACAATGTGTTTTAATCTTGTGTTTAGAGTCTAAAGTTGTTCAAATTACACAGCTAATTGTGTGATCTAATGGATGACATCTTTTATGTTGAGTTGAAGTGTGTAATTTAAATGTGAATTGATCATCTAAGACTAGAGAATATGTTAAACTAAGAACGTTCTCAAGAAAGCTCTTTGGTATTTTATTTAACAATAATCTAAGTGAGGTTACCAACTTTAATAGATCTTGTGTATGCTCTAAAGATGTGTAGTTTTAACCTTGGATGTGCACTCGGTTTGAGCAAGGTTAGGTTATGATGTACGCTTGAAAGGAAACAGATACAAATAGTATCTTTCAACAAATGAGATTATCCCATGGGATAAAGTTATCATGCTTATGAAAACAAGTATGACAAGATGAATTGGATATGCTAGTTCATAGAACTTGTAGATATTTGTTTCAAGATCATTTAGCCAATGAGGTGTAATGAAATCTCTTGTAACACAACTATTTATGTCACAAGAATGATGCATAGGATATACAATATCCTTTTAACAAGATGAAATCTTAACGCATGAATCTTAGTCATAATGCTCTTCAAAACATCATGTTTTCCTAAATGAAGATATGAATCCAAAGTGTTTGAATCGGATAGTCCCATCTAAATAAACTTGGTCTCAAGATTATATTCACTAGATGATGACAAAAGGAATTCACTCGAGTTTCTTATGTATACTCCTCAAAAGTCATTGTTGCTTGGGGTGTATGATGTTGGCTTTGAGATTGCATTTTAACATATGTTGTTAAAATGTTGATTTGAGGTTTAACGAAATTTATGCAGAAGTTTAACGACGAAGTATTACTAATACTTTGATAATTTGTGAAGGTAGTACTACTTATACCTAGTGGAAATTGACAACAATTACCAAGAGCACCATGCTTATTTGATAGTTGAGGTTCTAGCCATAATGAATTATCTAAGTCCTTATATATTGGAAAGGATGTTTGAGTTTGTTCAAACGTGCATTTGATTCAGTACAAGTGTTGGACACGAGGGCTTTTTGAGCAATACACTCAACGAATTCAAATGATGGTAAGGATGGTGGATTGGTTGATCTAGGTGGTAGGTCTTCTAGTGTCTAAATAAGGATGTGGTGATGTAGGGGTTTGTTGTGCTATGGGGGTACTTAGGTTGAATATTTGTCCATAGATGTTGAACACAAAAAATACGGATACTAATTCTTATGGTTCATTGGTTGCTACAACTAGTGGGTGAAGTGCTTGAAGTTTTGGTTATGTTTATGAAGCTTAGGAGATGAGGTATAGGTTCACCTTGAAAGGGCACGTTTGATTTAAAGTATACTCTTGGAAGTTCATGAGCAATACGGTTAATGGTGCCAAAAGATGGAAGAGGGATAGTAGGTGTCAAAGAGGGATAAGTGGCACCGTGGGTTGTTTGTTTTGGATAAGTGTTTCAACATGTGTTGTTAAAATACTTGGGTGTTGATTTTTCGGATATGACTTTTAATGACTACAATCGTAAGTCGCATATACTTGAATATTTCGGATGAAATACTTAAGTTGTCAATCCTAATTTGTGGAGATTATAAAGCTTAGATTGAACTCAAGGATAACGAGACTTGATAATATGTATTTAACATATGTGTGAGTTATGACTCGATGTAAATACTTATCGTCTTGAAGGATGACACATTATTTTCATGTTAACCAGGTGAGGCAATACATGTAGATACAAAACAATATCTATAGTCATATATTAGACTTGTGTATGATATCTTTGCAAATAATGAGTCCAGGTTTATTAGTCTTGGTAAGTCATAAACGGGTGAGGAGATGTTGGTGGTGTTGCACAAAATTTGATAGGAACAAGCTTTGGAGACTTTGGTAGTGAAGTTGTTTTGGATGATGGTGGGTGATTTTTGGTGGTGGAGTTGGAGTACTCAAGTTTAGAAAGTTCACATCTTGAATGGGTGATGAGATGTTGAGAGGTAATGAGTCTGAGGATGAAGAGCTCAAGTTAATGAAGCAACAAGATCGAATGCTAATCCTAGTGGTTTTCTTAAGTGGCTTATTTGAGGTTAAGGATTTAGTCATTTTGATTTTGTTTTAAGAAATGCTAAGCTTGAGGAAAAGTAACAGTGGAGGTGTGAAAATGATCATCTTGAATGTGTTGATTAATGGAACTAAGGATTCATGGATTTGATGTTAATCCATACAAAGATGGTAGTTTCTAATGAGATTGAAGTGTCTAAAATCATGTCAAACATCCTAAGTTAATCCATTGAGGATGTGTTGAGTGAGGTATGAAAGATATGCATTAACAACTATCCTAGAAACGAAGTTTGGTAAATTAGATTGCGGGATTTAGTAAAATTCAATAACTTACCTGTAGGATTCACGGCACCATTTCTTTACACAGCCGGAACCCTTAAATTGGTGCCGCCTGGTCCGCCTGTACAGGTATGGCGGTACCAAAATACATAACAGACGGTACCAACATTTTGGTGCCGTCTGATCCGTGGACATCAGAAAAGTTCACAGACCCATTTTTTAGGTGTCGGGGAGTTTTCCGAACCCTGAAATTTTGCTTAAAACATGTGACATTAATTACTTCTAGTTAGGAAAAGTCGATAACACATATACAAATATAGTGGAGCATAGACTTTGACCAAGGGCTAACGATTTTCACATAAAAGTGAAAAATGGGTAAAATTTGATAACACACTTGTGCTATCCACCTGCATAAACCGGTTAGCATACAACATTGTTTTAAGTCATATTATCATCCTACAAAGTAAAAACAAATAAATTATATCATACAACATTGTTTTTGTCCTTGTACCAAACACTCTCTTAACACCTTCATTTTTCAAAGTACTTGACTAATTTACTTAGTACTCATTGCTAAGTGAGTTATGACATTTCATAAGTTATGCGAGATGTTAGTAACCTATGCAAACGAAGTGATCTAATTCTACAAGCGATCGTAAAGTAATTTTCCAACTTAGTGCACAAAATCTAGCAAATAACCTATTGTGCATAAACAAGAAATCGTCAAACAAGTGAATAAATAACATGGCAAGATTGACACTTATATTATGCAAGCAAACAGGTGTAAACAACAATTTGAAAAATAATCAAGCAACATATATGCAAACAACATAAACAAGTGGTCATTTAGCATAGCATAACAAGAAAGACATTTTTCGTCATTTTGCGTTTAAATATGACGATGTATACCAAGCTTGATTAGTTTCCTTTAAACATATTACCAAATTATTTAGTTTCAAAGGAAGTTGTATCAAAGTTCTAAGAATACCAACTTAAATTGCTTGATTAAAAAATTTGAGTTTTTATGTTAAAGCGAAACTCAATATTTTAGACATACTGTAGTATTTGGTCTATTTCACTTATTTAAAATTAGACTCAGGCCATGAGAGTATTTTTAAATGAAAGTAGACTCAATTCCCTTTAAAATGATAGGTGGCTCGACTCGTACAGACTTACGGTTAATTAGTTATGATTTTTTGAAGTTGCCCAAAAAACTGCATACTGTACAGACGGATTCCACGGAACCAAATAAAGGGATCCGCCCTTTATAAGATTTGGTACCGTGGTCCTCTGAGACAGATTCACCAAAACTAGTATTTGACATAGAGAAAACGTGTGCGACTTACTAGATTTCATAGTAAACATATAATACACATATTTAACAACATATCTACTTATGTAACTTATCTTAAACATTTACGGAGGTGATTTTTCAACTAGAATTATAGTTATCCCAAACACTCCTTTAAAATCATATTTCTTCGTAAATTTTCTATGAGCACACAATACAATACTTACTAGTTCTTTCAATAAACTTTTTTTTTTTTTTTTTTTTACTTTTCAAGAAAACCTTCAAGCTTGTATACAAAGTTACATTTAACATCAAAATTTCTAAGTATAACAAGCAAAGCATTTTTCATATTATTTTTCGCTTCAATGGTAATTTGATACATGGATCGTACTCTATTTTAAAAACCATTTGTTTTGAAAATACGAGCTACGTGGCTCTGGTACCAATTGTGGAAACGTAGAGGGGGGTGAATATGTTACCGTTTAAAATCTTTAGATCTTTAGTATCAAATCGCTTATGAAGCTTGTTATAATATGAAAGTACCAATTATTGTTTGTGACTAATATAAAGCATGGTAAACCAAGTTGTCACACAATCATGAACATCAAACCACATCACAAACAATAGTATAGTGCAAGTTTAAAAGTAAAGAGATAAAGAAAGGAAAGTGCAAACCGAACACGAGGATTTATAGTGGTTCGGTCACGGATCTCCTTTCCGCCCTACTCCACTCCCCGAGTACCCAACTCGAGAGTTACTTCACTAAATCAACAAGCTCCCTTCTCGGCGGAGAAAACCTTACAATCGTCGCTTACACTTTTTCCGGTACAAAGCTAAATACCGGATTCTAGTTCGAGGTAGAACCAACCTAACGTCGCCTATACAATATTTCCGACACTAAGCTAGATGTCGAGTTCTTTTACAAGGGTACAACCACTCCCAATATGTTTTATGGCCCAACATAATAAACCTTGTGTTTTATGGCACAAACACATAAACCATCTAATCTAGTTTGGTGAAAGTGTTGTTATGATGCAATGATGTTTACACTAATGATCCATGACACAAATGTCTAATGGATATGAATAACTACTTCTAAATGAACTTCCATTGATAGGAAGCCTTCATGATGAAGATCACAAGTTCCCTAAACTTCTTGTGATAGATCTTCAACTTTGTGGTGAGTGGGGATGGCTAGATCTCCAAGATTTCCTTGGTTGATCAAAGAGTATGCTTACAACAAAGATGAATGTTAGAAGCATTATGATCATGATCATTAGGGTGTTTAATGTGTGTTACTACATTGTTAATGATTGATCTAAATGTATGCAAGAAGGTGGAGAAGATGTGCTTTTAAGTGGTGAAGAAATGGGAAAACAATGGGCTTCTATTTATAGCCAAAAGTGGACAGGAGCGTCCACGGACCACGGACCCCTTAAAAGGGTTCCGTCCTTTATACAATTTGGTACCGTGGGTACCTGACATAAAATCTAAAAAATCTTTCTTCAAATCTTTGCAAGATATTATCAAATCTTACTAAGATCACATTTGATTTATTGAGTATCAATCTAACCAAAATATTCAAGTGATCTTCCAAGGATTTCAAAGATGATGCATGACATGATGTAACATGTATTTCCATTTTTAGATTAAAAAGTTTATCAAGGTAAACTTGTAAAATGTTTTATGTAACTAGTTAATAAAATGTCTAGTTACCTTTTGTAAAAGAGTGCTTGTCAAAATAAAATATATTTTGTCAAGTGTAAGTAAACTGTAGTATTTGTATGAAATACTTGTGAATGCAAAATGTAAAATGAGGTTCGAAATAGAATGGTTAACCTATTAAAATACTTAGTGACTCTAAACGTATTTTAAACATTCTAAATGATTTGTTAATGGGTTTGATCATAATGCCACATAACAAACATGTACGAACCTGTGTTGTAACATACGAGGACTTGAGACATCGAGAGGTGTTGAATGTACGTTGAGACAACGTGTGATTACAGGTAACTTGTACATTTTACGTTATGTATTACAAGTTACATGTTTGTCATCAATCAAAACAAACGAGACTGTATAGATTAAATATCGTAATATTTGCACTAACAAAATCTATTAAACGTGACAACCCACAAGGAACATTTAGTAGCTTTTTACATGCTATCATAAGTTGTAATATATGAAGTAACGTAAACAACCGGTCACGCAAACATGAGTAACCTGGTTGAACAAAAACAAACTATAGTAACTTAGGACAATTTTTTGGGTAACTTTAATAACTTATTTTTGCATTAACCTCTCTTTGCATGTATTGGTCTCCTCTAAAACACTTGGGATCGCCAAGTAACCGTAGTTATCTCCCCCGAATATCCTAGTATCAACAACCGCAATTCACGCAATAAATACAACGAAAAGCCTACTAGTGCACTCTATGGCATAACAATCGTTGTTTAGGACGTTCAAGCTCGCAAGAATGAAAGAAGAAGCTAGATTTACTTAATCTAATGTGACAAACAATTAAGTAACAGACAACCTATCAATAATTAATAACTAGGTTTCATTAGATCTAAGCAAACACTGTGTTAATCTAGCTAGACATGATAGAAAACAAAGAACACAAGCAAATAACAAAGCATTGATTAAACATAATGATAGAAAAAATAAACAAACTTATCTTTTATTAAAAAAGAGGATTTGGAACCCTAAAATACTGTAAAAGTCAGACCAAAACCGAACCCTAAAAGTTTCTCCAAGTTAGCGCACACAATACAGAATTTTCGATGAGTATATATAGATATTACAACTGTGATGGCATCATTTTATATGTGTGACGCCATCAGATCTCCGCCCATTAAGGTTTTGTCTTGCCCAAGTCGGTCTTATGACGGTGTCCCAAAGGAACTCGAACGCCGTCTAGCTTCAATGTGACGTCATCCCGTGTTGGAGCTCTCGGGCGTCTCGTGTTACAAGTAAACCCGATGGGTATTCTTCTTAACAAGTGACGCCATCACTTGTTATATCTTCAAACTTCACTGAAGTGTCTCTTGTAAAATCTGGCTTGATTTGATCTCGTTTTTAAAGGATTACGGGGTCACGTATGAATTATGATGCCTTCTAGAGCCCTGTTTCCAGACTTTTTCCAACTTGCCCGTTTTCTTCATATTTTCGTCCCTTTTCGTACAAGTAAACTTAGATTCCAGCATTTTGCTTCCAAAGTACCTAAAAAGTGAAAAAGGAATGATTTTCCACAAAAAGGAACGATTTTAAGCAGTATTTGATAATAAATACACCAATTTAGGGCTTAAATGACCCCCTAAAAGGTACGTTTTAAATCCTTATCATACCCAAATAATGCATTGATTTGTCGATTTTAGTACAAAGATATTTTCCGAAAAAATACAAAGGTATGTATTTCCCGGGTTGTTTTCCCAACGAGGGATGAATGGAATTTTCAACTCACGTCGCGTGATTCGGGATTTGAATGGGTAAAAAGGATTTTTGAGGATTCCTAAACTACGGGGCAAGGAAAAGTAAAGGGAGGCAATAAAAACTACTGAATCTATGATGCAAACAAGTAATTTAAACTAAATATGCAAATGTATACTAAAAACGCAAATTACGTAATTATTAAAATGTGAATTAAAATGCAAACTAATCTAATTTAACCCATAAAAGTGAACTAATAATTTTCTACAGCTAAGAATATGATTTAAAAATTATTCGAAATTTAAAATTATTTTTTTGGATTTTTCTTGATTTATTTGGAATTAAAAACTAATTTTATGCAATTAAAAAAGAGCTAAAATGCTAAAAATTAGGAAATCATGCACGGAATTACAAAACTATTTTTCAAAAATCTTAATTAACTAAAGAGAATTTTCAAAACTGGAATCACATTTTTCTGAATTTTTCTCTAATTATTATGAATTAAAAACTTTTTAAAACTAATTAAATTCCTATAAAATACTATTTAAACTATGAAAAATCTGGAAAAATACTTTTTCTGACTTTTTGAATATTCTAAACCTAAGAAAATTACTTTTACATTTTTCTGACCTTTTTCTGAATTATTTGTATTAAAAGCTAATTAAAAATTCTGAAAACTGAATTTAAATGTAGAAAAATAGTAAATGGACATGGAAAATTATGAAAAATTACAGAAAAGTCTAAAATTATACTGATAATCTAGGAAAAATATCAGAAACAACTTGGGATCACAAGGTAATCATTTGGGCATGAAACTGAATGAAAAAGCTTAAAGGAAATAAGCTATAAGCTACCTAAAAGCTACTAGAAGTTATTCTAAGGGAGATTAAGCTAAAACTAGACTAAAGTGATCTAATGCAACTGATTATAACCTAGTAGGCACATGCTAAGGCTAATAAACTCATAGATTCTAAGAATGCAAATGCTAAACGGCCTTGAACTATCAACTTTGAGCTTAAGTTTAACTAACCTAGAAAATTCCTAAAAATAAACTAAAAATATCTTGTGAAAGGAAACCAACTAGAGTCCTTATATCCAGAATTTCATCTAAAAAGGCATTAACATGCAGATTTTAAAAATAAAAAACAACAGTGGATTGGGACATAAGGTGAACCGATGCAGTGATGGAATGGGCAGGAAAAAGCTTAATGCAGACTTTAATAAACTAACCAAAAATCATCAAAGGCAAGCCCTAAACTCAAATACTACAATAGGCTACTAATAGAACCAGAATACAATCAACAATCTCAGTGAATAAGCTGAAACTAACCTTAGAACATGTTGATATAGTGCAGTTGTGACAGGACATAATCAATGCTAAACTACTAACTTCAAGCTTCTCAAAAGCTTCTAAGAAAAATTCTAAAAATTATGAAAAAATCATATTTGAAATCACAAGCTATCAAACATGTAAAACCCAAAATCTCATAATGATAGGATAAAAATTGAGGAAATTAAAAATCAAAAATAAAACCTATTTAGAAAACTTTTTGGAAATTTTGACTTTTCTCAGGTTAACATAAATTGACTTTAATGAAATTAAACTACTCCTAGATGATTAGATATGAAATTCTAAACTGTAAATACACTTATCTAAGCTATATTAACACTAACCTAACCTATTCCTAAGGTTATGCAACCTAATTCACTCTTAAGCTACTAGTAAAGAAATCTAAAAGGGATTTTGACTTTTCACTGAATTGAGCCTATATTTTATGACTGAACTACACTTAATATACATACCTATGTGAGACTATTAGAACATCTATTAACTACTGCAACAAGCAAGATCCTAGAATCTACTATAAACCAAACACCTCTTAAAGTAAAAGCTTTTGGGAAATTTGAACAGAGAAAGAGTTTTAGAGCAGATTTATTTGAAAATTAGATTATCAATAAACTAAATAAGGACATTGAAACTAGTTTGAACTAACATTAAGCACAAGATTAAACCAAATTTAAAATTAAAACAAACCAATCATGAATAAGCTCAATTAAGCTTTAACAAACTTAACTGAGCTTCTATAAACAGTAAAAAAATTGATGAAACAGTAACTAAGAACAAGTTTGAATTTAGATTAAAATTTAGACAAAGTAAATAATGAAAAGGTTCATGGTGAGTTAAAAGGGTTGGGCTGGAAATGGGTATTGGACTTTAGATGTAAATTGGGCTTGGATTTCATTTTAGTTTTAGTTTAGTTTGATAATAGTACACTAAGGACCATACATGTAATTTGGTGCATTCCAAGGACCAATAGTGTAAATATGTGAAAGGATACGGTGAATTTTGGAATTTGGTTAAATGGGATTTATGGAGGGTGAAATGGTAAATTTATGAAAGTTAAGGGTGAATTGATATGGGAAAATGAAAGGTTATGATGTGAAAACTCCCAATCTTGATCTAGAAATCCGTAATTTGACTCTTAAGCATCCAAATCCCATAAAACTGCATCCCCGGCATCGGCTTTTGCACTCTTCTTTCTCTCGTGCCCGGTTTTCTTCGGTTTTGGCTTTCTTTTGTCTGTTTTGTCATATCCGTACCTGCACATGCATAAACTCAAGAAACCATCAAATATTAGACATAAACGGCTCTTTCTTGGTTATTTTGGGTCTATTTTAGTAAAGAAATGGTATGTGTTTTAGCACATACCATGCATAATTTGCACTAATGATTATCCGAATATACACGCTTAATGGATACGATGGTTATGTGTAAGTGTGCGGAGTAAAAGTGCTAAACTAGCACTTCCCGCCCAATTTGTGGTTTTAGTATATGAAGAAACTATTATGCATGTTTTTATATCATGATTTCAGTTTATACTACGTTATCACTAAGCTTTATGCTTACGTTGCTTCGTTTCATGTTTTAATGTAGGTGAGTAAATCATGGACTTAGCTGGTTAGCCATCGGTGGTGCTCGAATGGTAGAGCAACTCTCAAACCCTTTCTCTTGATACAACTTAATGACCTAAGCAATTCTAATGTCATTTTATGCAAAATGCAGAATTGGATGTGTTAAAATAAAGTCTTTGTGTGTGTATGATTTCATAAAACGGATGTTTGGCATTATGCTAATTTATACCCATTCTGACCCGTTTGACTTTATTTTGGGTTAGTTTGGTATGAACAAGTCTTATTTCAGTATTAAATAGTTTGGTATTTTTGGGAATACCGTGTATTACACTTAGTAGTCCATACATCGTATTCCAGTCAAGAAATACGGCGTACCACTCTATCAATTAAAAAAATCAAGTGGGGCGTTTCATAAAATTATCAATAAGTTGGTTTCTTTGTTTCTGGTAGCTAAGTTTAAGTTTTGCTGAGGAGTTGCTGATTAAATACATCATCAAGAAAGCAGCAATAGCATAAATTCAAAAATTCAATATGTTTAAGTGTTTAACCATCTCTTAATCATTTTCTGATAAACGATTGGCTTCTGATTTAAAACCATAACTGCTTCTGATGAGCAATGAGTTGTTCATATATTATATTTCTTACGGGTTCAAGATGATACATTTCATGATGACGTTTGTTTAGAAAGTAGGTACAAATTCGATTTTGTAGGTTTTACTTTTAATTTATGTTCGTATACCAAATTTTTTATAATACTACATAATTATAGATATTATTATCCACAATGGGGTAGATTTAATTTTTTTTTTTTAAATCACATAAGTTTCTAGATGCAAAAGAGTCACATTTAAATTTTGAAACGATATATACCATGAAAATTTATAACTTATCACGTATCATAACTTAAATATAGAAAATATATCGACGAAGATAAATATGGTTTTTAAAACATTCTTGAACATGCAGCTTATATTTGGAAACGATTATCTGTAACACCCCAACCCGACAAGGGGCAAGTGTCACATTATGGTGTCAATCAGAACATATATAAAGGCAATCGGAAGACTTAAATAAAGGAAGGAAAGTCATGTAAACCAAATGACTTACAAAGTACAAATCCAACATAGTCTAAAGGTAAAAGAAATAATATCCAAATGATAACCAAATGACAAAAGTATGAGAAAACATAAGTCAAACATAATGGGGAAACTATCAAAGTAGGTCTTCTAAGAGCCCCTACGCACTCATCACTCATGCCCAGCTTCCCGCTTATAGCCTGCTGCAGAGAAAAGAATATGCGGCTGAGCTTAAAAATCCCAGTTAACAGATATAAACAAATAACATGTAATAAATAAAACGAAAATCAAAAGGACTTGCTGAATAAGATGTCATAAGAGATATAAAAAGCAAAAGAAATAAGGAATATGAGAATAACAAAGGAAATGCCCACAAGTCCAAATATGTCTAAACATGATACATGAATAGACCCAAAACAAAAGAAACATATGCAATATACTAAAATATCAGTGTACATAAGACCCGTCGCTCCTAACGTACCAAATGTGATATGATGTGTATGGCCCACACTCAACAATTCACTAAATATACCAAACACAACTAAGTACCTAGGATGCATCCATACGCTCCCTGCAAAACAAATATGCATATACAAGTACGGGATTGTGCATATGTATCTTAATATAAATAATAAATTAGATGGCGGCCATATTGCTATATAGCATACAAAGTGAGAATGTTATGGATCTATCACACCTCCACAGAAAGTGTCATGCCACTGGTGCCTCAGTGACATGGTCATAGTACCTCCATAACTAGTTACAAATAGCTCGGGCAAGAATAATAAAGCAAATGACATTAATACGCATAAGGGATAATTAACAATTATCCAACCAAAGTAATTCCAACAGAAATGAAACTGATATCAAACGGAATAGTAAATGAATCACAAGTCAAATACGAATTATGAATCAAATATCAAAATCAAAGTTCAATATCAAAAGACGGGGATCAAGAATCATGAGAGAAATATCCTTACTGAAAGGACGGAATATATGTGCCTTAATAGAAGAGAAATGGAGGAAGTAACACAATGGACAAGGAATATTCATTCTTTACCAAATCTACATGAATTAGGGATTATATATCATTTAAAAGCTTATTTTACAAGTTTTATTTGATTTTTAATGATTTATACTTATAGTTATACTCATATTACATTTTAGGGTTTATATTGCAATTCTGGTCTAGTTTCTCATGAATTTTTAGACCTATCAAATAAGTTCCAGAAGCTCTCCTCAATTTTTATCTGAGATTCACACATATGTTCAACACGTACCCTAATTTTTGCAGATTTTATTTCAAAGTGCAAATACCCTTTCAAAATCATTTTCCAAACCTGCTCAGAAAGTGTACTGCATGTATACCCCGAAAGTTTGTATTTATTTAACCTATTTAGACCCTTCAAAAAAATCTACAAAAATCCCAGGAAGTCTCACATAATTTATATATCACCCATGAAAAATTAAAGGTCTTAACTCCTTATGGTTTGAATATTAAAAATCAAAAACATCAACTGAATTTCAGACTCAGATTCACATTTTTTACAACTAATCTTCTAAAAATCAAAAAGCTATCTTCCCTACCTCCAATGACCATGTAACTTACATATTTAAAAAGTAGACATAAGGTACTCATATTTAGACTCAAGAATCATATAAAAACACATTGGCGTCATTAATTTAGACTCCTTACAAGATGACCCAAAATCTGGACAAAAACTACACATAAAATCACAACACCCTTACACCCCTTTTTAACCCATAATCTTCATTAAACCAATAAGCATGCATGTTCTAAACTTAGATCATACTTGTTTTAATCCCTTCTTTAACCAACACACATTACACACATCAAAATAAATGAGACAACATGCAAACTACTCACGTAAAATCATAGATTCCACAACCCTAATCCATCTCAATTTATTCATACGTCTCATAATTAGTTAGCTTAGGGTTTCTAGGTTTTTAAGCCACATTAAACACATATTAATGGTCATGTTTAGGGTTCAATTATCATATTATTAGGGTTGCTTAGGGCTGATTCTTCAATACACATGTAAGCAAGTTTTCATGATTTTATGTAACATGTACTCAACCATTTGAACAAGACAATTATAACAAGCATGTTTATAAGATTAAAAATCAGATTTTATATGCATATGTCGAATACAACAAAGAAACAAAAGGGATCATAGATACCAAAAGCCGAATGGAAGAAAGATCAAAAGGGTCACGAATACACCTGTCTTCAATCTCCTTCTTCCTCCTTTTGAACTTGAGAGCGATAGAATGGATTAGGGTTTTGATTTTCGGTAATGGTAAGGGGGAGCGGTGGAAATTTCGGATTAGGGGAGGGAGTAATATAAATGCCGAATATATTGAATAAATGGGGGCGTAATAACCGGTTTTTAATTAGGAAAAAGGGGGAACAAAATCGGTCTTTAACATTTAAGTTGTTCTAATCTCTACTCAAACAAAACGTGTGGGAGGGCAAGTCAATGGGATTTTGGTTTAAAAGTTTAAAGGCAAAACTTGTAGGTCATAATAAGTACTTTTTTTTTAAGTAGTTAGGTTTAGGAAAGTTTAATTCATGTAATTAAATTACTTAGGATATAATACATTTACTTATATGAGGAGAGTTATTTTACATACCAAACTTTTCTCACATACCAAAGGACTCATCTCCACCATCCATTTAAAAAAAAAATCAATGGCTGATATTAAAAGCATTTTATTATTTCACCCATTTTTTATAATTTAAATATCTCTTAAACCGTTAATCGTTAAGCAAAAATATTTACACCGTCTCGACGAGCATTTAATTATCTTTCTATAGACGGGCACTTTGATATACTTTTGAAAAAAAGGAAAAAATTCATTTTTTTCACGTTTTTTCGTCTTTTTTTCGTTTATTTTACGTTTCTGAAATTTGCATGAAAAAAATCATATATGATAAAACACTAAATTGAATATCACATGTGATATTAGTGTTAAATCATGTATGATATGTAATATCACATGTGATACAATATATGATTTTACACTAATATCACATGTGATATTACATATCATATATGATTTAAAAATAATATTACATGTGATATTCAAATTAGTGTTTTATCATATATGATTTTTCTAATGCAAATTTCAGTAACGTAAAAAAAAATGAAAAAACTAGAAAAAAAAACGTGAAAAATGCGAAAAAAAATTGTGTCGAAAGTATAGCAAAGTGTCTATCTATAGAAAGATAATTAAATGTTCGTCGCAATGATATATATTTTTTCGCTCAACGATTAACGGTTTGAAAGATATTAATATTTGAAAAAAAAGATGAAAGTGAGTTTTTTAAATTGTTCGATTAATCTCATCCATTAGATCAAATAAAAATTGATGGTGAAGATTGATCCCTTGGTATGTAAATAATCTTTTGTCCTCAAATGATCTTATATCTTACTTATATAACATATAGTTTTAATCACTACTAAATTATTCAATTTAACTTAGGGTAAAATTCAAATAACTATGAAAAATACAAATTCAGATTTTAGGGTTTTACAATTCTGATGGGTAGAATTTCTTTTTATATTTATGACGGGTTAATGTTATCAATAAGTTGGTTTCTTTGTTTCTAATAGATGAGTTTAAGTTTCTGATGAGGAGTTGCTGATGACGGGTTTCTGATGAGTTGTGCTGATAAAAGTTTCTTACCTGGAGTTTTTGATGACGGGTTTCTGATGAGTTGTTGTTGACTAAGGCGTGGCTAACTAAGGGTTTTTAATGATGAGTTTCTATTAAAGAGTTCTACATGACGGGTTTCTGATGAAGGGTGTCTTATGAAATGTCTTCGGCTGTTGCATGTTGAAAAAAGGTATTTTGGTTGCTGATGGTTTTTGCATATGAGTAGAATGGTATAAGTAACAAAATCAAATGAAAATATATGTAACATGTTGATAAAAAGTATTTGGTTGTTGACGATTTTTATATATTGGTAGAATAGTAAAAGTAACATAATCAAATGAAAGATATGTATTTATCAAAAAAATCAAGTTAAAATATACAATTTATAAGCAATGTATAGATCACCCAATAATATTCTAACAAAAATTAAACCAAAAACCCCGTGCTTAGTTGTGATGAAGCGTTCTACATGATGGGTTTATGATGAAGGGTGTTTTATGAAATGTCTTTTGTTGCATGTTGAGAAAACGTATTTGGTTGCTGACAGTTTTTGCATATTGATAGAATGATAGAAGTAATAAAATCAAATGAAAATATAATATATTTTAAAAGAGTCAAGTTAAAATATATACAATTTATAAACAACGTTTAGATCACCCAAAACTATTCTAGCAAAAATTAAACCCAAAACCCCGTTCATGCACGGGATCTAAAACTAGTAGCATATGTTAACGCATTTCTTTTTGACGGCCAATTACAATATACAAAAGTCATTATTTATGTTTTGGCTTCTCTTTAAAATACATGTGAATTTCACGAGTCTTTTAGCTACTTAATAAGTAGGTGGTTTTATTTTTTCGAAATAAAGAAATCGTCACTTAGGGTTTTGTTTTATTATATCAAAGATGAGCGGCTTCACGACTTAATGTCAACTGTCACCTTTTCAGTTTCAGTTTGAGCAATTGGCTCAGCAATTTCAATACGATCGCTAGGTTCTTTTCCCAATATATAGTTCTAAAACACTCCGAGAGAATGTTTTGTTTATGCAACTCAAAACATTTCGGATGAAGCAAGTGTACTCTTTTGGAAAGCAGCTAGAGTGCCATCCGATCGAGGTTGACTCCCCCACAAAAGGGACAACGACATCAACCAAGTCACCTTCATCATCAGAAAATAAGGACATGAATTTACATAGATCAGAATGTAGTTTCATGAGGGTATATCAATAAAGAACAAGATCATACCACTATCAGAAAAAATGATAACCCAAGAAAAAATTACTATCATAATTAGTCGATAACAAACATTTGCGACACAAACAATAAAAGCCATCACTGGGAATTGTTAACATCAACGTGTCTCAAACAGTTTATAGATGAATAAATAAAAGGACGCAACTAACATTTTTAACCTGTTACAAACATGATTATTGTGTCAACTAGGACCAACTTGGTTCAATCCAAATTTCAAAGGAGAGATGATTCGTGGTTCCAAAGAAATCCTCTAGATGTTCTTGAAAGTTTTGGGCATCGAATGTGTGGTACCTGCAAGTGTCAAGTGAATAAAACACAACCCTCCTATTCTTGGTATGCAGTCGCGTAAAGAAAATCTTATTCTCCATTTTTGGTTCTTTGGCTTCAATACAGAAACTTTCTGGGCCACAAATATAGATCGTGTGCTTACCTACACTATCTATTTTTTCCCACTTTTCTTCATATTCATTATGCTTGAAGACCTCAACACCTTCTCCATAATTGCCAACACTAACTAGTAAATTATGTTGATCACAGTTCATTATGAAATATTGTGTCCGGGATCTACAGTAACCTTTAGGAGGTTCGGCTACAACACGTTCCGGAGAGTGACCTTTTTTCCCAATTTTGTTAATAACAAAAAGTTCTCCTCGTTCACAAGAGACATAAAGATCGCGACCATAAAAACACAAAGAACAAACAGGTGATGGAGTAATGTCAAAACGAAGTCCACGCCACGTCCGTTTCTTATTCACATAGTGGATGTAAACACGCTCTGTTGTAAACCCAGCAACCATACAATCAAGGGAAGTTGGTGGTGCCGAAAAGCAGAAGCTTTCTAAATCATGTTCCGTTTCTGGGAGCTTCCGGAGGTCATTTGTGAAAGGGTTAAAGAAAACTAAGCAATTCAAGTCTCTCTTCCAAAACAATAACCAACCAAACCTTGAATAACATATACAGTCATGGTCGTCAGGTAATACTTTGGAGTTTTTCATAAAATACTTGGCACCCAACAAAGGATCTGTGAAAGTGATAATGCCACTTCTTGAATCTACCACCATTAACCAAGGTGAAACAGGTGAATGTGTTTGTAATCTCGTTGATAATGTTTTGTTGCTCCATTTGATCAAAGGTGCTGCTAAAAGGCATTGTTTGCATGTAGCACGGAAGTTCATGTATTCCACACCAACGCAAAGCTTCATGATCATCTCCAAAAGATCAAACGGAATATTGAGGAGGTGTGAATTCTCAAATCCAACTCCACCATTTGAACCCGATCTTAAGAATATGTGATTTTTGTTTTCCATCTCTTCTTTATAATCAACAATGCATTTGGCTTCTTCATGATCATCTTTTAACCTGCATCAAACAACTTCCCTATAATATAATCCGTTTTTTCCCCCTTTTTTGCATATAATACCAACATACAGTTCCATAAATCCGTTGTAGTTATTTAAAGATAGTTTGTGTCCCATTTGGGTCATTTTGTAAACAAAAACCTCTAATAACCGAATGGACTTTCGAAAATGATCATTTGTAAACAATTAATGTTGAATACATGTAAAGACAATGTTATCTTTATAAATTTTTTGAAAACATATATGATACGGCTTGACTAGACCGATCGACAACATCTTTTAATCACTCAAATGTACCGAAAATGAAAATAAACTGACAAAAATGGGATAATGAAAACGTATAATACGGTATTATTATGCATAAAAGAGAACCATAATAAAACACATATGAGAAACAAACACAAATTAATTGAAAGGCGATACCTGCATTCCCACATTGACACATGGCTTGTCGGCAGCATAGGAGAGGGTATACAAGATAGGGAGCTTGTATTATCTTTGACATTGAATGAGTATATTGTTTTGCCCATTTCACCACGAATGTGTATATAACCTCCTAACTCAGAGGCAACTACTGAGCTATAAAAAACAGAGTAATCACGGGCAAGATCCATATATAAAATAGCGTCTTTGAGGTCATCAATTACTTTCCATACTTCAAGACTCATGTCGAATTTTTCTTCATAATATGTTTTCCAAATTTCACTACTCATGTCCAAGTCGTCACTCCTCATTTTCGAGTCTTCACTACTCGAGTCTTCACTACTCGAGTCTTCACACCTAGTATTCTTATTAGTTATATCCCAGTCTTTGAAGAATAATTCCCTTTCTTCCCAATTTATACAAGTCATGTCTGATTTATACAAATACACATCCGAAGGTTCTTTCTCTATATGCGCAGTGTCCTCCCAAAAAGTCATCTCAATGTAGAACAGTTCGGTAGAAGATCCTTTCAAATACTGAATGTCTCCTTCAGTACGATAGGAGTTAACAGGGCCAGAAGGGCAAATGCTGAATAGCATAAGATTTATCACAACTTCATTGTACTTAACAACAATGTCAAGATATATGATAAAATCCTCAAAAGTACCATCGGTACTTAGGGCATATACTTTACCATTGCAACAAGTTAGACTATGTAGTAATTTACCATTTGAAGTTAGTCTCTTCAGCTGCTGGGCATACGACATTTCGGTCCATCTAAAATCCTCCCGTTTACTATCTACTGGACAAAATAAGAAGGTAGACTTATTGGTTGTTGTTAACAAAAGAACTGAGCTTGGATCATCAGGAGGGGCTGACAAACAACACTGGCGGATAGACTCATACGACTCGCCATCTTCCAAAACCAAGGTGGGGAGACTTATGATCTTAGAAGTCACATGGTTCCAAAGAGACCATATATTGTTGTATGGATGGTTGGAAAGAATCACCCAGTCATGAAAAAATCCCCGGATGCGTTTCCCAAGCAACTCAGGGATTCGACATCGATAATGTGGCAACTCGTTGTCTATGGTGCAGAAGAAGAACTGGTCTTGGTCTTGAGTGTTGTGCTTTCCGTCGTCTTGTATGCTCTCGGCAATCAACCATGGATATTTGGAAGATAAGGGAGGGAATCGATCACTGGAAATTTGCTCCATCTAAACAACAATATGTAGAGATTAATTTATAAATGCAAAACCATATGTAATTACATGATCCCATCACTCAAAAATTAAAAAACTAATACACAATAAAGTGCTTACAAAGCATTGAAATAAGCCAACCGAACAATCCAAACATTCAAATAGCTTATTGCTTTTATAGAAGAACCAGGAAAAAAAAAAAAAAAAGGTCTCTTTTTAGCATTTAATAAGCCAATAGAACATCCCCAAGCCGTCTAAAAGCTTATTGCTTCTAAGCAAAAAAAAAGCCAATTGATTAAATCCAAAAAAGGTAATAAACCAAGAAAACAACCTAAACACTCAAAGCTTATCGCTTTTCTACAGAAGAGCACAAAAAGGTGATTATTTAGCACTGATGTAAGCTACTAGGCCAATAAAACAATTAAAGCACTAATCTTAATAATGATTTGATTTGAAGCAAAAAGTGTTAGTCGTATGTTTGTATAAGCCCAATGTATTTTGTATGGGCTAAAGCCCGAGTGTCTCTAGTTAGGGTTTACTCTATATATGTATTGTTCCGGTTATTGAATAAGACCACAAAACACTTTTCTAACTAACATGGTATCACAGCCTTGATCCTTTCACCCTCCTTCAATTGGTTTTGTAACTGTTCTACTGGTTTTGTGGTGATCGTTGGTTCCGGGATAACCAGTCGCCACGTTTCTTTTTACGTATAAAGTCGATCGTTGGCCTTGTGTTGCTGTTGATAGCCAGTCGACATTCGTTATCACTGTTAGTCGATCGTTGGTTGGATTAGATAATCAGTCGACTACCGTTACGGTTTGTTTCTCACTTATTGCTTTCTGTTACATACCACTCAACGTTGTGGTTTTTATTATTGATCGTTGGTAATGTGTGTTCTTTTTGTTTAATCATCCATTGGATTCAAGTTGCTTCCTTGTTTTGGTGAGTTTTCTAGTTGCTGCGCTGGTAGTGTTACTTTATCCAATTCTTATAATATGACACCAATCCAAATGATGGAACTAATACAGAAACAACAAGCTCTTTTAGCTACCTATGGTTATAATAATACTTTTGGTGGGAATGCTAATATTGGGACCGAAGCAAGTGGTGGCATTAATGGTAATTCTATTGGTGGGACTCTTGCAACTGATGGGAATATTGGTAATAATAATGGTTATAATGCCAATGTTGGCTATTACGGCTCACATTCTTTTGTTCCACAAATTGGTCCGCTACATAGTGTTTATCAGTCAGCCCAACTACCTCAAAAAGGCCCAATTCGGTTCTCTAAACAGCCCGGTTCTAATCCCACTGGTAATGAAACTATATTACCGAATGCGTTTAATGCAATGACGCTTCAAGATCCTTCTTCGAAAAATTGGAACATGGACACAGGTGCGAGCTCTCATCTTAATGACTCTGTTATTAGTTTAAGTGATGTTTTTAATATGTGCATTTATCCGTCTGTCTCGGTTGGTGACGGTTATTCAATACCCGTTACTAACTCGGGTCATAGTATTTTGCCTACTACTCATCGCCCACTTCATTTAAATAATGTCCTTATTACTCCTAATATTGTTAAGAATCTTATTTCTGTTCGTCAGTTTGTTCGTGATAATAGTTGTACGGTTGAATTTGACGCGTTTGGGTTTTCCATTAAGGATTTCCTGACTCGTCGGGTTCTACTCCGGTGTGATAGTACTGGGGATCTTTACCCAGTTACGCAGCCTTCCACTATTCCTCATGCTTTTCTCACTAGTCAGTATACGTGGCACCAGCGTCTTGGACATCCAGGAAGTGAAGTGTTACATCGCGTTCTTTCTAGTAATTCAATTTCGTGTAATAAAGAGAAACCTCCCGTCCTTTGTCATGCTTGTCAGCTTGGCAAACACGTGAAGCTTCCCTTTGTTAGTTCTCGTACTTTGGTTCAGTCTCCTTTTGACATTGTTCACTCGGATTTGTGGACATCCCCTATTCCGAGTCTTTCAGGTTTTAAATACTATGTTTTATTTTTGGACCATTATTCACATTTTGTTTGGGTTTATCCATTAGTTAACAAATCCGATGTCTTTTCTAAATTTGTTTTGTTTCGTCGTTTAGTTCAAAATCAATTCAAGTGTGACATAAAGTCTTTTCAGTGTGATCATGGTGGTGAATTTGACAACAATGCCTTCCATCAATTGTTTAGTTCTAATGGTATACAATTTCGTTTTTCCTGCCCAAAAACCTCACAACAAAATGGTAAGTCTGAAAGGATGATCCGATCCATCAACAATCTTATACGCACCTTACTTTTTCAGGCTCACTTACCTCCCAATTTTTGGGTTGAAGCACTTAATGCGGCCGTATACTTGTTAAATATTTTACCATCCAGTGCGATTAACAATGAAATACCGTATACTCGCATCTTTGGCACCACACCCGAATATAGCCTTTTACGGACTTTTGGGTGTCTTTGTTACCCTCACCTTGATACCACTCATAAACTTCAACCCCGTGCTACACCCTCCATATTATTGGGCCACGCATCCAATCACCGTGCATACCGTTGCCTTGACCTCAATACCAATAAAATTATAATTTCCCGTCATGTTACTTTTGATGAGACAGTTTTCCCATTCGGCTCTATGACACCCAATTCGCCTCCCTCTTACAACTTTCTAGACGAACCACCAAATATCATTTCCCATATTATCCGTTCATCACCCACTACTCACTCACAAAACACTACCGGTCCACCACCCACAATTCCTGAACCCACTTCGCCGGTTCATCAATCCACTAGCCCAACAACACATTCGGCCCCTAATACACCTGTTTCTCCGCCAAGTATTCACCAACCCTCACCAGTGCAGCCCCCACCAGCTCAAAACCCAAATCCAAACCCAGTGTCGGTTCACCCTATGGTCACACGTTTTCGTGTTGGTTCTAATCGTCCTCCTACTCGTTTAAATCTTCATGTGTCCACTATTTCACCCTTACCAAAATCATATAATGATGCATTTAATGATCCTAATTGGCAAAATGCTATGCATGATGAACACAATGCACTTATTAAGAATAAAACTTGGACGCTTGTGCCCCGACCCACGGATGCCAATATTGTTCGTTGTATGTGGTTGTTTCGCCACAAGTATTTAGCGGATGGCACTCTAAGTCGCTACAAAGCTCGTCTTGTAGCGAATGGTAGTACGCAGTTAGAGGGCATTGATGTTGATGAGACCTTTAGTCCGGTTGTCAAACCGGGCACTATTCGGACTGTTCTTAGTTTGGCTACTTCTCGGCATTGGCCTGTTCATCAACTTGATGTCAAGAATGCCTTCTTACATGGTGATTTGTCTGAGACTGTTTACATGCATCAGCCTCCAGGGTTTCGGGATTCAGCACATCCTGATTACGTTTGTCTCTTACAGAGGTTCTTTATGGGCTAAAGCAGGCCCCTCGGGCTTGGTTTCAGCGGTTTTCAGCTTATATTACTCGAGTTGGGTTTGCACACAGTCGATGTGACTCTTCATTATTTATTTATCGACAGGGGCCTGACACTGCTTATTTATTATTGTATGTTGATGATATTGTTCTCACTGCTTCTTCTGAGCTTTTGTTACAGCGGATTATTGCTTCATTACATCAGGAGTTTTCTATGACAGATCTTGGTTCGCTTAATTACTTTCTGGGTATTTCTGTTACACGGGATTCTTCAGGGATGTTTTTATCTCAGCGTAAGTATGCCACTGAGATTCTTGAGCGGGCTCATATGGTTAATTGCAACCCCAGTCGGACTCCTGTTTCAACTGAGTCTAAACTGGGTGATGATGGTGATCCGGTTTCTGATCCGACGTTATATAGGAGTCTTGCGGGTTCTCTTCAGTATCTTACTTTCACTCGTCCTGATATTTCTTATGCTGTGCAGCAGGTTTGTCTCTATATGCATGATCCGAGAGAGCCTCATTTCTCGGCTCTTAAGCGGATTTTGAGGTATGTTCGGGGTACTTTAGACTATGGGTTACAGTTGTTTTCCTCTTCTACTTCCTCATTGGTGGCTTATTCGGATGCTGATTGGGCTGGCTGCCCTACTACTCGAAGATCGACTTCTGGTTATTGTGTATTTCTTGGCAACAACTTACTCTCATGGTCCTCTAAGCGTCAACCGACGCTTTCTCGTTCTAGTGCAGAGGCAGAGTATCGTGGTGTTGCCAATGCTGTTGCTGAGACTTGTTGGTTGAGGAATCTACTACGTGAGTTGCATACCCCCTTGTCTTCCGCTACGCTTGTCTACTGTGATAATGTCAGTGCTGTATACTTGTCTTCTAACCCGGTTCAGCATCAACGAACCAAGCATATAGAGATTGATATTCACTTTGTTCGAGATTTGGTTGCTGCTGGTCAGGTTCGAGTACTTCATGTACCTTCACGTTATCAGTATGCGGATATCTTCACCAAAGGCTTACCTTCAGCTCTATTTGAGGAGTTTCGTACCAGTTTGAGTGTCCGGTGTCCTCCCGCTCAAACTGTGGGGGAGTGTTAGTCGTATGTTTGTATAAGCCCAATGTATTTTGTATGGGCTAAAGCCCGAGTGTCTCTAGTTAGGGTTTACTCTATATATGTATTGTTCCGGTTATTGAATAAGACCACAAAACACTTTTCTAACTAACAAAAAGCATCTTAAAAGGGTTCTAATAAATAATTAACCTTAAAGCATCATAATCGAAAACCATGGGTACGTACACAAGTAAATCATACCTCAAAAAGCTTAATGGCAAGTCGATTTTATAACTTTAATTATTTGAATCTGTATGATGGGATAATTTATAGGAACAGAAAAAGTAAAGCTATCGATGATAATGAATGTGTCGACAAACATGCATGGGCTTTAGTTTAAAACATGAATTTAAAGTACATTTGTTCTTTCTTATTTACATATTTGCCCCCATGAACTTACTTTGATACTCTTTATTTTCCTCACTATTTGAATTTTCTTTCATTGGCTATATTTGACAAAAGTAATTGTTGTTGGAATTGAAGATGGAGTTGTCGATGAAGATCGAGCAGAAGATTATAAAAAGATATATTTTTTATAAGATACATGAGATTGTTGACATTACCACCGCCAACTTAAAGTATTTTCACTACATTATCGTCAATGTCTAATAAGACAACCAACATCACCACTCAAACATACTATACTTATACACAAATATATTCCACATAAACCAGCATCACAACTCACATACACACAACAACCAAGTTCACAAGTTGGTCATTGCACAAACCGACTTCTCCTTTCTGGTCATAGAAGACGAGTGGGTTGAGGGTTGGTTTTCTAACGAGGATGCGTGAGTAGAGAGGTATGACGTGTCGGTTGTATCCCTAATACACATAGTCTAACAAATATATTCATAATTAGGATGCTAGTTAAGTTTACGAACCAAGGTTGTGGAAAAACTGAAAAATCGAACTTATCATTTTTTTCTAAACAAAAAAAAAACAAAAAACAAATGGAAATCAAGGTTTGATTTTCTCTTTTGAGATACCGAAATTTATGGTACATTTAGATTTTAATTACACATTCAGTTTTTGTGTACTAGTCTTTTGACCAAACAATCGGTTAGTTTGTCATCGTTAAGTCTCTACATATACGAGTATCTACATATACGAGTGAATTTGGCTAATTCACACATAATCATCTTCGCATGGGCGGAGATAGGGAGGGGTTCCGGGGGTCACGTGCCCCCCTAGCAAAAAAATTGTAGTGTAAATTTTCTAAAATATCCGGATTTGTTTGTAATTTGCTTCCCTTAATAACTATTTTGTAATGTAGCTTCTAAAGATTATCAAAATGTGCCCCTCTCGAGCAAAAATTTTTGGCTTCGCCCCTACATCTTCGACCTCTTATTTAGTCATTTACAAATAAACATTCACATATATGAAGAGTGTATATAATGAAATTTCAATACGGAATGTGAAATTGTATTTAAATTAAAGGGACGAATATGTAATTAACTCTCTCTATTTTATTTTATTTTTTTCGCGTGTATGTATTACTACTATTTAACTTTTTCTTATGCTTTTGTTTGATGTCGAGTAAGAATGAGTATTGAAATTGAACAATTTATTTATCTATTTTTCTTGTTCATATAATATGTAACTAGATTTTTTTTTAAAAGTGATTGATGTCTAATTTCATGTTTAATGAATAGATCGCAAACATGAAATAATCAAAGGCGAGAGAGAAAATGCATGCTTCATTTGTCACATGTTATATAGGTTAATCTCAAATCTAGACATATCAACTATTCCCTTAGGGGTGATCATCGGGTCAAAACCGGACCGGACCGATACCATTTTAGCCTAAAACCACGGACCGAGGACCGGACTGAATATGTTCCGGGTCGGTCCGGTCCGAGAAAGAATTATTGGTCGGTTGTACGTAAGACCGGACCGAGGACCGAACATGAAGTAAAGTGTGGACTGAGGACCAGGCCAAAACAGGTTCGGTTCGGTCCAATCGGTCCAGGTCCATTTTTCCGGTTCGGTCCGGTCCATAGTCCAATATGCTCACCCCTAAAATCCCCCCTATGTGCTGTGTTGACATATGCAACCTTAAGGGGTGTTTGGATGAGTGTTTGGAAATTGATTACTGCGACCTTTAAATAATCAGAAATTCAGAATCATAAACCATTTTCCTTTCGTTTTTGCAGTCCGCTATTTGGGGAATGCGCTCAATTGTCAATAAGCCCATGGTTGTTGGCTTGTTGGTGGTGAAGTTGTTTTGATGCCAATGATGTACATCGCTCTCACGTATAATCATTGGTTGATTGATTGTAGAAGTCTCCTTCTTAAGGCGCATCAAAGATCTAGTCAAAGACGACCCAAGAAGATTGTTGGTTGATATATAAGCAGAAGTTTCTCTTCCTATGGCACTTTGAATTTCCGAATAAAAAACCAACACAATTGTTCCCGTTTGGTTCAGCGGAATCCTAAGGATTCTGGTGGAATTGGAATTCAATTCCATTTCATAACGTGTTTGGTTGAAAATTTTAAAGAATTTGGAATCTGAATTTCATTCCTTATTGTGTTTGGTTGACAAACGGAATTGAATGAAATTCCTTCAAAATCCCATATATATGGAATTCAACATTCCATGGCAATATGGGAGGGATTGTTTGCAATTCCATAGAATTCTCATTATCTTTATCATTGTCATTGCTATTATTATTATTATTATTATTATTATTATTATTATTATTATTATTATTATTATTATTTTATTTTTATTATTATTATTTTTGATATCGATCATTTAATTATTATTGTTATTAATATTATTTTTATAAACAACCACGTTATTAATATTTAAAAATTATTATTTATTTAAAATTGAATATAAATTATTATTTATTTAAAAAATATTATTATATTTAAAATTTATTATTTATTTAAAATTAAATATAATTTATTTACAGCTTACTTTTTTAATTTATACTTTAAAAAATGAAATTGTATTTTATATAAAAAAAAAATATTTATTTAATATATTAGTTTATATAATATTATATTATAATTTGATAAGTAATTTATTTGTTAAATAATATTTAGTTTATTAATCTTAAACTAAAACTAAATTTTAAATATTTTAATATAATTGTTTTTTATCATTTCATTCTTCCAACCAAACATGCGTTAGTATTTGCAAATTTCAATTCCGTCAGATTTTAAATCCTAATGATTTCAATTTCTAACATTTCAATCCTTCACATTTCAATTCCTTAAACAAATTTCAATTCCGTCAAAAACATTCTGCGAACCAAACTAGCAGGGAAATGATATTTATCAAATTGGGAAATGGCTTATCATGTCTCTTGATTACATTTAAGGTTGCATGCTTTCAGAGTTTAGTTAAAGAGATGAACACTTTGAATAGTTTGGCTTTTGAGTTACTGTATTATGAGAAGTAACTATATGGCATTTGTTTGTGCTTTATATTTAGTGTGCATTCTTGCTATATGTACTCTACAACATAAAACATGAATGTAATTAATATGTCTACCATGTGCAGGATTTACATCTACTTTGAAACACAGCACTGTAAATTCCGCCGGGAATCAATAAAAATGCTTCAAAGGTTTCTCAAATCCTATATGAAATGGTTGTACTATAGAAAAAGTATGATTTACGACTTGCATTATACATTTTAGTGTGTGCCACTGATTCTTTATTGTTTAAAGCAACCATGAAAAACAAAGACTTCCATTTATAGCCCAGAAAAATGTCGACCACAAAATCAAAGATGAACAAGTTCAACATGAACAAGTTAAATGTAAAGGAAGTAGCGATTAGAACAGTAAAAACAGGTACACAAAGAAAGATTATGTTGGCTTGTAATATTTTGTGGCCACAAAGGGCATTTTTGTAATTGACCCTTCGTATGTTTTCCCTCGGATTGCAATCTTGACTTTAGTACCTGGTTTGTGCAACCCCGACTTAACATACCCCATTGCTATGTTCTTTTTCAAACATGGACTGAACCCTCCACTGGTAACCTCACCAATGTTCTCCCCGTTCTCGTTTTGAATCTCACTGTGGCCTCGGGCTGGTGGGCCTGCAGAGAAAATTCCAACTCGCCTGATAGCTGGCCCCTCAGCAATTTGCTTGAGGATCACATCAGCTCCAAGAAAACCGCCTTCAGCCCTTCTTCTCTTCCCAATAGCCCAAGTGAGTCCAGCTTCCACAGGGGATATGTGTTGCTCCATGTCATTACCATATAGACATAGTCCAGCTTCGAGACGGAGACTGTCACGAGCACCAAGACCAGTCAACCGTACTTTCCCTTCAGATTTTTCAAGGATTGCTTTTGCAAGATCAACTGCATTCTCTGAGGGAACAGAGATCTCAAATCCATCTTCACCGGTATACCTGAAAGAAAGTGTGTAATTTTAATATCGAGACAAGCGTCAAAATTACTAAGCTATCATTGGCTATAAGAAACGTACCCAGTTCTAGTTAAGAAGCATTTGGCACCGTTGATATCTATTATACGGAACTCCCCAAAGTACATTTTACTCAAGTCCTCTTTTGTCAAGTGTTGAAGAGTCGAACCTGAAAGAGGACCCTGCACCACCAGAACAAAATGGAACACAAAATACATAATATAAATCTCTACGAGTTCATTTGCAAGCTTATTATGTAAAGATTGAAACTTCATTTATAATTACGAACCTGGAGAGCCAAAAGGGATCTTTCATCATAGATGTGCCAGCTGACATCACCACCTTTGGCTTTAAAAGCCTTCATGTGTTCTTCAATGTGAGCCAAATCCTTATCACGACATCCCGCATTAACAACCAAGTAAATGTGATCATCGGTCACTTTGGTGATGACAGAATCATCAATAGCTCCACCCTTATCGTTTGTGAAAACAGTGAGTGAGCCAGTGCCAGGAGCAAGTCCGGCCACATCAGCAACCACGAGCTTTTCAAGAAAAGCAACACTGTCTTTTCCCTTAAGACTTAGCCCACACATATGTGAAACATCAAAAAGACTCCCGTTTTCCCTGCAGTTTAGGGTGGATTCCATGATTGAATCTTTGTATTGGATGGGCATACTCCAACCAGCAAAAGGAACCATCTTTCCACCATGCTGAACATGGAAATCATACAATACGGTTTTCTTGAGGTCGGCTTCTGAGGCGTAGCATCTGCGGGCAATGGTCTTCTTATCAGATTGACCAAGGCGACGAGTGATTGATTGACCTAGTTGCCATAGTCCTCCCCTCATTCTGCTTTATGCTTCTATGAAAATACAAATCATCATTATCAGTAAAAACAATTCTCATGAATTCAAGATCACGAGTAACGAGCAATTAAACTAATATTGGAGTTGGACTACTACTTTCCAGCAACCACAAATCAATCACAAAAAGCAAATTTAGATATACAATCAACAATAGCCGTCCTACGTTTGATTAACCGAAACTTCTTTTTCCTACTTATATCGACTAAATAGACGAGACTTAAACACACCAACATCAAGTAACATCTCATTTATCTAAAAATGAAGTACTAACAAATCAATTTTAACCTTTTTTTTTTTGTATACCATTTCATGATCATCACATATCACATTTTAATCTATAAACTAGCAGTTCAACTGTATGGCAAAATGGTTCAAAGAAAAACCATCTACCAATTCAAGAATCAATAAAGATTCAATCTTTTCACCTCATTAGCATCTAATCATCAAATCCTTAAAAGGGTTTCACCCCACATGAATAAAGATTCAAACTTTATAATAATCAAGAAACATAAGTTAAACTTTAATTGACAAGAAAGGACTTACAATTGAAGTAGTGAGAGCTACACAGAGGTTTTCCTTATGTTAAAGAAAAGCAAATCTGGATTGGGTTTTTTTAAATAAATTTGTACATATGTGAGTATCTTTTTTTATTGTAAATATTTAAATGTTTTTTGAATAAAAAAAAGAGAAATGGTTGGTGAGTAAAAAAAAGTGGGTGGAGGAGGGCTTCTGGTAACCCCATCATTGGTGAGTGGTAAGCCTTTCTCATCCATGATAAGGATAGTGAGTGGTCTATCATGTCATACATACATTCATATTATAGTAGTTTTGCTTTTTATATATTTATTTTTCTTTATTCGGGTCATTACAGATCTTATCTCTCTCATACTTCGCTTAAACGAGATTAGGTATAATAATTGTTAAGTATCTAGGCTGATTTGGGCAAGTATTGTTAGTTAAGGCCGAGTAGAATAGACCACGGACCAAACTAATGAACCAGCCCAAACGACCGACCCGGCCGGACCAAACATAATTCGGTTTGATCCTCGGTCCACCTTTTTCTCGTATTCAGTTCTCGGTCCGGTCCGGCCTTACGTAAAAACGGCCATTATGTTTTACAAACCGAACCGAACACATTCCGGTCCGGTCTTCAGTACAGTGTTTTGAGCAATTCGGTCATCGATTTGGTTCGTGTTTTGTCAGTCCGGTCCAGCTTTGGGACCGTAATCAGCCCTACTGTCAATACCGACTAACCTTAAAACTAATCTATGCTACGTTGGTATCTTCAACAAACCCCTTGCTGCTTTTCATTAACTTATATGTTATAGCCATTGATGATGTCAATAACATACTAACAACAGTTTATAACTCATCTCAATTTGCACTAGCTGCTTGGTTTAGTCAGCAGTGATAATATGTTAATGTGTTTTAAGATCAAAATACTATCATAAATAAACACTAGCACTCTTTAATTATCCTTGAATAAAACAATTGTTACAATCCTCAAAGGCCAGCATTCTGCAATAGCAGCAGCCGGCTTTTAAGGCCAAGTCAAAACTGTGAGATTCACAAACGTAAATCCAATCCATAATTTCTTCAACTTAACAATGTGGCATTGCCTTTCAAAGTCTTCCGTGCACGCCAATGCACAGCAGCGGCCGTTTCTGACGTCCCCATCTGCACACAAAATGAAGATAAAATGTATTATAGACCGACTGACAGCGACCATGAATGTAAGAAAACAGTTAAACCATGAAAATGATTATGTTTTCTGCTCAGTTCCTGTATTTTTATCATTGTGTGTGATTTCATGATTTACCTTGGACTCCATAGAGTGATAATCTTGCCACAAACTCGAATCTTGGTCATATGTTGAAAGTGCAGCTTCATACAGCTTACGGACTTCTGCAAGATGAACCTTACCAGCAGCAGATGATGCAATGTTCATTTCCATTTCAATGCAGTTTCTATAGAAAGCAAGTCCAGGACGAGGCAAAGCAAGAAACCTGCACAATGAATAGATTGGGAAAATCAGCAACTTCACGACAAAATATAACTGCTAAGCCTAAAAGTTAGCTATGTTAAACTATCGAGCCATTTTACAAAATGTTTGGAGAAGCAATTATGCTAAAAAAGACTCCCTCTTCGCATTTTTGCTCCTAATCGGGATACGAACAATAAAGGGTCTTAAACCAACAGATGTATAATTAATAATATCCATCTTTTAAGCCAACAAATTTGGGCTTTTGAGGCCCAACAAGAGTCTTTATTTCAACAAGTACACAGAAAAACAGTAAGATGATTTGTTGGTATATATGCAACTCATCAGAATGATGCTTGACAGCTAACAGGCTAGTGACATACCGCTTATACATGTCTCTTGCACTCTGAATTCCATTTTTCTGAAAAACAAAGTTTACAATTGCAGATGAGAGGGAGAAACCATCATCGCTACCACCGTCTCTGATCAATGAACTTATAGAAATATCCGCCAGCTTTTCAAAATAATGCTTCTGATTTGAGAAATACTTCAGGCCCTGTAAAACATAGCAGTTATGTACATATTAAAAGCTGCTAAATGTGGCGAACTGATGAAAAATTATACTATTGATTAATATCTAACAATATTGGCGGGAATAAGAACTGTAGAAATTTCAGATCACATACCATAAGCCAGAGACTTTCAGCTTTTAGAACATTAACATTCCTAAGGGGTTTTTGCAAGAGATCAAACATAAACGAAAAGTCATCTTTGCTTGGTGTTGTAATACGTCTCATCTCTATTGAGAGGCGCAAAACCCACAAATTTACTGCTTCTGATAGTTCTGCATTGCAAAGTTTTTCCGCCAAACTTCTAGCATCATCTAATCTGCCTAATTCTAACAAAAATGATACGTGTTGGCAGGCAAGATCTTCAGTGATGCACCCCATGCTTTGAGCCTTTTCAAAGACCATTAAAACATGCGAAACAAGATCTATGTCATTGCCGGATGAATCAGAAAGTCTGGAATCATTTCGACCAATTGTGTCCATCAAGAATTTGATATATAGCTCAAATATAGTGGACGATGGTACAGCCTCCAACGCCTCATCATATACCTACACACACAATACAAAGTGCAGCTTAAAGCTCAGAAACATAACATAACCAACACACGAAAGATATAGAGAATATGGATCAAGGTTTTTTCCTTCAATGAACATCAGAATCAACATACCTTAATTGCTTTGCATAACTGATCAGGGGCTACTTCGCTTATTACATCTTGTCCACTCCTACGGCCTGCAGCTTCATACTTTGCAAGCCAGTCCCAGTATCCTGCGTCTTTAGAGAATTCATTTTTCATGTCATCAAGCATCTCTTTTTGCATACTTTCTGAATTTGTCAAATTTGTAGCCTCTAATATCTCCAAAAACTGTGTTCTCAGACTAAAACTCGAAGGAAGTGCGTCCACTGCAGATTTGTAAACAGCTTGAAGAGTGTTCATCCCTTTTTCACGAAAGACATCAATTTGTTTTCTCAGTTCCTCATTTTTAACATCTACCCCTTTAAAAACTTCACTCTCGCCATCAATTGACATAAACAATTCTTTGTTTTCATCTCTCCATTGTTTATCCTCAGGATCTTGACCCTCCGAAACCAATGTCCCCACATCTTCTCCTAATGCAGCCCTGCGAACACTTAACTTATTTAAGTATGTGAGTTCCATCCGTAGATATTCCACCCACAGAGCTTCAGAAGTTGGACAGTATCTGATTCCACTTTGCATAAGTGCACGAGCAGCTGCAGCATTTAAATTGTGATCAAACTCCCATGAAGCGGCATATATCCAAATTCCAGGTACTTTTGGATGAAATCTGATCACCTGGGCCAGAACCTAAAAGATACACCAACAACAAAACGAGGAAACATACATATTAGGGCTGAAACTGAATCGAAGAACCTGCAAATATTATATATACTATATAAGATATATAGGGTAAACATCAACATAGTAACTACACATGCATCAGTTATGGCCACAAAAAAGACATAGCTTAGGGGTTGTCTGATTGCTTATTTTTACAGCTAAGCAGCTTATTGAGTTCTTTTGAAGGCAGATAAGCCGTGAGTGTTTGGACAAAGAAAAGCATGTATCCTTTCATATTTTTGAATGAAAAATGGTGCTTATCTTCTTATTCCAAGACAAAATAAGGTATTAAAAAAAAAAGCAGATTTCCGATTTGCAAACTAATAAATTTAGGTGGATTCGAATTTCCAAGGTTACCTAAAGAACAGAATAAGCTGTTAGCTGCTTCTTCTTATAATCTATAAGCTGAAAACTGTTCAAATAAGCTATAAACACCAGTTGTAAACTTGTTATTATTGCATTTTTCAGTAAAGATAATCACTTTTGAGTAGTCTGGTGAAGAAATTTACTTAAAATTATGTAAAAGCTAATCGCATCTTCAAGTAGCATTTGAAAAGCAGTGTTTTTAGAAGAAAAAAACAAAACGCTAAACCTTTCTTGTCCTTATGAAACAAGCTTTCAATTCTAAACACTAAATGCTAAACACTCCTTACCAAACATACCCATGGCCTAAAGTCAGATAACGTGTTTCCAATAAACCGATCATAACCTCATTTCAACCACTATAAACCGTATGCACTTAGTCTTTACGTCATTTTACACTTTATAAGTACAAATACAAGTCATAAAACTACATTAGCAAACACCTTTATAAAACAAACAAACTACTCCTAAGAAGCAGCCACTACTAATTTTACTAAACATTATATTTCCGATAAACTACGCAATCAAATCAAACACAAAAATAATTACACTTCTTTTCTCCCATAGTAACAGAACATGTATATCATGTATGGCTACACAAAGTAAAAAATGATCATTCTCCATTACAAACACCAAGGCTGATTCACTAACTATTTACGAAGTATATATATAAGCGCAACTATTAACTAATCATTTACTTAAACAGCTTGTCTGCTTAAAAAGTTCTTCTCAAGGCAAATAAGCAGTTCGAAACTTTAAACGAAAAAAATTGATTATGCATATATGTTTTTAAATGAAAAAAAAAACGATTACGCGTATCTGCTTATCCTAGGATCAAAAAGACTTTTCAAAACGCAGCTTGAGATTTTTTTATTTCAAATTTTTATCTTTGGCACTGAATCTAAAATGCATGGTTACACAAAGGATAAAAATAACCTGTTTTCACTAAAATGTTGTCTGATTCTGCTTATAAGCTTTGAGCATCACTTTGTTACGTAAGTTTTAAAGCACAAATTGTAATTATTCCATTTCTTACCTAAAGATAATCACTTTTATCCATTTGGCGTTGGTGAGGTGAGGCAACGCTGAGATTAGTTTGTCTATGTGTGTGTTTTAACCAGTTTTATTTCAGCATTGAGTGGCGAGTAAAATGTGTTTTGGTGTTATGCTGATGTTGCAACACCTTTTCATAAACTGGAGTAACCAATTGACATCTTACGCTTACTTACTTATTTTAGACTCAAATGAGCAGTGTCCAGTATTTGTCAAAAAATACTTACTTTAAACCTACAAATAATGGATTCAATACTACCGAACACATGTTTACATGTATAGTAGATTAGTTTATTTCCAATACGCTAATCATACGCCTGTCTTTCTAAAGTTATACGCATAATCTCGTTTCAAACACAATAAACCAAACAAACACTAAACTAATAATACCTTCTTCATATGACCATTCCTTATGAGCCTATAAACACTAAATAATAAGATTTAATGAAGGTGCCAGCAATCAACTTTTCCGTCGTTTTACACTTTATCGCTACTGCTAACAACTACTAGAGCTAATTTTGCCAAACATAATCAATATTTTTTTTTTAATTATACCTTCTTCATATGCCCATTCCTTCTTTTTCCCTACAGAACTCTAAATACTGAAACACTAATAAAATAAGCCTATATAAACTTTACGGCATTTTACACTTTATAGTATATATAGCTCCTACAGCTACATTACTAAATGATTTTATACACGTTATAGTTGCAACTGCTACACCTACATTACCATGCTACACCTGCATTACCAAACGCTTTTATAAAACAAACGAACACTGCTACTATAAACTGATAAGCATAACCGTAAGCTCATTTCAACCACTATAACCGTAGTCATAAGATTAAACTAATAAGCCTGGTCAATTTTAGTCTTGGTTCCGCCACGGGGTACTACTAGACTGTTTGCAATCAGGGGGTGTTTGTTTAAACTTATATAGCGGGCTTATGGCTTATTTGGTTTTCGGCTAAGTTCACTTTTTTGTGGCTTACTTTGAAACTTTATATAAGCTTAGTATGTCATAATAAGCATATAGGCCAAAAAGTGAGCTTATGAAACATTAGCCGAAAACCACATAAGCAATAAGCCCGCTATATAAGCTTCAACAAAACAAACACCCCCTAAAACCCCTAAACTAATAAGCATAACCATAAGTTCATTTCAACAACTATAAGCAAATCATCAAACTAAACAATTATACTAAAACACTCATAAAAGAAGCGTTTAACTTTTACGTCATTTTATGCTTTATACTAAGGGAGTGTTTGTTTAAGCTTATATGTGAGCTAACGAGCTTATCTGATTTCGGCTTATATTTCATAAGCCTTGATTTTTTGGCTTATTTTATAACCTTTGGGCTTATATAAGCTTATTATATCATAATAAGCTTATATTAGCCGATAAACATCAAAATAAGCCGGAAAATTGAGGCTTACGAAATATAATCCGAAACCAAATAAGCTCATAAGCCCACATATAAGCTTAAACAAACACCCCATAAAACTCCTACAGCTACATTACCAAACACTTTTACAAACAGCTACCGCTAACTAATAAAAAACCGCAACAATACCTTCTTCATATGCTTATTTCTCTTCTCCCTACAAACCTCCAAATACTAAAACACTCATAAAAGAAAATTTTAACTTTTACGTCATTTTACGCTTAATAACTAACGCGCCTACAGCTACATTACCAAACACTTTTATAAAACAAACAGCTACCGCTAACAACTAACAAAAAATCACAATACCTTCTTCATATGACTTGTCCTATAAAATCCTACCTTCTTCACGCATCTACACTAAAGCGCTTAGCCACTACATCGTTTCACACTTTATAATTACAGATACAGCTACAGCAAACTAATAAAAAACCACAAAAATACCTTCTTCATATGACTTGTCCTATAAAATCCTACCTTTTTCATATGACCTATATAATTCTACCTTCTTCACGCATCTACACTAAAGCGTTTAGCTATTACGTCGTTTCACACTTTATAATTACAGATACAACTACATTACCAAACACTTTTACAAAACCGCCAACTAATAAAAAACCAAAATAATACCTTCTTCATATGACTTGTCCTATAAAATCCTACCTTTTTCATATGACTTGTCCTATAAAATCCTACCTCCTTCACGCATCTACACTAAAGCGTTTAGCCACTACATCGTTTCACACTTTATAATTACAAATACAGCTACATTACCAAACACTTTTACAAAACCGCCAACTAATAAAAAACCAAAATAATACCTTCTTCATATGACTTGTCCTATAAAATCCTACCTTCTTCATATGACTTGTCCTATATAATTCTACCTCCTTCACGCATCTACACTAAAGCGTTTAGCTACTACGTCGTTTCACACTTTATAATTACATACACAACTACATTACCAAAAACACTTTTATAAAACAAACAGCTACCGCTAACAACTAACAAAAAATCACAATACCTTCTTCATATGACTTGTCCTATATAATTCTACCTTCTTCACGCATCTACACTAAAGCGTTTAGCCACTACGTCGTTTCACAATTTATAATTACAGATACAACTACCGCTAACTAATAAAAAACCACAACAATACCTTCTTCATATGACTTGTCCTATATAATTCTACCTCCTTCACGCATCTACACTAAAGCGTTTAGCCACTACGTCGTTTCACACTTTATAATTACAGATACAACTACCGCTAACTAATAAAAAACCACAAAAATACCTTCTTCATATGACTTGTCCTATAAAATCCTACCTTTTTCATATGACCTATATAATTCTACCTTCTTCACGCATCTACACTAAAGCGTTTAGCCACTACGTCGTTTCACGCTTTATAATTACAAATACAGCTACATTACCAAACACTTTTACAAAACCGCCAACTAATAAAAAACCAAAATAATACCTTCTTCATATGACTTGTCCTATAAAATCCTACCTTTTTCATATGACTTGTCCTATATAATCCTACCTCCTTCATGCATCTACACTACGTCGTTTCACACTTTATAATTACCTTATAATTACTGATACAGCTACATTACCAAACACTTTTATAAAACAAACAGTTATCGCTAACAACTAAAACCACAATAATACCATCTTCATATGCCCATTTCTCTTCTCCAAATACTAAAACACTTGTAAAAGAAACATTTAACTTTTACGTCATTTCACACTTTATAATTACAGATACAGCTACATTACCAAACACTTATAAAACAAACAACTACCGCTAACTAATAAAAAACGACAACAACAATACCTTCTTCATATGCCCATTTCTCCTCTCCCTACAAAACTCCAAATACCGAAACCAAAGCTCGACATCACCCTTAAACCTATTCGTCGCAAGCCGATAAATCTCCATAATCCGCGACACACCCGCGTAATCACTCACACTCTTCTTATTCTTCTTCTTCACCTCACCACTACCCTTCCCCCTCATCAAACCCTTCTTCCTAAGAACACGTAGCTTGTCAAGTGAACTCTCGTAGTCAATGTAGGCTAAGTAGTCTTGCTTTAGTGGGCTGGGGCGTTTTAACCGGTACTCGAACTTGCGGCGTTGTTTGACGATTTCTGAGATTTCTTGGCGCGTGAAGATGTGGCGTTTTTCCAGGTCGTCGAGTTCGGTGGTCATGCGTTCGAGCTTGTACTGGACTACGTCTGCCATGGTTAGGGTTTGGTTGTTGACGGCTGTTTGTGTGTGTGTGTGTGTGGGGTTTAGTGGTTGTTGTTAAGGTTGTTAAAACCCTAAGGTTTTGGGTTTTTTATTTGGACACGAAAGGTTATGTTTTGCTATTTTGGCCACTTTTATTAATCTAAATACAAAAAGTATATGTGATGGGGAGTGGTAGGGCTGTAAACGAACTGAACGTTCAACGAACATTTCATGAACCGTTCGATAAAAAGTTCGTTTATGTTCGTTTATTTATTAAATGAACGAACATGAACAATATTTTACGTTCGTTTAGTTAAATGAACGAACATGAACATTAGTCGCGTCCGTTCATTTATGTTCGTGAACGTTCGATTATGTGTTCGTTAACGTTCGTTTATGTTCATTTATTTATTCATGTTCGTATATTATATCTTTTAATTCTATAATTTTAAAATTGACTTGTTTAGACAAAACGACACTTGTAAAACAATATATTGTGCATATATTAAGAAATTTTATGTTTGTTTGCATATGCTCATTTATGTTCGATCGTTTATGTTCGTTTAACGTTCGTTTAGTGTCTTAATAAACGAACATAAACGAACATGAACAACTAATTTTCTTAAACGAACATGAACAAGAAAATTCGTTCGTTTAAGCGTTCGTGTTCGTTTATTTGTCCGCTTAAAGTTAAACGAACGAACATGAACAAGGCTCCGTTCGTGTTCGTCCGGTTCGTTTACAGCCCTAGGGAGTGGTGTTACCCAGGCCAGGTTGATCACGTCAATTCAGGTCGAGACTAAAAATGAACCTAACCGTATTTAAACTCGGGTTAGTTGGGTTTGGATCAACTCATTTCGGGTTTGGGTCGACCCGAACATGAGTAGAAATAGTCATAAAATTGCCTATTTGCTTTATATTGTATTAGATAAAATAATTTATAATTAAAAAATATATAAACCTTTATTCGGGTCAAACAGGTCAGCCTAAACCCGAGTTAGCCAAAAATATTTAACCCGATACCCGACCATATTTAGCATTCGGGTTATTCGGGTTGACCCAAATAAGATTATTGACCCGAATAGCCCGACCCAAATGATCTTAGTCGGGTTCGGTTTGGGTCAGTCTAACACCCCTAGTGGTGACTATACTTGTTACCCCTAACTAATAGTCACGGGGTATTTGGTTGTGCATTTTGAACTTGATTATTGTGTTTTGAAAATGCAATAATCTAGTTTATAGTGTTTGGATAGGAAGAGTGGATAATTGATTATCTGCGTTTAAAATCTCTCAAAACGTCATTACGAAAACGCAATTTCTTTCTTATGTTAAAATTACCTACTCACCCCTCGAGCATTTATTTTACTTGCTAACACGATGACCACCAAACTAAACTACATAAAAATACCACATTTAAATAAAAACACACGCAACCATAAATATTTCACTTGGCCATCCAAATTTCAAATGACAAAACCACCTCCAAAAGTTGACCTTTACACGTGATATGTGCCGCCATTACGAGCAGTCTAATAGCATTTAATTTCTAACCGGTTATTAAAGCATCACAATAAGGGGATAAATGGTATGAGATGACTCACTAGGGAATTTGAGGCTGGCTCGCAAAATACTCAAAGTCGGCTCGATTTAATTGAGCAGAGATTAACCTTAAGCTACTCAAGTAGACTTTTTGAGTCGAGTTTGAGCTCCAATCCAAAATACTCAACGACTTTGGCTTTGGTTAAAGGACATTTTACGTTTTTATATACACATAATTACTTAATTATCTTGAGAATGCAAATTAATTTGTATACACTGCGAGTCGAGCTAATATGACGCTTATGTATCGAGCTTAAAATGTAGTCTCCATCGAGATCAAGTTTAGTTTCAAGTCGAATCGAGCACAACCTTCCAAACTAAAGCTCGGTCGAGCACGAGTCATTTTCAATCCCATCTATTTGTGGTCGAGTCGATTACGAGCTTGACAATGCACGTTTTAACTCGGCTCGTTTACACTCCTAATCCATGATGGTAAAACTTTGTAAGTTTTTCAAATCATTAACGTACAAATTTTTGGATTTCTAAACCTATTTCCACTATATATAAACATTTGTGGGTTATAAACCGTTTTCACAATAACACATGCATCAAATTGCAAATAATTATAGAATTTCGAATTTTTGTATTTTACATGGACATAAAGCATAATCTCACTATTTTTGAAAAACTAAAAAGTTTCAACGAGTTTAATACTTATTCTTAAACCACTCATTACGTATGTCTTATGTTTTGATAAAGTGATTACTTCACTTTTATAAAAGTCGTTACAAACCTTGTAGGAAAATTTAGTGCACTTGTGGGATTAGTTCACACCTTGTAATGGGCTAGGAGGTACGGAGTGTACACCCATAAGGTCCATGAACACCCTGATTCTAATAGTGGTTTGTATTGGTAGTGCTAGTAGAAAGTACTGATTATGGAAAGTACTGCTAAATGACAGTTACAACTGCATTATGACCACGTTTAATTGGTCATGTAACTACTAACGGCTATAATGGGGATAATTATGAGGCTATTAATGGGCCGATTAATACTCATATTTCCATTTGACTAGCTAAGAGTAACCTCCTATAAATAGGAGATCTGTTTATGCATGAGATACACACAGAAAACGATTAAGACTTATAAGCGCAAGGGTTATTGAATTGTGCCTAATTCTATAACTGCATTTGGTCTTATCCCAAGTAGATATTCATGTAACCCAGGCATTAGGGTCGAATAGTTTACTTTGGAAAGTGATCACACGATTCCAAGTGATATCCGGTAACCACCAAGTGGTATTGTGTTTCTGCTGACTAGTTACTTGTTTCAGCTGAAGATTGATTATCTTTACCCTGCTGCTGGGAAACACTACGCCAACAATCAAAGTAAACTATTTTTGTGATAATCAATGGCAACTGCTGCAATGAAACACATGGCTTCAAACTTTGCCAAGCTTGATAAGTTTGAAGGGGTGGACTTTCGGAGGTGGCAGAAGAAGATGCACTTCTTGCTGTCAAGCATGAGTGTGGTGTATGTGCTAACCACACCAATTCCTGATGATGGTGATGACGACTACATATGCAGAGGTCTTATTCTCAATGGTATGTATGATGCTCTCTTTGATATTTATCAGAACATTGAATCTTCCAAAGAACTGTGGGACTCCTTGGATGCCAAATATATGGCTGAGGATGCATCAAGTAAGAAGTTTCTTGTTAGTAATTTCACAAATTACAAAATGACTGATTCAAGACCAGTCATGGAACAATACAATGAACTTCTTGGAATACTTGGAAGGTTTACACAACATAATATGCACATGGATGAGTCTATTTCAGTCTCTTGTGTAATTGACAAACTCCCTCCTTCTTGGAAAGATTTCAAGCATACCTTGAAACATAAGAAAGAGGAATTAACTCTGGTTGAGTTGGGCAGTCATCTGCGCATTGAGGAATCTCTCAAGGTGCAGGATAATGACAAGCCAAAGAGTAGCAATGCTATTGGTGCATCTGTTGTCAATATGGTGGAGCATAACAACTCCACCAGGTACAATGACAACAAAGGCAAGCGCAAATATCATGAGAACACAAGGGCAGATCCTAACAAGAAGGCAACACCTACTTGTTGGAAATGTGGCAAGACTGGTCACATTAAAAGGGACTGCAAGGGTGTTAAAGTTGGTGGTAAAGCCAATGGATCAGGCACTAATGGTTCAGGGAGTGGTGGTTCTTCCAACTCACTGAAAGGTCAGAATATGGTTAATAAGTCTTTTCAGATTTATTATGTTACATATGTATCTGAATCTCATTATGTGCATGATGATGATATTGCGTGGTGGGTTGACTCTGGAGCAACAGTTCATGTGTGCAAAGATAGAAGCTGGTTCAAGACTTATGAGTCACTGAATGATGGTTCTATTCTTCACATGGGAAATGAGTCAACAGCCTTGGTGCATGGTCATGGTTGTGTAGATCTTAGGTTTAGTTCTGGAAAGATTGTAACTTTGTTTAATGTTATTCATGTTCCTGATATAAGGAAGAACTTGGTTTCAAGTAGTGTTTTGAATAATCATGGATATAAACAAGTTATTGAATCTGATAAATTTGTTCTTTCTAAGAATGGTGTCTTTATTGGTTTTGGTTATTTATGTAATCAAATGTTCAGGCTTAATATTTCCACTGATAGTGTAAATTCAGCCTTTGTGACCACCTCTGACCTGTCTGACTCTACCCTTTGGCATGCTAGACTTGGCCATGTTCACTATAAGAGAATGCAAGATATGTCTAAGGATGGGTTAATCCCAGCATTTGACATGGACACTGAAAAGTGTAAAACTTGCATGTTGACCAAAATAACCAAGAAACCCTTTCAGGGTGTTAGTCGTGAGACTGAGCTCTTAGAGCTAATTCACAGTGACCTGTGTGATTTGCATGCCACTCCATCTTTGGGGAATAAGAAGTACTTTGTGACATTTATTGATGATGCTTCTAGGTTTTGTTATGTTTATTTGTTGCATACTAAGGATGAAGCTTTAAATAAATTCAAAGTGTTTAAAACTGAAGTTGAATTACAACTTAGGTCTTTGATCAAAAGATTAAGGACTGATAGGGGAGGTAGTACATGGATACTCTGTATTTTCAGTCTGTTGGTATAATCCATGAAACGACTGCCCCTTATACTCCTCAGCAAAATGGTATTTCTGAAAGGAAAAACAGGGTGCTGAAGGAGATGGTTAATTCCATGTTGTCCTATTCAGGACTAAGTCAAGGGTTCTGGGGTGAAGCTATGGTAACAGCTTGCTATTTATTAAATAGGGTTCCCAACAAAAGGAACAAGGTTACCCCTTATGAACTCTGGACTAAAAGGAAACCCAACCTGAACTATCTCAAGGTTTGGGGTTGTAGGGCTGTTGTAAGACTCCCTGATCCAAAGTTGAAAACTTTGGGTGAAAGAGGCATTGATTGCATCTTTGTTGGATATGTTGAGCATTCCAAGGCTTTTAGATTCTATGTTATAGAACCTAATGAATATGTTTCAGTTAACTCCATAATTGAATCAAGGGATGCAAACTTTGATGAAAATAGATTCTCATCAGTCCCTAGACCAAGTATGAGGATTCCTAATGGAACTCATAACACTGGTGTATCAGAGGTCCCTGATGATGAACCATCAGTGGTCCCTGATGAGGTTGTGGTTCAACAACCTGAACCTATGCTTAGAAAAAGCAAAAGGGTCAGGACTCCAAAGTCATTTGGACCTGAGTTTCAACTGTATTTAGTTGAAGGAACAAGGGATGAGGTCTCAGACCAATACTCCTATTGCTTCATTGTTGAGGATGATCCCAAGACATTTGAAGAAGCAATGAAGTCCCAGGATATTGCTTTCTGGAAAGAAGCAATCAATGATGAGATGGATTCCATCATGGGGAACAACACTTGGGTGTTGGTTGATCTACCACCTGGTTGCAAACCTTTAGGTTGCAAATGGATTTTCAAAAGGAAAATGAAGGTAGATGGAACTATTGAAAAGTTCAAGGCAAGACTAGTTATTCAGGGCTTTAAACAAAAGTCAGGGATAGACTATTTTGATACTTATGCCCCTGTGGCTCGTATCAGTACCATAAGACTGCTGATTGCTTTGGCATCTATTCACAATCTGGTTATTCATCAGATGGATGTGAAGACAGCTTTCTTGAATGGTGAATTGGAAGAGGAGGTTTACATGAACCAACCTCAGGGCTTTATCATGCCTGGCAATGAAAACAAGGTATGTAAACTGATTAAGTCTCTTTATGGACTTAAGCAGGCACCTAAGCAATGGCATCAAAAGTTTGATGAAGTGGTTTTGTCTAGTGGTTATGTTCTTAACCAAGCTGACAAATGTGTATATAGCAAATTTGATGAATCTGGTAAATGAGTCATCATTTGTCTATATGTTGATGACATGTTGATCTTTGGCACTGACCAAAATCAGGTTGACTTGACAAAGGAATTTTTGTCATCAAGGTTCTCCATAAAAGACATGGGGGAGGCTGATGTTATCCTTGGTATAAGGATTAAACATGAAATTAAAAGAATTTCTATCTCTCAGTCTCATTATATTGAGAAGGTGTTGAGGAAATTCAATTACTTTGATTGTACTCCTGTGAGTACACCTATGGATACTTGTGAGAAGCTGATGCCTAATCATGGCAAGGCTGTATCTCAACTTGAGTATTCTAGGGTAATTGGCTGCCTGATGTATGACATGACTTGTACAAGACCTGATATTGGTTTTGCAGTGGGAAAATTGAGCAGGTATACTAGTAATCCTAGTGCTCATCACTGGCAAGCAGTTCAAAGGGTACTGAAGTATTTGAAGAGAACTATGGATTATAGTCTCTCATATACTGGTTACCCATCAGTGTTGGAAGGATACACTGATGCAAGTTGGATCAGTAACACTGAAGACAATTCGTCTACCAGTGGCTGGGTATTCCTACTTGGTGGAGGTGCAATTTCTTGGGCATCCAAGAAGCAAACTTGCATCACCAGTTCAACAATGGAATCTGAATTTGTGGCTTTGGCAGCTGCTGGTAAAGAAGCTGAATGGTTGAAAAACTTGCTTCTTGAGATTCCATTGTGGCCTAAACCTATAGCACCTATTTCTATCCGTTGTGATAGTGCAGCTACATTGGCTAAGGCTTATAGCCAAATGTACAATGGTAAGTCTAGACACTTAGGTGTCAGACATAGCGTGATTCGTGAGCTTATCATGAATGGGGTGGTATCTATAGAGTTTGTTAGATCTCAACAAAACTTAGCTGATCACTTGACGAAGGGTTTGGCTAGAGACTTGGTTATAAAGTCTGCTAAAGGGATGGGTTTAAGTCCAACTTAGTCACTGAATGCTAGGACACCCAACTCCCTCCTAAGGAAACTTGGGAGCTGAGTTCAATGTGGAAAGCTGAACATTCAGTGGACTGGAGCACATGTTTTATTTACATCTCAAGGTTGTGTTCAGAACCTGCTGAAAGGAGGATGAAGTATTTACTTCTTAATGGTTAATTGTCTTTGAAAAAGTGCTTGGCAGGAGCATGAATAAAGAGGAACCACCTATATAAATGTTGAAGTTTTGCCGCTTCAGGAAGCTTTTGGACTTTTAGCTTTTACAACATTTATGAATTTGGATATGGACACATGGCTTGTATAGTGTCAGGAGCTGATAAGTGTTTGAAAACTTGTGTGTAGTTTATCTTCAGGTATTCAAATGGGTTGAAGGGTTCAATTCTTAGAACACCCTGATTCTCGAATATTTGAACGTGTAATTTACTAAGATGGAAATTCAATCCTCAGGACATTTTCGTTTATGCACATGTTTTGTATTATGTTTGTTTTCATGCAAAGGAAGTGAACTAAATTTGGGGAGGATTGTTAGAAAATTTAGTGCACTTGTGAGATTAGTTCACACCTTGTAATGAGCTAGGAGGTACGGAGTGTACACCCATAAGGTCCATGAACACCCTGACTCTAATAGTGGTTTGTATTGGTAGTGCTAGTAGAAAGTACTGCTTATAGAAAGTACTGCTAAATGGCAGTTACAACTGCATTATGACCACGTTTAATTGGTCATGTAACCACTAACGGCTATAATGGGGATAATTATGAGGCTATTAATGGGCCGATTAATACTCATATTTCCATTTGACTAGCTAAGAGTAACCTCCTATAAATAGGAGATCTGTTTATGCATGAGATACACACAGAAAACGATTAACACTTATAAGCGCAAGGGTTATTGAATTGTGTCTAATTCTATAACTGCATTTGGTCTTATCCCAAGTAGATATTCGTGTACCCCAGGCATTAGGGTCGAATAGTTTTACTTTGGAAAGTGATCACACGATTCCAAGTGATATCCGGTAACCATCAAGTGGTATTGTGTTTCTGCTGACCAGTTACTTGTTTCAGCTGAAGATTGATTATCTTTACCATGCTGCTGGGAACCACTACGCCAACAAACCTTTGGCTTCATCTCAATTTTATTGTCCAACTAATTGAATTAGGTTGAGTATTCATGATTTAAATCTTTATGAATTTTGTAATAACATTTGCCATAACTATAGCAATAAGTTAATTTTCTAAACTTTTACAAACACTTTCATTAAACTTTATTAGTATTTATGCTAAGAACGAAGCGGTGGCAAAATTCTTTTGACTCATCTATTAACTCTCTATCATAAATAACTTCATTTTGCAAGTAAGATCGTAAGTATCCACTACAAGGTTTAAGAATAGGTTCAAGAAATTATAAAGAGGTTTAAAATTTTGTGTACCATAGTGAGAAACCATTTTAAGTCTAGGTGGTATGAAAATGTCTAGCATTTTAAAAAGGTTTATAAATTAATGCATTGCATGAGTTGACAATTCTATAAACCTACTAAAAGCTTTATCTATAATGGTAATAGGTTTATAGTATGAAAAAGATTTGTAAATTAATGACATTTAATAAAATGCAATCTTACAAATCTTTTAATAGGTTCATCATAGTGGATGCCCTAAATAAAAGAGACCGTTCATTTCCTTTTGGAAGGTTACATACTACAATATTATGTGTATAAAATTTACATGTCAAACAATATTAATCCAAACGAAAACAAAATAAGACCTCTTACCAATTGAACATGGTTGCTAGGCAAATTACGAAGAGAAACCGTTCGTCAAATAAGATACAAGACGGACAAGAAGACCATGGTAACTACGTTATCTAGATGTATGGTCGTCTACATTGTATCATTGAAGTTTATGATAATATTATTATGTCATTTGGCTTATTAGTTATGTAAGCCACATATAAAGAGTTTGAGAAATTTTTGGGTTGTTATACTTATGGTATGTTATTTTAGCATGACTACTAGTTATAATACCTGTGCACGCACAGGGTTTTGACAAAAAAAATTATTTTGTATTAATATTGAATATTGTGTCTTTAAAGGTAATTGCATATAATTATATAGTTATAAGTTTCGTGCGCGCACGAAGTTTACACATAAAAATTTCTGTTAGGTAACTCAAGATTTAATTTTATTTAGCTGACAAAGATGTTGATATTGTTATTTAAATTTCACTACTGATATTATGTTGTACACAGATGCAAGTTTAATAGCACATAATGAGTGTTGATAACGTTAAAGTATACTTATTTTATAATGAGCGTTGATATTATGTTGATGTTTTATAAAAATGTTTTTTTCTAGATAGTCTTATATAAATAAATAAGAATTATATGAATCATTGTTATAAGTACGATCGTGTGTATTTATTTTTATATATAAGTAAACTGTGCTTACAATTTGATAGTTATATTCTCGTTTTCAGTAATTTAGCCGTATTTAAAATGTAAACTCGTGTCCACGTAGGTTATTTTAAAATTGAAATAAATGAGTCCTTATTGAACGTATATAGTAAAAAATTTGATACTTATAATCTTATGTAAATTTATATCTTGTTATTTTAAAACAACATATATGATGACGTATAGTCTATATTCGGGTCACGAACCCGAACAAAGCCCGATACTAACAAGCCCAGCACGAACTGGGCTGATACGATAAGGATTTGGGCCCACGACGGTCCAAGCCCAATGTTATTTATGGAATACAATATCGGATATCTCCTATCTTTGGAGATAATTCTTTACCAACCGACCTAGGCGGGATACGCCGAAGGTTGGGGAACACGGAACCAACAAGGATTCCGTATGTATATAAAGGGAACCCTATCCCTCGTTAAAGGTACGATCTACAAACCCTAACTCTCCTTTAACCCTAAACCGATAACTTACTCTCACGCCGGAGGATAATCGTGAGAGACAATCCCACGATAAGCCTAACGGTGTTTTCTGTTACTTAGTGCGCAAGTCTCAAGAATCAAGACTCAATTGGTACGAGAACCGGAGCCCCAAACAAGGAACGCCCAACTTTTGTATCAACAAGTGGCGTGATAAGGTTTTAAAATGTACCTTTTTGAGGGGTCGTTTAAGCCCTTATTTGATCACTTTTGTATCCGTTATTACTTAATATCGTTCTTTTTCACTTTTTAGGTCTCTTGAAGGCAAATTGCTGTAATGGCACTTATTTGGACGAAAAGGCGCGGATATACGAAGAAAATGGCCAAAGTCAAGAATCGAGATGCTCAAGCTGCTGAATGACAAGGTGACGGCGTCACTGCTTAACTGCGACGCTGTCAGAGGATTTTGTGACGGGACAGAAGCCAAAACTCTTATTTTCAAGTGACGGTGTCAGGCTTTAAAAGAGTAGGCCGTCGCAACTCAGACGGCCTAGATTCGATCCAGACGACGTCAGAAGCTGAAGAGGACGGCGTCACAAGCACAAGGTGACGCCGTCGCAAGACTAACGTGGCCAAGACGAAACCCTAATGACGGCGACCCGACGGCGTCACAAAACATAAGGTGACGCCGTCGCATATGTAATCTTATATATAGAATCCGAATTTTTCAGTAATTGTGTGTAGTCTTTTGGAGTAAAAACCTAAACCGAACCAAGGCTGTCTTGTACAATATTTTAGGGTTCCAAACCCTATCTTACATCAAGATAAGTGTTTTACTTCATTAATTCAATTATGTCTTTGATTATTTGTGTGTATGCTTGCATGTTCTCCATGTCCGTCTAATTTACTTGTGTGTTTGCTTAGGGAATATGAAACTTAATTATTGAATATTGATTGGTTGTCTCTTATCTTAATTGTTAATGATCTAGTAATGCGATAGGTCATTCGTTGTGTACTTAATGCTTGATTAATCTTTGTGAACCTTAGGTTATAGCACCTTGAGCGGTTGTAAGCTAAACTATCCAAAGAGGCCTTAGAGTTAGAGTTTATGATCCCTAGTGGTTTTTTGTAGACGAGACCCTTTGGTAACTTCAAAGAGTTAGGGATAAACGCATACCCTACGACTTTAGACACACAACGCGATTAAGAATAAGGACGTGACAATTCAACCACCAATAGGAGATAATTAAGGAGTAGTAAAACCTAAGTAAACACATTTTTAAACTATCATACGAGCACACAATAATTAGACATAGACTACATACACCTTAGATTAGATAATTAGATAAGTAGAGTAATCGGTAGCAATACCAACCCCCAAATCCAAACCCCGAGATTCGTACTTTTCCATTTCTTAAAAAACATAAAAAAGATAAAAAACAATCTTCCTCAACCCCAACCTTAGCGTAGTAACTTCTCACTAGCATTCCTATTCCCCTAGAGAACGATATCAATACCCGTGGCTTACCCTAATACTACACTACAACGATTAGGTTCACTGCCTAGGGTGTTATAAAACTTGCTCGAAGAAAAGGAAGTTCCTTTGACCCCGAACGACGCGTGTAGCGTTATCATGGCGCCATCCGTGGGACCAATCACTCAGAACTAGAATGACGAAACACGGAAATCAGCGGTCGCAAGCAGACCATACAGGAAAGAAGCTGCACATCGGATCAGCTTCTAAGCAAATTTCTGGGACAACCAGCGTTGCTAAAAACCAGGGATCAGGCCAAGACTTGGTCTTCCCTCTGGTGGAACCGCGCTCGGGAATAACCCAGGCCACCATTACCACCACCAGCGCAGGAGATCCACTGCGCAGTGTTCTTACAACTCCCCTTCAATCAGTGCTAGAGACCGACCTGACAAAGGCACCAGACGCACCGGACCGAAACAAGGGCATAGTGATAGAAACAAACACCCTCGCTCTAGAAGGGGTTACGCCGGAACTAGCACCGGGGGATTTCGTATCCCAAAATTACGAAACCTTGGCTACTCTCATGCAAGAGGAAGCAAAAAAGAGGTCGAGTCGAAGCCTACAAGCCCGACTCAATTTCGACTCAGAATACGAAACTTCCCCACCGCGCCATCAGAAAGAGAAGCGCGGGAGAGACAGTCGCCGACCCCCAGTGTTTAACAGAATCGGGAGGAGAGTCGAAGATGATGAGACATCTCACTCACAGCGTCTAGAAGAAAGTGAGGAGGATGAACGGCGCACCAATGTCCACGCAAGACTTGGTAGCCGCAGAGTTCAGGACAGACTTGGGCGACGTTACTCCCCAAGTGAAAGCCCTTCAAGTGAAAATTCTGAGGACAGTCGGCGCAAGCGCCGAAGGAGAGAAAATTCGTCCTCTGGCAATTCCTCGGACAACGAGGATAACGAAACTGGACACTGGAAGTCCAGGAGGAAATACCGTGACCAGGAGGAGGAAGACATGTCTCTTCCGTGGCGCCGCCAAAAGGTGGATGCGTTTAGTCGACGTATCAGCAATTTCTCAGAAGATAAGAGAAGGCGCATGCCCGCTAACGTCAAAACCTATGACGGAACAGGTGATCCTGACGATCACCTAAAAATATTTGAATCAGCCGCTACTATCGAAAACTGGCCACAACCTGTGTGGTGCCACATGTTCAATTCCACACTAGTGGGAAACGCGCGGAACTGGTTCAGCAAGCTTCCACGCAGAAGCATTGATGGCTTTGAAGAATTGAGAAAGGCGTTTCGCCTAAACTTCACTCAACGGAAGAAGTGCGCTAAAAATCCTGTCAAACTCGCCAGGGTGAAACAGCGCCAAGGGGAATCTACAAGCGCATATATGGAGCGCTTCAAAGATGAGTGCATGCAGGTTAAGGCGTGTCCCGAACTGCTGAAAATCTCAGGGTTTATGAACGGGATCAATAACCCAGAACTCATCAAAAGGCTGAATGACAAGATCCCCCAAACCTTCGATGAACTGATGAAACGGACAAGGTCCTTCGTCCAAGGAGAAGCCACCGCAGCGGATAGCAAGAGAAGCTACTCAAGCTACAGGTCACAGGAACAACCTGGGAGACAATCCAATGACCGGAGTAGCAACCGTAATAAGAGCTACCGCGGTCAGGGGAGCGGACGGGATAACGACAAGTATATCCCGCTGACCAAAACTCCGAAGGAAATACTCGCCACAGAAGGCGCGAACTTTCCAAGACCGCCACAAATGCGCACTCCAGAGGATCAGCGCGTGGGGAGTGGATACTGTGACTACCACGCACAGAAGGGCCACACCACTAATGAATGTGTCCAACTGCGCCAGCTCATTGATAAAATGGTTAAAGAGGGCAGATTGGACCATTTGGTCAAGAACATCAAGGAAGGAAAGAATAGACAGAAGAATGGGAGCAAGAAAGAGGCACCCAAGGACAAGGCTGACACCATCTACATGATACAATCATGGCAGCGGGTTACTAGGCAGAAGGTCAGCCAGAAGTTTTCCCGTAGAAGTGAAATCTCTTTCCCCACCTTAACTGCGGACAACGCAGTGGTAGAGCCACTCACCATCGAAATTAGTGCGGGGGGTCACGACATCTACCGCATGTACGTTGATGGAAGAGCATCTGCAGACATCATGTATGAGCACTGCTTCAAGCGACTGCGACCTGAAATACGCAGTCAGTTAAGCCCGGTCAGGACAACGCTGACTGGTTTTACGGGAGAAAAGATATGGCCGATGGGGCAAATACGCTTACTAGACAGCGTGGGCAATAAAGAACACTTCGCGACGCCCTAGATGGAGTTTATGGTGATTAAATCCCCTTCGCCATACAATGGCATTATCGGAAGACCAGGGATATCAGCCATGCGCGTAGTACCGTCTACAGCACATGGGATGCTTAAATTCCCAGTGGAAGGTGGTATTGTCACTCTCTACAGCGCCACTGTACCACATAGAGAATGTAACACGATTACATGCGAGACGGCACCCATCCCAGAACAGTGTGCAGCCAGAGTTCCAAACCTGAAGGTTGCAATTCATCCTGAGTACCCAGAACAGGAAATATCAATCGGAGGATCGCTGTCGGACAACGGCAAAGCAGCTGTGTGCGCACTCTTGCAAAAGAACTTGGACATTTTTGCATGGGAGCCAAAGCACATGACCGGGGTACCACGTTCAATCACAAAACATAAGCTGAGAATCCGACAAGGATACTCACCAATACGCCAGAAGAAGCGCGGCCAGGCTCCAGAGCGCGCTCAAGCAATCCTGGCAGAGGTACACAAGCTAGTAGAAGCAGGAATCATGCGAGAAGTCTACTACCATGACTGGCTTTCTAACCCAGTAATGGTCAAGAAGAGCGACGGTAGCTGGCGAATGTGCGTGGACTTCACAGACCTCAATAAGGCATGTCCACAAGACTGCTACCCACTACCGGAGATAGACTGGAAGGTAGAGTCTTTGTGTGGATATCCTCTAAAGTGCTTTCTCGATGCATACAAAGGATACCATCAAATCCAGATGGCTAAGGAGGACGAGGAAAAAACGGCCTTCCACACAAGCCAAGGCGTCTACTGCTACACCAAAATGCCCTTTGGCTTGAAGAATGCAGGCGCCACCTATCAGCGGTTAGTAGATAATGCATTCGAAAAACAGGTGGGCCGCAACCTAGAGGCTTACGTTGACGACCTGGTCATAAAGAGCCATACTGAATATGAGTTGGTGCGCGACATTGAGGAAACATTTAAGACACTCAAGGAAATCAACATGAAGCTCAATCCTAAAAAATGCACTTTCGGCGCTACCGAAGGCATGTTTCTGGGATACCTGATAGAACCTGACGGCATTAAACCGTGTCCAGAAAAGACTAAGGCTGTCATTGAACTTCCTTCACTACGCACATTGAAGGAAGTCCAATCTCTCAACGGAAAGCTGGCCGGTCTAAATAGATTCCTGTCCAAGTCAGCAGACAAATCACTACCTCTTTTCAATACACTCAAAAAGTGTATAAAAAAGGGAGATTTCCGGTGGACTACGGAGGCAGAAGAGGCCTTTACACAGCTTAAACAACATCTGGCAACACTCCCCACACTTGTAGCACCCCGACCAGGGGAAGAGTTGATTATGTACTTATCCGCGACCCAGGGAGCAGTAAGCGCAGTGTTGCTGACGGATAGGAATTCAGTAGAAACACTTGTTTACTTTGTAAGCAAAGCGCTAAAGAAGACTGAGATGAATTCTAGCGCAATGGAAAAATTGGTCCTGGCATTAGTGTTCGCCGCCAAACGGCTACGCAGGTACTTCCAAGCACACCCGATAGCAGTAATCACAGATCAACCGATCAAGCAAATCATCTCCAAACCTGACGCATCAGGACGCCTACAGAAGTGGAGTGTGTTGCTAGGTGAGCACAACATTTCCTACAGACCACGAACTGCAGTAAAAGGGCAGATACTAGCCGATTTCATCATCGAAAAGCCAGACACTGATGATACACCTGCACCACGCAAGGAGGAACTACAAGATCCATGGATCTTGTTTACGGATGGATCTTCATGCGTTGATGGGTCAGGAGCAGGCCTCATCCTCACAAATCCGGAAGGAATGGAATTCACTTACGCACTGCGTTTTGAATTCACAGCAACAAACAATGAGGCAGAGTATGAAGCCCTAATCGCCGGACTACGCATCGCAGCTCGAATGGGTGTACGTAACCTGGAAGCGAATGTAGATTCCTGGCTAGTAGCCAACCACGTGTTAGGCGAGTACGTGGCCAAAGAGGAAAACATGATTCAGTATCTCGACAAGACCAAGGCACTTATCCAAGGCTTTGACAGGTTCACTATCAAGCAAGTTCCTAGAAGGGAAAATTAAAAGGCGGATGCACTAAGCAAGATTGCATCGACAAGCTTTGCACACCTGTCAAAACAAATGCTGGTGGAAACATTGAAAAGTAAGTCCATCTCAGAGATGGAAATATCCACAGTAACAGAGGAAGACGGCCCTACGTGGATAACACTGATAGCAGAATTCATAAGCAAGGGATTCTTACCCCAAGAACAGAAGGAAGCCCGAAGGATACGACGCACAACACAGAGGTTTGAACTTCGGGACAACATACTATATCGACGCTCCTTCTTACAACCATGGCTCCGTTGTGTTGGTCCCCTACAAGCAAATTATGTACTGCGGGAGATCCACGAAGGTTCATGCAGCATGCATTCAGGACCACGGTCCGTGGTGGCGCGCGCTTTAAGTTCAGGTTACTATTGGCCCACCATGCACCGCGATGCGCGGGACTTAATAAGAAAGTGCAACGACTGCCAAGTACACAGACCTGTTCCACGCCAACCACAACAGGAACTAACACCAATTACGGCACCATGGCCATTCTACAAGTGGGGTATCGACATTGCAGGTCCTTTCCCTGTTGCAGCAGGAGGATTAAAATTCCTCATAGTTGCCATAGACTACTTCACCAAGTGGATCGAAGAAAAGGCAGTGGTAACAATCACTGGCAACCAGGTAAAACGCTTTGTCTGGGAAAATATTGTATGCCGCTTCGGGCTGCATGGTGAAATCATCTCGGACAACAAGAAACAATTCTGCGACAACCCCTTCAAGGACAGGTGCGAGAAGTTAAAAACCGCACAACACTTCGCGTCAGTTAAACACCCACAAACCAACGGTTTAGTAGAACGTGCAAATCGAAGCCTGGGTGAAGGCATTAAGGCACGCCTGGACAAGCACAAAGGAAGGTAGGTGGAATAACTATCTCATGTTCTGTGGGCGCACCGCACCTCAATCAAAACCAGCACAGGGGACACCCCCTTTTCTCTAGTCTATGGGACAGAAGCCGTCATACCAGCCGAAATTGGGATGCCAACTATCCGCACTGCTGAAATCAATGTGGCTACCAATGACGATGAGCGGCGTATCGACTTAGACCTGCTGGAAGAAAGGCGCGAACGCGCAGCTATACGTGAAGCAAAATCAAAGTCCAAGATGAAAGGATACTATGATGCTAAAGTGCGAAGCGTTTCATTCAGATCAGGTGACTTCGTTTACCGCGCCAATGACGCGAGCCACGCAGAAGATACATGCAAACTTGGACCGAAGTGGGAAGGACCCTATGAGGTTACTGAAGCATTAGGAACAGGCTCGTACAAGCTACGAGACATGGATGGTCATGAACTGCCACGGACATGGAACATCTGCAATCTTAAGAGATGCTACCTATAGGAATGGCTATGGCCCAGCGCACGAACGCTCCTGCACTTTAGTGAAGTGCCCAATAAATATCTGTGTATTTACTTTTCGCTTTACTTAGACAAATGTCTTATTTATTTTCTTTTATAAAACTTGCAAGTATCAATAAAACGTCGCGGTTTTTAGCTAACTCCGCGGCACATTTCCATTTGTTATTTCCATATACTTTATGTCTTAACAATTTTTATTGTTTGCCTACATGGCGTGCATGCACCTAAAAAACCCACGATGGTAAAAGGATGAGTCAACCTACTAAAGGACTCGTTGAGTAAGAGGGTTGCAAACCCATCAACACAGGATCATGTATCCTTGTTAAACACCTTATTCTCAAGACGTTGGAATAAGTTTTGTGCGTATTTCACGACGGATGCGCAACAACGCATATGGTGCACGTTTAACAAATTGGGAGTCAATACACTTGACTCCTTAATATGATATTTACAGTACGTTGTATATCACAACATACACGACTATGGTAAAAAAGTACTTAGAAATTATTTTTTAAGTATACCATGAATCTCATACATGATTATGAACTTCACATATTCTCCGCGCTTATAAAGAAGTTTGCTTCTTCGCCAATACCCATGTTTTCTTTTATGGAAAGACAAGTAACTAAGTGCAAATGTTATAAATCACAACGACAGTCAACAAAAATTAATATTCCATTAAGTACCACGCGTGCTTACAAAAGGATGTTTACTTTACAAGTTACAACCTACCAACTACTACAACGCTCAAGAGAAGAACTAGCTGCGCGGTTTGCTGCATCCTTAACCTAACTTCTTTAATAAGTCGGAGTCTTGACGAGATACCGTGGCAACGCTGACAGGTACCCCGTCAGACCGAGGGAGGTGAGCTGCGCCGACGCCACACAAAATGGCCTTGCCCTTAATACCATCCTTCTTAGCAAGCCTTGTAGCGTGAGCTTCCAAAACCTCTTTCAATGGAACTTCCTTCTCCAATGCAAATGGATTCAAGATGTGGGGAGGGCGAACAAAGACAGGCACCTGCAGTTGGGACTCATTGGGTTTCAAAAAATAATCCTGCTGCGCCTCTGCATCCTCAGAACGATGTCTAGCCAAGGTTAACCCCTCCATTATTACCCCTATAGGATAATCTTGGTCGCGTTCCATTTCAGCAATCAGTGGAAGCTCCAAGGACTTCATCTTCTCCATCGATGCAACCAGATCATCATACGCATTAGCGTTATATCCAGGTACTTTCTCAACAGGCACCTTCAACAGATCTGCCTCATGAAGCTTCTCCACAGCTTCTGCCTTACCACGCTCCAGGGCGCACTGAACCACTCCCCCAAAAGCATCCACCACTTCAGATGACTCCAAGGTGCTCAGCGCAGCAAGTCGCAGACCGTGGCCTATGAGCCACCTGCGCTCAGCAATAGTAGACAAGAGTTGGGGATACAACTCCTCATCATACTCCATGCTGAGCTCGCGCAATTTTATCTCTTGCACCTCAAAAGCACTCTTCACAGTGTCACCAAAATTCTCCAACTGCGAAGTCAGCTCATCCTTGCCTTTCTCCAGGTACTTCAGCGCCCAAAGACAGGAAGCCTTGTACCCAGATGACTCAGCACGCTCTTGGCTTATTTGACCCATTAGAGCCATCTTCTCTTCAACGAGTTTCTGGGCATACACGCTTAGGCTCTCTGCTTCGTCCTTCGCACTAGCCAACTGTGCCTCCAGCGACGCAATATTTTGATCCTTTTGCGCACCTTGGCTGCCTTCACCAGATACTTGAGCCTTTAGCTTCTCAACTAGTGAAGCTTGGTGCGCAGCAGACACAGCCAAATATTCAATCAATTGCTCCATCGGTGTTTTCTCAGGAGCCGATGGCTCAGCGCTTTGATTCACCGGCTCAGAGGATTCACTACGCACAGGACTCTCCTTGGGAAGCGATTCTGCAGACTGTTCAATCCTGCACACAAGATAAAGAATTAGTGATTACTTCATGACATCAAAGGGAATGCGATAAGTACTTTAGTAGTAGCACTTACGGAAGAGTAGTAGTATCAGGTGACGGGGGAAGTGACGCAACATTACTAGAGGACGACTCCACAGTGAAAACAACGGGACGCTTCTTCCTGGAAGAACTTGCGCCATCACCACTAAGCGCCCTCTTGCGCTTCAAACCATGGCCATCTTCTTCCTCTTCTTCTTCTTCCATGGGCTCTGCCACTGCTACTTGCGATGGCTGCACTAGGGGGGAAGGCACCCTAGGGCTTGGCACACTTTGTAGTGGTGTCGCTTCCAGTGCGACGGATGAACTAGCCCCTGCCTCTCCCAGATCCATCTCCAGGGTACGCCCTGCTGTAGCAGTAAGAATGGGATCTTCTCCCTCTCTCAGCGGACGAGTTCCCACATTCACCTGAAGCGGCTTCGCTAGTCTAACAACTCGGAATAGGTCCATTTCTGCGCAACAACAAACAGACAAAATTACTTACGACAAGTACGTAGAGAAAACAGGAAAACACTTACAGTTATATAACACAACGGAGTGCGAAAGGACGAGCACCCACCCTGGCCATCCGCGCATAAGAAGATCGGAACCTCTTCCGAACTGCCAAAATAGTTGCGGCTAATGCCGATGTGTACCAAAAATTCCTCGGGGTAGGAATTAATGGGGATGTGATTGGTGTTTATTGTGTCCGCATCCTCCACATTATATGATCCAGGGAAGGGGCGCTCATCCTTTGGCAGTGTCCCCTGGGTATAGAAATCAAAACGCGATGGGAAGCACGCGTCATCCACCCAGAAGAATGTTTCTCTCCAATTTCTGAGAGCATCTAATTTTTCTGTATAACACTGAAGCCGCCCAGGGTGCTTAGCGAATGATACCCACCCGTTTGACCATGTCGTGTGGTAAAACGCGCGGAACAGGTGGATAGTGGGGTTAATAGCCAATAAGCGGCAATTAACCTCAAAATTGGTGATTTTAGCTGCACCTATGCAGTGCAGCTGGGATATATGTATGCGGTAGTAGTTTAATACATCACTCAAGAATAATGATATGGGTATACGCTGATTCGCGAATTCGAAAAAACGCGTATATACCCCTATCTTCCCTTCGGGGAAGTCTGCAATGGATGCATTCGCAGCCGGAACTTCCGGATGCACCGCGAAAGGAATATAGTAATCAGAAGCGAACTCTAGAAGTTCGCCCTCAGTTATGTCGGATGTGAAATTAGATAGTACTTTAACCATGGTATTGTTTTTATAAGCGCACGCACGACTACCTTTTGATTAGTACTTTTCTGGGTTGCAAGTTGAAGGTTTGTTAACAATGGCGGATCGAGTTTTTACTGTGATAATCACAGTGAAATAGAGGCGGCTGTTTATATAGTTTTTCACATCCACCCGATGCCCTACACGTGGATCCCATTATCTCTAGCGTGTGGTTAGGATCTGTTGATGTGACACGCTTACAATTACTTTCCCCCGATTTATGAGGCATCCATTTTTAAATATTATGTCTAGATACAACGTGTATTGTTAAGCCGGAATATTTCTTTTAGCTTACCCGCTACGCTAAGACGAGTTTAGGGTACGCAGTTATTAGTCTAGCATCCGCAGCTAGTCACTGCGCATACTAGACTGGGGGGACATGATGACGTATAGTCTATATTCGGGTCACGAACCCGAACAAAGCCCGATACTAACAAGCCCAGCACGAACTGGGCTGATACGATAAGGATTTGGGCCCACGATGGTCCAAGCCCAATGTTATTTATGGAATACAATATCGGATATCTCCTATCTTTGGAGATAATTCTTTACCAACCGACCTAGGCGGGATACGCCGAAGGTTGGGGAACACGGAACCAACAAGGATTCCGTATGTATATAAAGGGAACCCTATCCCTCGTTAAAGGTACGATCTACAAACCCTAACTCTCCTTTAACCCTAAACCGATTACTTACTCTCACGCCGGAGGATAATCATGGGAGACAATCCCACGATAAGCCTAACGGTGTTTTCTGTTACTTAGTGCACAGGTCTCAAGAATCAAGACTCAATTGGTACGAGAACCGGAGCCCCAACTTTTGTATCAACAATATACATTGTAATTTTTAAGATATAAAGTTTAAAGTGTATAAAATATAAGGGAGTATTTGTTTATAATCCAAAGTTATTAAAAACATGGAGGTTTATAATATTACACTTAACTCTATATAATTTTTAAAAAATCAACCACTAAAGTTTTATTAATCACCTCCTCTTTTTTTAAGTTTTTGTTTTCAAAAATTTGACACCTATATTTAATATTTTTATGTGTTTTTTTTATCAACCAAGTTTATTAAAATTTGACCAAAATCAATTTAATTTTGACTTTTATTAACCAATCACATCACATGATTTTGTTTACGTGGCGAAATTGAACTCTTCTATTGGCCCAATTTTTTTTTCAGTGAGAATGGTTTTTCAAAAACACTCCGAAATGATGTTATTTTTTTATTATATAAAAGATCAGTAATTTTTATGAAAGTGCCATGATAGGTGGTTTCTCAGTAAGCTTATATAAATTCGGATTTTTGGTCAATCTCTTGACTAGATTTTTGTGAATAACTAATAAACATTTTAAAGAGTTTTAGTTATTCATACAACTTAAATATTTATCCGTCACTAGGGATATAAAATTTTATGCAAAGTAAATTATAGTACTCAACAAGGTTGTAAATATTGGTCTCTCACTAATATTTTTACAAAGAGTGTTGTACATCGAATAACAAAAGAAAATAATATAACAAGAGGGTTTCATAAGGAGGTTTTTACTTTTTAGCAACAAATATGAATGCAAATCATGAAGAACATTTAGATGAAAATTGCCAACACATGCAGGCATTATTCACGTCAAGGTTTATGGTTTAATAAGTACGGTCGCTTTTATCATTTTACGGGCTTTTAGAATTTTTGGCCATGAAAGAAAATGTAGCTTAATATTGTTATTGTTATTGTTATTATTATTATATGATACTATATATTTAAAGATGGGAAATTGATGTTGGCATGTACAGTGTGTTGGTTCTATTTTTTCTGGACGAAATGTAGCCAGTTACTGTTCATGTCCACTGTAGATGGTTTTTTTGTGGCCTACATACATTTTTTCCTGCCAACTATTGTTCATACTTTGATGGTTTTTTTTTGCCCATATTTTTTCCTGTCAAAACATAACACGTATACCTCTTTGCTCAAAAAAAAACATAACACATATTCTATAATCTTCCACACCTCTCTTTGACCTCCTACATAAGCCCTTCTACCAGAAGCTTCTTCCCCACACCTCTTTGTTTCTTCCACATATTCACAAACCCAAAACCCAGAAACCGGCAAATCCAAAGTTAAAACAAATATCAAAAAGCGGCGCCACTGATTCCAGTTTCTTCCACAAACTAATTCTTTACAGTGAAAAACACACGCTAATGACATGAAAATACACGCGCTAATTGTTATATTGAAGGTCAAGAGGTATTGCTTTTCAAGATTAAGCTAATGAACCCTAATTCTATTTTTTTAAGATTATCATCTTTTTTAAGATTAAAAAAGTGATATTTGTTTTAAATCTTTCTGAACGGTTTCAGATGTGTTGTCACATTAGCGGCTGTTTATAGTTGCTTATTTAAAGGTGTTCGTTTTAGCATAGAAAGATTTTTATACCTATTAATGAATGAGCAACTTACTTGGACACTGCTAAAAACCTTTTGCAAGATATACGAAAGGTAACCCAAGGAAAACTAACAACATGTTCATTTTATAGTTACTGATAGGATAAGCAAGTGTATTATTAACAATATGTTGTCCTTACACGCGTTAACAGAGATCTAGAAAAAGATCATACTTCCCCACGGCAGCCACTTGAGCATGCCAATAGCTTTGAATAACATGCAACATAACTCTGGCGGAGGCTTGGAACGTCAAAAAATACTTGCTACCTTTGGTTTACCCGAAGATTATGTTTTCTCTCAAAGAGTTAGTAAACACGTATGCGAATGGGTTTGATGCATGTTAGTAGTTGTACGAATTTTTGCAACCTTATTTTTAATCACAACTCAAGTGTTCTAACTTCCTACAACAACCCGATGTCATTACAGGTATACAAAAACATAGAGCGGCTTATTCAGAAACCGTTGTTGCCACTAATGGATCTAATGATTTTATGAACCAAGGTATGTGCGTTTATTTGTATTTTGGATGTTTAGTTGTTGCATACAACATGTAAATACATGTTTAAAATATGCTAATGGACAAAGGTCTTGGTGTAATAGTACATGTTACCGAAACCTTGGAAAACGATCACTCCATGCTGCATACGAACGATTGAATGCTACATTTGCCGTTTCAGGGTATGCTATGTTATGAGTTACTATGTATATGGATATACTGCTTGCGGTATACAACCAACGGTTTAACCTAAACTAACTGTTAACAAATCACTTTTGTGATAGGCATTCAAAATACTGGTACATGAATAGCGGTTGTGCATGCTCTGCAGGTCAAGGTAGCTTGGAATGTTACTGTATTTGCATTATGGATATGTTACGTACGATATAGAGCTAATAGTTTTGGCTATACTAACTGATAACAATTTGTTGTTGTAACAGCCATTAACAGACACCCACGCAAAAGTGGTGGCAGCTCATACATGAATAGCCCGACTTCATCTATTACGGATCACGGTAAGTTGAACTGCTGGTACATTCGAACTCTTGGATTTGCATCGACAATATGTTTTAATACAGTTACCGCAAATAGTATGAGATTCATAAATTGAGAATTGAAACGCTTCACTCACATAATTTTTACAAAAAGAAATCCACACACACATATTATTTGCTTCTTTTGTTGGATACTCTTGATCATACAATCAATTGTCGCAAAATAGCATAGCTATCTTATAAAACTCACTGATGTGTATATTACCAGGCACCAGAGATGGTGAGGCTCTTGAGCCAATATTAGCACCTTTAAAGGGTGTCGCAAAACATGATGGAAAAAGGGTAGGGGTTCCTATTAAGACCAGTGTATATCAATGATGACGCCCAAATACGGACAAGCTATACTCGGGTGAGAATGTACTTTTGAAGACTACTGATTTCACTACAAGAATACTGTCGATTCCCCACGAAAATTACCCGCGTAAATAGACTAGTGGCTATTTGCCCACAAATTTCCCATAAATTACCCACGAAAAAGGATTGAAAACTGCAAAAAAACTTCGCCTCGAATTTCCCACAATTTAGCCGTGAAAAATACCCACGTACCTAATCTTGGTGTGTAATTTGTGGGTGAACTATTCCCATTAAAATATTTCCCACAAACTACCCACACAAAAGCCATTGCGGAAAAAATCATGGGTAATGTTGTGGGTATTTTTATGTTACCCACAAAGTAGACAATCTTTTATTGTTTGTGGGTACTTTTACTGGGTAATCTATGGGTACATACACACGAATTTACCCATAAGAATTTAGTGGGTATTTAATTATAGTTACTTGTTTATGCAATTTTATTTACTTAAAACTAACTTTCGCTACTTTCCAAAAAAAATATTCAAAAACGGTTAATCATTTAACAAAACAAAAATAAACCATCGGGAAGATCATCTTTACATCATTTTAATATATGCACTTCAATATACTTTTTACAAATATTTTGTCCATTTCTGCGGGCATTAAAAATTGCTACAGGTGAAAACAAGGGTTATTTTTATTTGTAACTGAATGCTCGAGATTATGTTTCCCTGGGCGTTTTTTAAAAGAACAACTTTTATTATTATTTAATTGAACTGATCGTAATACCAAAAACATTGTACATGAACAGAGTTATTAATATCAAAATATAAACACATAATACCAAAAACATTGTAGCGTTAATTTGTGTGTAGTTACTTTTTATTTATGTATAATATAAGTACGGTTTCTTTAGTCTTACAAAATTACTCACTTTTAAAGTTTTTAAGTTTTAAGCAAATGTGTTTTTTTAATTATATGTAGTATAGATTTAATCATGACTATTTAAGAAGTATATATTGATTGATAAAATTTTCAAGATGAACATATTGAGTAGAAATCTTTTTAAGTTATTTATAACTTGATTGATGAAGCTGCAATTATCAATCATTGGATCAAATCGAATGGCTCAAATCATCTCATGTTCTTTTGATTTGAACCATTAGATTTGATTTAATGGTTGATAATTGCCTAACTTGGTCAATCAAATTATAAATAACTTGAGAGGATATAATTTAATTCACCACAACTAGAAAAGTTTATTTCTTCCATAGCCTCCACTTAGACTTATTTCTTACAAATATAGACATATAATTTGACTAGACATATACCCCGCACAAAGCGACGGTTTATAGCGGCAAATTATTATACTTGGGAAATCGTGATTTTGGTTCGACCTTTGATGCAAAGCATGTGTTTGTTGAAATACAAAGCGTGTGTTTATTAAAATTAATGTAGTATGTGTTTTTGAAAAGTTGTCATGTTTAGAATTGATCAAGATTAAAATGTATTAAGGGATACTTATGGGTAATTTAGGCAAACAACATTAATTGAGGTTTTCAAAATTTAAGATTTTAAGATTTTGGGTATTCAATCTTTATAAGTAGTATAGGGTGTGTTTGTTAAAAATAGTAGTGAACAGTAGCTGTGAGCAGTAGCCACAACTCACCGCTTCTTAAAGAAGCATTGAAAAATTAGTCTTCTTAAAAATTAGCTAAAACTCCACGCTCTTTAGCTAAAAAAGTAGCTGTGAGCAGTAGCCAGTATTAAAATTCAAAATGCTTATTGCTCATCACTCATCGCTTCAAAAAACTCCACACCACTCCACGCCAAATATACCCTAAATACAAGAAAAGTACAATTTTTTTTTAATGTACTAAAATTATTCCTTATAAGACGTTCATGATTGTTAATCTTTAATATTCACAAATAACATTTAAAAATTATATACTAAATCTATGGCGCTTAAAACTTCCGCCATTTAAAATTTCAAAATTTTAATCCCCATATAATCTCATTCAACTAACTGTCACCCCTATCTTATTTCAAAACCTCCACCCAAAACTTCTTTAAATCTTCCTCTTGAAACCGTCAATGCTTATATATTACTCCGTATTAGTCTATCATTAAGTTGGCAGGAATTTTGTCTTGCACTTTTCATTGTTCTAAAAATGTTTAGATCCACCATATTTCCCTTTTTTTATCATTTACCGCTGGTGTTGGGTTTGCTTTTCACATGTTGATGTTTGTTCATCTTTGCTCAATCTCAAAAACTGATTTGATCAATAATGATATGCTTACTGCTCAAAAAATAATAATGATATGCATAACATATTTGTTTTAGTTTTGATAGGTTTCATCATTTTAATAGTCACAAGCTCAGTAGATTCATTTGAGGAAGCTACATTTTACCTACAGGTTTGAAAATGATTGTCATGAATTATATAATATTTCATTATTATTCAAACCATTTTTTGTATTTATTTCGTTTTTGTGCATCTAATCACGTTTTTTTGTTGATTTACACATCTCTTGTTATTGCACTTACAGATTCCATGTGAATACAACACAAAGATGATGGTTATCAATGTTTGAGCACCACAACGAGTAAATTGTTAGACGGCTTCACTTTCAATATTCCTTCTCCCACATTTTTGTATAAACCGACGCATATATATGTATAAGATGATACATTATGTTGCTCTCAGAACTTTCTCATGTTAGCTATATGTATATTTCATGATTGTTTGTAATAAACAATGGATTAACCCATCAGAGAATATTGATTGATTGTAGTTCCATTTTGACGTTAATGTTTGTGATTATATTTGTACATCGAATTATCGTTCAACAAGTAAAGGATTTTTAGAAAGAATATTGTTATTTTTGGGGAAATTAACCCATATCCATAATCATATATAAACGCCACTTACCTTATAATACATGAATGGTATTTAGTCGCAAATTAGCCCCGGATTATTACCTATTATTTTGAAATATTTACACCCGGAATTAGACACTACCGTATATGAGTGAATTTTTACCCACCGATCACACATGACAAAATTCAAGGGTATTTTCGTGGTATTTATAAAATCCCATGAAAGAATTTCCCACCGTCTAAATACGAACACCCACAATATATGTTGTGGGTAAAATACCCATGGATTGAAAATGTTGTGGGCAAATTTTTACCCTCGGAGGTTTTACCCATGTTTATATATTCATGGGTATTACGTGGGTATTTGCCAATTACCCACGAATTTATGTCTTTTACCCACAAATTGAGTCCGTGGGTAATCGACAGAATTCTTGTAGTGTTTGGGTTTATTAGTAATTTGTCATCAAGGTATATTGTTGCTATTTCTTAGTTTCATATTCTTATTCTTCTGAAGACATGTTAAAAAAAATTTAGTTGGTGGCTAAAGTTTGAAATACATATACAACAGTATGACCAAGCTGGAACTTTTTTATATTAGAACTTAGTTTATACTATTTTTTTAGTATTATGCCGAGTATAACTGGTGCTTAACTTCTTACCTAGGTTGCACGTGGTCAAAGCAGTTAGAAATTCTGGTAGTTGAGGTCAGTTATATCTCATTTTGAATTTAGTGTAATCGATGAAATGGCAGGTTTAATTTTCTGTACCCCCGCAGAAATTTGGATTCTTGGATAGTGTCTTTAATATGATACCTATTCATTGCTCATCTAACTAACATGCACATGAAATCCAATTTCCATTTATGGTTCCTAAAATAGCGGAATTTGTGTGTAAACTTGCAGCGGTTAGTTTTAACAGAAATGTGGAAAAGTTGTGCATGTGAGCCAGCTGCATAATGGATGCAGAACGGTAGGCTCAGAATGATGGAAAAGACAGCACCGATGCCCTCTATCAAGGTAATAGTTATTTATTTTAAGATTTTCTACGGGGTGCTCGGGGCTGATTCCAAACAATGGTTTTAAAGGGGGAATCGGTCGTTTTAAGGGTCTCTGGATTCGCTTAAAAATAAACCACCAACTACTAAAAGTTAGTCAGGTAACTGTTAATGAAAGTGGAAGTATGCAAGTGACGAGTTAGGATTTGCTATCAGTTGCCTCAGAAACTTATTGCAGCAAGATTTTTCTTCATCTGCAAACAAATTTCTTTGTCTCCAGATATATATATGTACATGCTTTTTCTACCCTGTTTTCATGAAAATGTCAGATAGTTGCAGTAGCACGCATGCGTTAAATTATATTATTCATTTGAAACCGTTCCTTATTTTCCTCTTTAAGTTCTGGAAAATGTAACGCTACCATAATCATTATAATTAGTGTCAGGGAAAAGTAAAGAAGGTTGACCAAACTATGAAACAATTATTCTTAGTTTATATAAATATTTTTTTCGGGTTCATATACCTGTTTGGTCATCCTTATGGGATAGTAACAGTCCTAATTATATGTATGTAGGAATGTATGTGCATAGGCTCAATTTATGCTGCAAAAGATATAAGCTCACTTTTTTAATGCAAATTCTTTGACTTTAGCTACCGCACATGCTACATCATCTCCCGAATGTGTGGTAACATGGAATTGGTGATAAGCGTCCCCAAAGGAAGGTAAGATGGTGATAACTTAGTGCTCTTGGACATGCTAAGCGAAACCTATTAACTTTGCATGTATATATGCATTTAAACTTTGTAGCTAACTTTGTAATCTGAAAACCATCAACACGGCATTCCCGCTGCAACGCACGGGCTACCACCAGTTATTATTATTGGAAAAGATTTAAGACTGTCATACCATATTATAATCGGTATATCTCCTCAAATATTATTAAGCCACCATGTCCTCCATGTATGGTATCTGTCCGTTGCAGCAACGGGTATCATGTGATTAAAATTTCTGGTAATCGAGTTATGAATTATGATTGTATTTTTTTTGTGGCAATAATGTATCTTTCGAGCAATGTTTTTTAATTTATAAATAAATATGCAATTGCATTTTTATCTCTACTATATATAAAGAGAGCAACAATTGTAAAACTACTAATCTACGCTCACTTTCTTTTCTTTCTAATATACTTTACATATATCTATCTTTTCATGTTTAATTTAAATCGACCAAACTTCAGTAAATGATAACCAAAAGTCCTCTGATCGGATAAAAGGCATGAAGGAAACGAAACCGGTCCGGCTCTATTCACCGGTTTTACCTGGTTTCACCGGTCCTCTGCGGTTTGATTTTGAACGTTTTTTAGTAGCTGGTCGAACCGGTGGCTAGTCTAGTCCCGGTTGAACCGGCCGGTCCGTCCGGTTTTCCAAACGATGGTGTGCCATCAGCTTGTTTGCACATAAATTGTATTAACTTTTGTGTGTTTTATTAATTTCTACAATATAATAACATGTATTTTTATATTGAGGGGTGTTTTAAAATTTATATTAAAATTGAATAAGTGTTTTGAAAATGACATTAGTTGAAAAGTTAATAGATGTGCCGGTTGATTGTGCTTAATTGGGTTGTAACTTGTACTTTATATGTTGTAATGCTTCATTTTTAGACTACTTAAATGTCTTAGTTATTAAATGGAAAAAATGTGATTCCTTGGTTATAAGATAATGTAGCTAGTATGATATATTTTATATAATAAAGGAATTAATACATCATTTTGAAGTGATTTTATCAATTTATTCTTATTAAAAAAACAATTGGGCCAATAGGAGAGCCTGATTTCGACACGTAAGCAAAATCGTGTGATGTGATTGGTTAATAAAAGTCAAAATTAAATTGATTTTGTTCAAACTTTAATAAATTTGGTGGAGAAAAAAAAACACACAAAAATATAGGTGTCAAATTTATGAAAACAAAAACTTAAAAAAAGATGAGGTAATTAATAAAACTTTAGTGGTTGAAATTTTAAAAATTATATAGAGTTAAGTGTAATATTGTAAGTCTCCATGTTTTTTTAATAATTTTGAATTATAAACAAATACCCCCTTATACTTTATACCTTTTATACTTTATATCTTAAAAAATACAATGTATATGTTATTTTAAAATAACAACATATAAATTTGCATAAGATTATAAGTATCAATTTTTTTACTATATACGTTCAATAAGGAATCATTTATTTCATTTTTAAAAGTTTAACCCATGTGGACACGAGTTTACATTTTAAATACGGCTAAATTACTGAAAACGGGAATATAATTATCAAATTGTAAGCACTGGTTACTTTAATATAAAAATAAAGATACGAGATTCTACTTATAACAATAACTCATGTAATTATTATTTGCATCATATGTACAACATAAAATTAAATCTTGAGTTACGTAACATAAATTTTTACAAATATTTTACCAAATTCTAATGGATATTAATGCATAATGAAAAACGCGTGCATAAGTATTAGTTGTACTTATATCACAATTTTCATAGGCAAATTCTTATATGTATATATACTGAACTAAAATGTTAAAATAAATTTGATTTATGTATAAACTTTGTGCGTGCACGAAACTTATAACTATATAATTATATGCAATTACTTTTAAAGACACAATATTTAGTATTAATACATAATTTTTTTTTTGTCAAAACCCCGTGCGTGCACGGATATTATAACCAGTGATAACTGGGACATAAATTGGGCTAAAAGGCCACAACTGTACGGCCGATCAATGCAATGCCATATTATTATCTTTATCGAGTAAATATCAACTCAATTAAACCTTGGTGATCACGTAATTACTAAAACTTTGTAGTAAGATTTTTATAGAAACTTAGCCAATAATCTCATTCATCATAAGAAGCCGCCTTTCTCATGTCTATATTTACCAAAAAAAAACACAATCTTTTCATCATCAATCAAACGATCAAAAAACAATGGCATCAGCACCAGCAAAAGGTTACTGCTTTAGATGGGTAAAAAAAGGCCATGTTAGTTCTCAAGAAGTTCAAAAAGTTACTGCTTTAGATGAGTCTATTCGCCGTCGTGGTTATCATGAGTGTTATAACTGTGGTGAGGTTGGCCATTTCGCTAGGGAATGTACTACGGTTGAGTGTTATAACTGTGGTGGGACAGGTCATATTGCTAGGCTATGTACACTTGGCACTAGTGCTCGTGCTTGTTATAACTGTGGTGGGATGGATCATATAGCTAGGCAATGTACACGTGTTGTTGGTGCTCGTGCTTGTTATAACTGTGGGGCCGATGGCCATTTGTCTAGGGATTGTAATCGTTGGAGGGGGTTTTTTAGTGATGATGGTCTTCTTGGTGATGAATGTTCCATCTGTGTTGAGTTGGGGCGCATGGCTAGGCATTGTCTGCACGGCGATATATATATATGTGGGCAGAAGTGGGACGACTACGTGAGAAAGAAACTAACGTACAGAAAGTATGTCCTCGGACTGGTTTAATTTTTGTTAATTGGGCATATACATTGCAAGTAAGATTCTAGTGGTGGTGGTGTGTTGCTTTCTGTTGGTATGAATATATATTTTGTCTCACTTTTCTTCATCAAGTTATCGGATATTTCTAGTATATTTTGCGCTACTCTTATGTTTGTGTGGTTTATTTATCCTCTACGTTATGCTCTTGTTGGTTGTTTATTTTGTTATATTTAGTTGCTTGTTGATTGTTATGTGATTGCATAGATGTGTGCATGATAATTTGATTGTTCATTAACATAGCATGATCGAGTTCTGTTGGTTACCATGACTTGTAACACGGGTTTTCTTATGGTCAATTCTTTACGCCATGCTTTCTCTGTTGGTACAAACTAATTCCTTATTGAAAGTTTCGTGCTTGCCTACCATCAGCATGCAACTATGTGGCCATACATAGCTTCTTAGAGCCTTGAAAGTTTTTGTTTAATTTATACTTTATACACAAGCTTCTTAAGCATGCCGGACTCTTTATCCAAATCTTGGACTTGTGCAAGACTTGTTAATTGAGCATCTATAAAGCTGTTTTCAGTTGAATTGTGTTTAGAGTTTTAACGTTGTAAAGCAGCTAATAGTTTAACCATAAGGTTTGCGAATCATAACATGGATATAGTCATTCTGTTTGGGCTTTGTGGTAGCATTGAGTTTCACAAGGGGTAGAGGTTAAAAGTAGGATTTTGCTCTCTTCTGCCGGTTTGTGGCCTGTTAATGATTTTCGTATGAATTGGAGGTTACTTTTTATTCATTGTAACAAAATGGTGATAGCGGAAGGCATTTGACTTAACGCTATTTATGAGATGGTTATGTACGTTTCTAATCAAGATACTGTGAGTTTAAGTCCCGTAAAAAATTGTGTTAAATTTTCTCTTTAGACTTTCTAGTCAAGTTGGGTAGGATTACTTAAAGAGAATCAATCATTCAATCCTAACAGTCATATAACAAGTCATTACAAGACAAGAGCTTAAAGAAACAATCCTAACGTTTTCGGTTTGCACAAGAAGATCTTAAAGCAGCATATGGGCCTCCTAGAGTTAACTCTATATCGACTGCAGTTGAAGACGAAAAAGAAACAGCAATCGGCTCTTGAGCATTCTCAGTGTCTTCGCTCGCCTGAATTAACCAAATGAAACAAGTTAATTATGAAATATTTTTGACGTTTTCGTTACTCAAACATATGTCAAGGAAAAAGAGGCTCCTACATTTGAAGTGGAACCATTATTTAGGAAGTCTCTGTAGAGAACCTTATCACCAGCGAAAGGAAGTTCCATTTTCCGCAAAAAAGTAGTTCTCAGATTCTCCGAATCAAGCACTGACGACAAACCCTCCTCCTTTAATTTCGTATTATTCCACTTCATCTCAACCCTTTGAAAAAGAACTTATAAGTTAACCGCTAAACGATTCAAATCCCCAATTAAGTAATTATTTACTTATTTGGTTCAAAGATGAAGATCATACATACAACGACTTGGTTGATCAACAATATATAACCTGTTCATTTCTGATGTAGAAAAACTAGTGTGCTTATTACGCTCACGAGTTTCATCTTTGACGTTGACCAATCCCCGATGATTGTCATTGCAACTTTCAGCTTGTTCGATCTTTGAAGCTTCTATCATGTTTAAAAAACTAGGAACATGTTATGTATCATATATACAAACACACTTTAATGCTAGCATTTGATTTTTAAGCATACGTACCTTGTAGAATCACCTCGTTCTTCATGCTCCTAAACATCTAATCATCATAGATTGATATACAACATTAAGTACACATACACAAATACGAATCCATTCAAGCAAACTTATTTATACACGATGGCTTGAAGATTTTAAAACTGTAATAAACAAATCAAGATGTATAGTACATTTTGGGTGAAGCAATTAACCTGAAGATGGCTCTTGATGTGAGATACAGTTAGTGTTTTCACATTCATCATTTGTAGAATCATCTTTGGAGTTGCTCCTATCAAAATTTCATAGAGAAAACATTATTTGCGTACACACACTACAAGAATAGACAGAACGGGCGACAAACACTTTTGACTTGCAGAATCATAAACAAAAGACACAATCGAGAGTGAGCTAGAGAGAAGGCGTACTATTTTCACCACCAAGTCTTTGAACTGCATTGACAAAGCATTGATGGAGCTCATTTGTCCATCGAAGCCGGGGAGCCCTAGAACGGTTGTAAGACCGGACCGTGAGTTTGTGTGAGATGTTTTCATGCAAGCAATTATACCTTCTTCGACGAGAAACCCTAGATGAACCTTCACTAGAGTGTCCCATGCTTCCAAAGAAAGATGGGAACTCTTTTTGAGAGCTTTCACCGTTTAACCTCTTCATTTCTTACTTCGAATTTTTATAAACGTTGAGTGTTATAAACTTTGTCGGCTATATAATGAAATTCGCGTCGTTTTCCTAAACGTTCTGTTTTAATATCCAAACATGAGACTTTAACCGAAGATTTTTGTTGTGAGAAGATTCGACCATTTTGAGGTACTATTTGGAAAGGTGGTGATTTTAGTCAATCAAGTTTTCAATTGTTTTGAGGAAAGGTATCTTTGCATGCAAAGTTTTCAAAATCTTTCTAATTAGCATTCATGTTGTATCATGTATGGGTCATGTCAATACATTCCTTTCTTACGTGACGAAGGGCACTATAGTCTTTTCATTGTTAAGATATCTTGCTAGCTAACAACAACAAGGCAGAAGCGAGTTATTGGTGAGGTGAGATGTAAACAGTCACACCCCTCCACGAGAGTAAAAGGACTATTGATAAAGCTATATTATCATATGTCTTAAAGATAACACATGCTCGTACAAATTTTCTCTCCTCATTTTCTCTCTTTATCTTACCACGCGTTTAAATCGCGTGGTTAATACGATAACTAGAGGTATTTGGAAATTTTCCCATACAAAGCAATGCATATAAACACTTGAATTGATTTTCTTATGTAACCTAGCTCTAGCAAGGACAAAGCAAAGATGAAAACAAGTATAACATGACAATTTTATCATATGTAAACAAGCTTTAATTGAAAAGGGCAATATTGACTTTTCAATTATCCTGTCAAAACATGCTCAAGAGCATATTTCGTTTACTTTTCTGCATGAAATGGAATAGATATACAAGTGTGTGTTATGATATGCATAGTTGAAAACATATGTTATGACATGATGTGTGTACATTTTGTACCATTTATTTAGTGGAAACTACAATTGTAAATCTTTGTCAACTTCTGTAAAGAACAATTCGTTTTTGAAGTCAACATTCCTTAAATTGGTATGTAGAAAAAAACATCATATGCTCAGAAAGGCATGCACTTTTTCTCATACACAGAACCATTTTGTGCAATACCTTTTTGGATTTTACTTCACATTTATTCATTAAATGTTAATATAAATTAATATTTTCAACAAACAATAAAAAAAATATTTGGAATAAATAGTTAAACATAGTAGCTAAAAACATTCCAAACAAAATGCATTCACATCCTTAAGCTAGCACAAAGTTGTTAAAATATATAAGACACTTCGACATGGGGTTTATCCCGAGGACGATAACAATAACACGCCAAACAGTTACACGTCTCGAAACTATTGAATTAAGTGAACAAAACGATCAGTGAATTTCAACAAGAAGATGATATGATGTGTTACACAATAAGTGACAATGGGCAGGTTTGTAGAAATGTAAGCAAGAAGACAAAAAGAGACCGGGTGAAAAAAAAAATTTAAAACGTAATACTAGACAGACCATGTGCGTTTAAAAAAAATCAAAGATTTTTAGAAAAATTAAAACTACGGAGCAAAATTTCATCGGTGTCCCGTGACACCGTGAGACCCCTAGCTCCGTTCCTCGATGTTAGCCATTGCTTCATCGAACCTTTCGTGGTGACCGAAATGCTTTTGGAACACTTGCCATCATATTTTGTGTTCAAGAAGATTACATGGACCCTCCGTGCCACTAGTTCAGTTTGCGACAGGGGTTCCCCACCAGCTAGGGGGGTCGTTTCCAGGGGTTCAGTTGGGGCAGTTCATGCCAGGGGTTCAACAACCACAAAGTGTTCCTTTTCATCCGAGTCAATTGATGGCATCCGGTGCTCTAGGTTCGGGTCAAGCTACCGTTTTGCCGCATGCATTTACTACCAATACTCTTCAGGATTCGGTCACCGGAAATTGGAACATGGATACAGGTGCGACATCTCATCTTAATGATTCTGTACATTGTCTTAGTGATATTCTTAATATGTGCATTTACCCGTCTGTTGCAGTTGGTGACGGGCGTTTTATACCCGTTACTAACTCTGGGCATAGTGTTTTGTCTACCCCTTTTCGTCCACTTCGCTTAAATAATGTCTTAATCACTCCCAATATTGTCAAAAACTTAATTTCCGTTCGTCAGTTTGTCCGTGATAATTCTTGTACTGTTGAGTTTGACCCTTTTGGTTTTTCTGTGAAGGACTTCCTAACTCGACGGGTGCTCCTTCGTTGTGATAGCACGGGTGATCTCTATCCTGTTACGAAGCCCTCCACTATACCTCAAGCTTTTCTTACCAGTTAATATACGTGGCATCAACGACTTAGATATCCAGGAAGTGAAGTGTTACGTCATCTTGTATCCAGTGATTCTATTTCTTGTAATAAAGAGAAGCTTCCCATTCTTAGTCATGCTTGTCAGCTTGGCAAACATGTGAAGCTTCCATTTGTTAGTTTGTCTAGTTCTGTTACTTCCTGTTTTGATATTGTTCACTCGGATTTGTGGACTTCCCCAATTCTGAGTCTTTCTGGTTTCAAGTATTATGTTTTATTTTTGGATCATTATTCTCAGTATGTTTGGGTTTATCCTTTCATCAATAAATCTGATGTTTTGTCTAAATTTCAGTTGTTTCGTAGTTATGTTCGTACTCAGTTTAAGTGTGAAATTAAATCGTTTCAGTGTGATCATAGTGGTGAGTTTGATAATCATGCTTTTCATACCTTATTTTCAACTAATGGCATTCAGTTTAGATTTTCTTGTCCTCGCACCTCTCAACAAAATGGTAAATCTGAACGTATGATACGTACAATTAATAACCTTATTCGTACCTTATTATTTCAAGCACATTTACCACCAAATTATTGGACTGAGGCTCTTAATATGGCTGTTTATTTATTGAATATATTACCTTCTCGTGCCATTAATAATGAGACCCCTTTTACCCGTCTTTTTGGTGCCAAACCCGATTATGGTGTCCTTCATGTTTTTGGATGCCTTTGTTACCCACATATTGATACTAATCATAAATTAGGTCCACGTGCCACCCCTTCAATCTTTCTAGGGCACGCTGCCAACCATTTTGGCTACCGTTGTCTTGACCTTAACACCAATAAGATTATCATTTCCCGTCATGTTACCTTTGATGAAACCGTTTTTCCGTTTCAAACACATAAATCCTTGCCTCCTCCCTCCTATGATTTTTTTGGAAGATTCTTCCGATCTAATTTCCACCATTATCCGTACCACACCCATTGGTCCAAATTCGGACCCGATACCCACTACACCCACTGAACCACCTACATCACCAACACCAGTTACACCGCCATCACCACCTACACCACTTACCCCGCCTATGCCACCTATATTACATTCTCCACCACCTATTGTCATACCTGCACCTCCAATCACTACCCATCTTACAGTATCTACTTATCTCATTGTCACACATTCTCGTGTCGGGACTACTAGTCCTAATTCTAATTATGCTGGTCATGTGTCTACTATTTCTCCTTTACCTCGGTCGTATAAGGATGCTCTTAATGATCCCAATTGGCGCAATGCTATGTATGATGAGTATAATGCACTTATTAAAAATAAAACTTGGACTAATGTACCTCGTCCTGAGGGTGCCAATGTTGTTCGTTGTATGTGGTTGTTTCGTCATAAGTATTTGGCTGATGGCACCCTTAGTCGGTATAAGGCACGTCTTGTTGCCAATGGTAGCACACAGGTTGAGGGTGTTGATGTTGCTGAGACCTTTAGTCCGGTTGTTAAACCGGGCACTATTCGCACTGTGCTTAGTTTAGCCATTTCTCGTCATTGGCCTATTCATCAGCTTGATGTCAAGAATGCATTTTTACATGGTGATTTAGCTGAGACTGTTTATATGCATCAGCTTCCTGGATTTCGGGATCCTGTGCATCCTGATTATGTTTGTTTATTGCAGCGATCTCTTTATGGTCTTAAGCAGGCCCCTCGAGCATGGTTTCAGCGGTTTGCTGCTTATATTACTACTGTTGGCTTTAGTTCTAGTCGGTGTGACTCCTCCTTGTTCATTTACAAACATGGTGCTGATACTGCATTCTTGTTGCTTTATGTGGATGATATTGTTCTTACTACTTCCTCTGATCGTTTGTTACATTAGATTATATCCTTTTTACATCGAGAGTTCTCTATGACTGATCTAGGTGCTCTTAATTATTTTTTGGGTATTTCGGTTACGCGTGACTCTTCTGGGATGTTTTTGTCACAGCGTAAATATGCTATGGAGGTTTTAGAGCGTGCACATATGGTTGGATGTAATCCTTCTCGGACTCCTGTTGATACCGAGTCCAAGTTGGGTGGTTGTGGTACTCCGGTTGATGATCCCACGTTATACCGAAGTCTTGCAGGTTCTCTTCAGTATCTCACATTTACTAGACCAGACATTACATATGCTGTGCAGCAGGTCTGTCTTTTTATGCATGATCCGCGTGAGCCGCACTTCTCTGCTCTTAAGCGGATTTTGCGATATGTTCAGGGGACTTTGGACTATGGTTTACAATTGTTTTCATCTACTATTGACTCCTTGATTGCCTATTCGGATGCTGATTGGGCTGGTTGCCCAACTACTCGACGGTCTACTTCTGGATATTGTGTTTTTCTTGGTAACAACTTACTCTCCTGGTCCTCTAAACGTCAACCGACGCTTTCTCGTTCCAGTGCTAAGGCTAAGTATCGTGGTGTTGCTAATGCTATTGCTGAGACATGTTGGATTTGGAATTTACTTCGTGAGCTTCATACTCCGTTATCTTCAGCCACTATTGTGTATTGTGATAACGTGAGTGCTGTGTACTTGTCCTCTAATCCTGTTCAGCATCAGCGGACAAAGCACATTGAGATTGATATTCATTTTGTTCGTGATTTGGTTGCTACTGGTCAAGTTCGAGTTCTACATGTTCCTTATCGGTTTCAGTATGCTGATATTTTTACCAAAGGGTTGCCGTCTATCTTGTTTGCTGAGTTTCGTGACACCTTGAGTGTTCGGTCTCCTCCCGCTCAAACTGCAGGGAGTGTTAGACGATATGTATTAGGCTTTTTGTATTTAGGCCCGTATGTATTAGGCCCATATGTATTTTATATATACTCATATTATATACCGAATATTAACAAGAGAGATACACAGAAGATTATACCGATCATTATATTATCTTACAGAATCAATAGCTTCAGCTCATTAATGGGCTCACTTTTTCAAACCCATAGTTTTGGCAAATGGTAATATGTCATAGAAACCATATTTTGCATTTTTTTTTATCAACAAGATAATGGATGTTGAATACCAATATGGATACGAACTCAGATAAGGCTCGATGTCATTTGGTTTTGTACAAATTATCAGTTTGTAGTTTCTTTCTTAGTTTTGTATATCTTTTGCATCATATTGTTAAAGGTATATATATATTTTTTTTTTTTTTGGAACTCATGTTTCTGAATTCTGACTTGCAACTTTATGTAAAGGCTTTGGTTGAAAGTAGCGCAGGATGTTACATCGCAAAAGCGAACACCTATCTCCTTTATCATAAAAAGATACTTTGTTCCACAAACTAGTCAAAAAGATACATGTTAGATCAAGTGACAAATTGACCCTACATTCTTAAGTCTTAACTATCACTATGATTAGAGGTAGACATGCAACTATAAACCTTCAAAAAAATCGCACGACAAAACCGGAACCGGTTTTCAACAAAACCGGTTTTTACAAAACCAAAACCGAAACCGGTTTTAGTAAACCGAACCGGTTGTACCGGTTTTAAGTTTTTCAGCGGACCGGTTTTTTACCGGTTCTAAAACTGGGTAAAACCGGTTTTTTGAAAAAACCGGTTAAAACCGATTTTTTTTGGTCGAAAACCGGTAAAAACCGGTTTAAACCGGTTTTAAAAACCAGTCAACGCAAAGTCAAACTAGCCGTTGGATTTGAATACCGGCGAAAACCGGTTTTAAAAACCGGTTTTAACCGGTTTTAAAAACCGGTTTTAACCGGTTTTCGCCGGTTTTTAAAACCGGTCAGCTGGAAAACGTGCACTGTAGCACAGTAGACGTTGGGACATGTTTGTTACCATTTTTTCTTGTCTTTTTTTTTTTGATTTTTTGAGTATTTTGAAGCTAGAACTTGTAGTATAAATATGTGTTTTTGGTTGAGGCTTAAAACACATCAAATCTCTCTTTAATCTCTCTATTATCTCTAATTTCTTTATAATGGAAAACACACAATCACAACAAGCTTCCACTAATCCTCCCTCCGTTGGGTCTTCCCGGTCACGAAAACATTACACAAGATGATGTTCTTCATGTTAAACCAACTTCACGAAATCCCGAGGTTTTTAATCATATGGATTTGTGTGTTATGAAGGATGGGACGGAAAAGGCGCGTTGCAAAAAATGTTTGAGCTTTTATGCTTCCGGGGCTAACACTACACTAAAGGGTCATATAGCCAAATGTTCCGCGGTACCTCAAAATGCCGACGGTACTATTGGTGAGGATGGTCAAATTTGTGTATATGATAATGATGCGCTTCAAAGAGATTTTGCGGGGTGGGTCATTCAACATACTTATCCATTCAACCTCTTCGACAACGCCAAGCTTACGGCCATCATCAAAAAGAGGCTACACTCGCGGTATAAACAAGTAAGTCGTACTAAACTTAGAAGTGATGCTTTTAAATTATGGGAAACGGCTAAAAATGATATTATTAATGGTTTTCGTGATTATAAATATGGTGTTTCTATAACTACGGATGTTTGGACCGCACCACATGGTTCGGCAAATTCTTATCTCGCCGTTACGGCTCATTGGTTTAATCCCGAATCTTGGTTATTAATGAAACGGACAATTGCTTTTAAACTATTTGGTTATCTACATACGGGATCTAATTTAAGAAAAATTTTACATGACACTTTAATTGAATATAATTTAGATGATAAAGTTTTTACGATTTCACTAGATAATGCATCTAATAATACTAGAGCTATGGAATTGTTAAAATTACGTATAAAACCCATTTTAGATGGTGCTTTTTTCATTCCCGTTGTGTTGCTCATGTTATAAATTTATCCGTTCAAGCGGCATTAAAAATATGTGAGAGATTACGTTTGACATTTAGGGGTATGTTAACAAATATATATCGCTCGAGTAATGAACGACAAATTAACTATAAACGTTTTCGTAAACAATGTGGTGAACCATGGCTAGGACCGAAATTTGATACACCTACTAGGTGGAATTTTACTTGCATTATGTTTGAAAATATATTACGACAACGTACTACTTTAGATGCTTTTAATGAATTACTTGTTGAAAAAAACCGTTCTACTTCGATAGATGACCAAGATTGGCAACGACTACATGCTTTAACTATTTTTTTACAAGTTTTTAAAGAGGCAACAACTATAGTATCGGGTGTTTATTACCCAACTAGCCCATTAGTTTTAAATCAAGTTTATGCTATGACGGAAAAATTAGACGAATTAAAAGACTCACCTACTCAAATGTTTAGAAAAATGGTTAAAGTTATAAAAAAGAGATTTATAAAATATTTTGCTAGTTTACCTTTGGTTTATACTTGTTCCGCCGCACTTAATCCATGTTTAAATGTTGGAGGCGTAGAACTTTTAATAAGAAGAATAATGGAAAATTTAGAATTATCTTTTGGGTTGGACGGTGAAGATCCCAACTATATAGAATCTCAAGTTTTTAAATTTAATGATTATTTTAAAAAATTGTTTGAAATTTATGCAACAAAATATGGTCAACAACCAAACCCAATTATTGACCCAATGCGGGCCGGTTCGTCTCGAATGACAGGGGACATTAACATAAACCTTTATAATACTTTACGTGAAGACGCTACAAAGCGTCAACGATCATCGGCCCCGACAAGCGAGTTGGGACAATATATGGCTACAAACTTTTTAACAACTTTAAGTCCCGATGAGTTTGCAAACTTTGACATTTTGGCTTGGTGAAAAGAAAGGGAAATCCAATTTCCAATTTTAGCCGCTATGGCTCGTGACTTATTAGCGGTCCAAGCTTCGACGGTAGCTTCCGAATCGGCCTTTTCTCATAGTGGTCGAATTATATCGGATAAAAGGACAAAACTTAGCCCCGAATCCGTGGAAGTATGTGTATGTTTGAAAGATTATATGGACGGAGTAGATAGGGTACAACATCAAACATCGTTGGAAGGTTCGATTGAAGAAGTTGAAGAAACTATAGCACAAGAAGAAGATGACATGGGGATATCACCTCCGGCTACCGAATTAGATGAAGGTGAATTTGAACCATTTGATGTTGAAGAGTTAGATGTAGAAGAATTTTTGGATGATTTAATTTCTTGAGTATACACGGGTGATGGCAATGCCGAAGCTCGATATACTTGAGTATACTAATATGTTTTTGGGTGATGGCCATGCCGAAGCACGAAATATATTAGTATTTATTTATTTTTAGTTCTATAATTGTATTGTTTAAATAAAAGTTATGATTGTATTCGAAATGTATTAGTATTTTATAGTTTTAGTTGTATGATTGTATTGTTTAAATAAAAGTTATGATTGTATTCGAAATGTATTAAATGTTTTAAATTCCGAAAAAAAAACCGAACCGGTGAAATACCGATAAAAAACGGATCCGAACATTTAAAACCGAAAAAACCGAACCGGTAAAAACCCGATAAAAAACCGATTCCGAACATTTGAAACCGAAAAAAACCGATTCCGAACATTTAAAACCGAAAAAAACCGATTCCGGAAAAACCGAAAAAACCGAAACTGATTTTTGGCAAAACCGGTTTTTTAAAAACCGGTTTTCCAAAAACCGAAAACCGGTAAAAACCGGTTTTTGTGCACCTCTAATTAGAGGTGAAAAAAAAAATCGAAAATCGATCTGATTTGGAAGAAAAACCGAAAACCGGTTTCCCTAAAAACTGGTTTAGGGAAAACCGGTTTCCCAAAAACCAATCTTGAAAACCGATTTATTTAGAAATATCGTGAAACCAATGAAAGAAAAGTTAGAAAAATTATTTTCAAGAATTCTCATCGTTATAACTTGTGCCGCCGCTTTGAATCTGGTTCTAAACCGAACCGGGGTTGAGGCTTTGATTTTTGTCCGACGATGACCGGAACTATCATACTCGTCAATGTGCTCGCTTTAACAATGCTTTTTAAAATATGTTTCAAGTTTATTTAGCTAAATATGGCTCAATTTCTTCACATATTCATACTATGCATCAAGAGCCGGGTTCGAGTTCTCATGGTAATAACGAGACAATTCGAATGTATAATCATTTATAAAGTGAGAATACATAACGAAGGAATATGTTCTCATGGCCGAGACTGGTTTCAAACCGGGGCGGTTTAAGTCAAAACCGGTTTTTACCGGTTGACTCGCACCAAACCGGTTTTAAAACTAGTTCGGTTTCGGGATAAAATCGAAAAGTGCACCTCTAACTATGATGTATAGATGTATAAAGCCAAGGCAAAACATAATCCCGTTCTTTTAGTTTTGAAAAAAGATCAAGGCCAAAAAGCCCAGTCCGAGCTAAGCCACATGGAATCTTCTTGTCAAAGACAGTTTATGTCATTGCAAACACAGCATCCAGAAATTACTATGATAACAATTGACAAAGATGTTAGCATTATACCATTCTTGTTTCTATTCTTACCAATCTGATCCTTGGCTTGTAGCATATATGTGAAGTTCTTGCCTTGTGGGATTGGGCAAGTTGTACCGTAAGTACCATCTTGCCATGAGTTTCTTCTGTGTTGTAGCCCGTTCCTGGGAGAGAAAAGTTTCGGGTCAGGTTATCCATTGGTAACTTGCACATTCTTAATATGTTCAGTTAAAAAATGTGTTTCGGGTCGATTTATGCAGTGTTGACTAGTACATTTAAATAGCATTTTATGTAAGGTTAGATGTTCACGCCATGATATCTGGCGTTATATATGACAGTACTAAAATTTCACATTGTCATGAAGATTTCTCATTTCCCTACATTTTTGCAATTTTTGCAGTCACATCTTCCCTCATACCAACCATACATAACAATTTTAACCTATAACTGATTTTAACCGAGTATAACTAACTTTTGATTATGTTTTATAAGACATATTGATCTCTTCCAAACGTAACATACATAACAATTTTTTGTGTATTGTTTTGTTCTCTCGTGCGTCATGCCTTAGAAACAAACAAAATATAGATGTTACACAAATCTTTTCAAAAAAGAGAGGATTTTACCCGGTTTGTGCATATGTAGCGGTGGATAATTAGCTGGCAAAGAAACCATGGTTAGACATTAAAAAAAAAAGATGTTACTGAGGGCGTGGTTCGAACTCTCAACCTTTTATATAAAGACAGAGCATCCCTACCACTCCAACAATTACCACCTTCGAACAAGATTCTGATTTTTTGAACTTTTGAAAGGGTGATTTTAGTCAATCAAAGTTTTCAATTGCATCTTTGTATGCAAAGTTGCCAAAATCTTTCTAATTAGCATTGATGTTGTATCATGTAAGGGTCATGTCATAAAATTCCTTTCTTACGAGACGAATGGCCCCATTCTCTTTTCATTGTTAGGATACTTGCTAGTCGATAAAGCTCTATTATCATGTGTTTAAGAGATAACGCATGCATAGAAGCACTCTCAGCTCCCTACTCTCGGGTTTACCTTAGAGTAGGGATATATTCTGTCTACACTTCACTTCCCACATACCTTACTGATCATACAGGATTCAGGATTGAGTATTGTTGTCGTCTCCAATACAAACGTGACAATTTTATCATATGTAAACAAGCTTTAAAAAGGGGAATATTGACTTTTCAATAATCCTGTCAAAACACATGCTCAAGAGCATATTTCGTTTACTTTTCTGCATGAAATGAAATAGATAGACAAGTGTGTGTTATGATATGCATAGTTGAAAACATATGTTATGACATGATGTGTGTACATTCTGTACCATTTATTTAGTGGAAACTACAATTGTAAATCTTTGTCAAGTTCTGTAAAGAACAATTCATTTTTGAAGTCAACATTCCTTAAATTGGTATGTAGAAAAAAACATCATTTGCTCAGAAAGGCATGCACATTTTTATCATACACAGGACCATTTTGTGCAATACCTTTTTGGATTTTACGTCACATTTACTCATGCATTTACATTCCAAGCTAGCACAAAGCTGTTAAAATAAGACACTTCGACATGGGGTTTATCCAGAGGACGATAACAATAACACGCCAAACAGTTACACGTCTCGAAACAATTGAATTAAACGAACAAAACGATCCGTTAAATTTCAATTCAAGAAGAAGATGATATGATGTGTTACACAAGACCAAATCCACACCAACAAAATCTTATTTGATTTATAAACCACCCGAAATCAATATAAAAAATGTGTTAATCAGGTTTTAATTTCGTAGATAAGAAGGGAGAGGTGGATTTGTTTTATTATTGTATTGTGTATTTCGTGTCCCGTTGAACTAAAATGTAAACGCAGTATCTCGTTTTGGTAAATGTAAGAAACATATTTCTGGAATTGTTATTATAAAAATAGTATATAACGATATTATCGACTCCGAAAAATAATTATCGAGATTAAACCATAACTAATGCGTTGTCGGTTACGAGTTTTATGTAGTTTTCACGTTTTACGAAATAACATCTCGTTAAATAGAAAGAAGTGAACGAAAACGTTCAAAGAGTAATAATTTGAATCAGAGTGAATTAATTAACTTGAGAAGTCACCTGTTAACTACCGATTATAGTATTGATTTCTTTTGCGTTATGGTAAAAGTCAAATAGTCAAAAATCAAAGGGTAAACACAGTCATTTTACCTTGTGAAAATTTACATCACATTAGTTGGTTGTATTGATCAGATAAACTTATAATGTTTTATCTGAGAAAAAAAATTGACGTGGAAAATGGATAAATATTCTTTCATTAGAATGTTATATTTATTTAATACAATGTGAAATTTACCGGTGATTACAAAATCCTTATATTACCTGATTATATCATCTACTTTTTAGTAATATAATCAAAAACTATGGGCTCTAATCTTTGTGTATACAAATAAAAGTTTGGAGTATTCGTTAAGAAACAAATAACAAACAAATTATGTAAAAATAAAAAGTTAAGAAGTTACGTAAATTTTACGATTATTATATCAATGTTTAATGGGGTTATTAAACATAAGTGATACTATGAATCGCAAAACATACTAGTGTCCTTAACACAATGTGATATTTATTTAATACAATGTGAAATTTACCGGTGATTACAAAATCCTTAAATTACCTGATTATATCATCTACTTTTTAGTAATATAATCAAAAACTATGGGCTCTAATCTTTGTGTATACAAATAAAAGTTTGGAGTATTCGTTAAGAAACAAATAACAAACAAATTATGTAAAAATAAAAAGTTAAGAAGTTACGTAAATTTTACGATTATTATATCAATTTAATAAGATTCCTAAATGTTGTCTTGTGCGTATTTGGTATTTCAATCCATACCTTTTATGTGTTCATTTATTTTTTAAGGAATTGAAGCTACTTGGATGATCGATGCCAAGTATGTTATTATCAGGTGACATAAGCTAGTGGATGAAATCTTGTATGGAGTAAATATGGCACAAGTGACATAAAGAATGAATGATGTTACATCGCAAAACGACGACCTATCTCCTCTATTCTAAAAAGATACTTTGTTCCACAAACTAGTCAAAAGCATACATGTTAGATCAAGTGACAAATTGACCTTAGAGTCTTAAGTATAAACTATCAAAATATGATTAAAGGTGGAAAAAAAAACAAAAATCGATCTCATCCGAAAAGAAAATCGATCCTGAAAAACGGTTATAAAACCAAACTATCGCGTATAAAACATAGTAGACAAAATATTAACGCGATAAAAGAATAAAGATAATTCGTCGTTTCAATAAAGCTTTGTAGCGATCATCTCAAACCCGCGGGTTTGGTGTTCAAATGAAAACACCAAGCTCACCCGGGTTCGACCATCTATGCTAACATTCCAATATTGAAGTAACTTGAACAAATCAATGACTAAGGTTCAAATCTACAACAAGTTATGTTGCAGCCAAATATTAAAGAAAATTAAACTGCCGGTATAAAAGTATAAAACTGGAACAAGTAGTTCCTAACGAGATCCCACTCACCACCCTCTTGTGACATTCGTGGTTATATGTAACTTATCGCTATCTAGACTTTGAATGGCCTCGTGTGCCTTCCTCTAGCTTTGCCACAAAGTAGTGCGTTCTTGGGGATTGGCAACTCATCCCTCCACGAATGAGCCGGTGAATACACACGGAGATAAAACTGTTGCCCCAAGTACTGCCTCACCCAATCTTGCGACCGTATGTTCCACATGCCCACATTGTCCAATGCAATATATATTGCAGTCCATGCCTTCGGGTACACCTGTCACAACATTATCAGAACATTTTTAGTGTCGTGTAAATCAAATGCATTGCTTGCTTATATATTCAAAAGCTCAAGTTGTACCTGAACAGTACTACGAGCAACCGTGTCCCTCAAATTGTAGCGAGACCTACTCGCTTGTGTCCATTGCCTGTTAGATTATGATCGACTAACAACCTGGTTACCAGAAAACGGATTACCCGATCTCGAAGACGTGTTCGACAGAAAAGAAAGAATATGCACAAGTAAGTACCCTAATCGATTGTTTGATTAGTATTGAAAGAATGACGTACAAAACCCCTCCCCCCTCACCTCCTTTTATAGAGATGAGGGGGAGGAAACCGACTTGTACAAGGACACAAGTTCGGTTGGTTAACATGCTGAAAAGAAACGGGTTGGGCTTGAGACACAAACCGACCCAACGACCCTTATTGATATCCTAAGACTAGTTGACTAATAGGAAACTTAACGCTTAATCCCCTAGACACTCGTAAGCTAATATAGAGACTAAATACATAACAATTTCCACCTTAGGCTTTATATTAGCCTACTCCGACACTCAGCAACTCCAAACAGTGCTGAAGCTTCAGTCCAGGTACCACCTTCGTCAAGGCATCTGCAGCATTGTGTTCAGTACCCACCTTCAGAATTTCAACCGTCTTTGCTTCCAAGACCTCTCTGATAAAGTGATAACGCACATTGATGTGCTTAGTCCTTTCATGAAAAACATGATTCCGCGATAAGTGAATCGCGCCCTGATTATCACAATTAACTGCCACATCGTTAAGCTCCACGCCCAACTCTTCCAAGAGTCCCCTTAGCCAAATAGCTTCCTTCACAGCCTCCGTAAGGGCCATATACTCCGCCTCTGTAGTTGAAAGAGCCACCACGTGTTGTAGCGTTGCCTTCCAGCTTACAACACATCCTTGTACTAAAAACGCGTAACCAGTGATAGACCTACCTTTATCCGGATCCTTAGCGTAGTCTGAATCAACAAAACCTGTTACGTCCACATGGTTTCCACGATTTGTCCCATACACCAAACCTACGTTTGCAGTGCCCTGCAAATATTTCAAAATCCACTTCACTGCTTCCCAATGCTTTTTACCCGGATTCGCCAAATATCTGCTAACTACACTTACCGCATACGCTATGTCTGGCCTCGTGCACACCATCAAGTACATTAAGCTCCCAACCGCATTTGCATACGGCACCTTACTCATCCTTTCAACATCACAATCCCTAACCGGGCAATCCTTCAATGACAGCTTGAAGTGCCCACCCAATGGCATCTTAACCGATTTCCCATTGTCTATTCTAAAATTATTTAAAATCTTAGAAACATACCCGGATTGTGACACCCTCAGAATCTTGCGACTCCGATCCCTGATGATCTCCATACCAAGAATCTTCTTTGCTTCCCCGAGCTCTTTCATGTCGAACTCCTTTTTAAGCAAAGACTTGATAGACCCAATCTCAACCTTGCTTTTACAAGCAATCAGCATATCATCTACATATAACAATAGATAGATATACTCCCCTGGTGCATAACTCCTGTAATATACGCAGCTGTCGTAACTGCTACGCTTAAACCCATTGCTCAACATGTACTCATCGAACCTCCTATACCATTGCCTAGGTGACTGCTTCAATCCATAAAGGGATTTCTTTAACAAACATACCTTGTTACCTTGTTCATAACCCGGTGGTTGTCTCATGTAGATCACTTCTTCAAGATTACCATGTAAAAATGCCGTCTTTACATCAAGCTGCTCCAGCTCATAATCTCTACACGCAGTCAATGCAAGTATAACCCGAATAGATGTGTGTCGAACTACCGGCGAAAATACTTCATTATAGTCAATACCTGCCCTCTGTGTGAATCCACGAGCCACCAACCTCGCCTTGTACCTAGGCTTTTGAACACCTTCAATCCCTTCCTTTATCTTGAACAGCCATTTGCAGCTCACCAGCTTTTGCCCAACTGGATGATCTACTAACTCATAGGTCTTATTTTTCCTCAGAGAATCCATCTCTTCATCCATAGCAGCTTTCCACTTAGAACTGTCTTCACAAGCAACTGCCTCCTGGTATGTTAATGGTTCATGAGTATCTTCTTCCTCTGCTGCAGCAAACGCGTAAGCAACCATATTACTTTCATCCCGAAACCTCAAAGGTTTCGTTCTTGTCCTTGGCTCTCTATCCCGAACCAACTGATAATCTGTGAGATCCGGTGTTTGATCATGATCCTGATCCTCTGCATCTTCATCATTGCTATCTTCCTGATCATCTATCTGATCTTCTTGATCATTTGTCTGATCTTCCTCAAGCGTATGATTATTTAACCTTTGCAGTTCCACCTCAACCTGTAATTCCTCAACAGACTTATCAGTACCTGCACCAGAATCCTTCAACGTGTCTTTGTACATGACACTTTCATTGAAGACCACGTTCCTGCTAGTGACTATTTTAGGTGATTCATTATCAAGCCTATATAGCCTGTACCCCTTCACACCTTCAGGATACCCCAAAAGAACGCATTTTACCGCTCTCGGCTCGAGCTTACCTTGTTTAACGTGTGAATATGCGACACAGCCGAAAATCCTCAACATCCCATAATCACTTGGATGTCCCGACCACATCTCCATAGGAGTCTTTTTCTCAATCGCTGTGGATGGTGACCTATTTATAAGATATGCGGCCGTACATGTCGCTTCCGCCCAGAAGGTCTTGGGCAATCCAGACTGAATTAATAAACAGCGTACCTTATCCATGAGAGTTCTATTCATCCGTTCTGCTAATCCATTCTGCTGCGGCGTCCCGGCAACTGTCAAATGTCTAGCAATCCCACTCTCAGTGCACAACTGTTCAAACTCCCGGTTACAAAACTCAAGACCATTATCCGTCCTAAGCTTCTTAACCGTCCTCCCAGTCTGATTCTCTACTAACTGCTTCCACTCTTTGAACTTTCCAAATGCTTCGTGTTTGAACTTGAGAATATAAACCCATACCCTCCTGGAATAATCATCAACAATAGATAAGAAGTACCTCTTACCTCCCAATGATTCCACCTGAGACGGACCCCATAAGTCTGAATGAACATAGTCTATCACTCCCTGAGTAGTGTGCCTTCCTACACCGAAACTGACTCGATGTGACTTTCCCAGAACACAATTCTCACAAAAATCGAGCTTACCTAGACTCTTCTTGACAAACAACTCCTGCTTTTCCAGCACCTGTAGTCCCGCCTCACTGATATGTCCCAGTCTTTTGTGCCAAACCTGGGCAAGACTGTCTTTTTCTTCAACACTAGCATTAAGCTCACCCGCCACTGCATGGCCATCCAAAGAGTATACGCAATTTTCCCTTCGGGTTCCAGATAAAACAACCCTGGAACCATTAATCACCTTGATTTTGCCTGACTGCAATTTTACGGTATATCCCTCTTTTTCAAGAGTTCCCAGCGATATCAAGTTTCTTTTCAATTCAGGAATATACCTGACATTGTGTAATACAAAACTTGACCCATCTTTCAGTTGTACCCTTACCTTGCCAATACCTCTGATCTTGCACTCCCTGTTGTCACCCAACAGTACCCTGCCCCCATCGCATTCCAGAAAATCAAAAAATAAATCTAACCTTGGTGTCATATGGTATGAACCTCCTGAATCCATGATCCAATCTAGCAGAGCCTCTGCACTCATAACCATCATCACCTCAGAACCGTCATAAATCGAACCACTAGAGCTTGGCTGATCATCTTTCTTGACGAAACCATTTGACTTCTTGCGATTATTCTTCGGACAGTTTCTCTTCAAGTGCTCCTCAGATTGGCAAATATAGCACTTGAGTCTTCCACCTCGAGACTTCGATCTTGACTTTCCCCTAGACTGATGCGAATTCCTGCGATCAGATCTTCCCCTCACGTATAACCCTTCACCATCATCCCCCTTCGCCTTAGATCTTTCTTTGATTTCCTTTGAATTCAGTGTGGCCATCACATCCTCCAAAGTCAAAGCTTCCCGTCCATAAAGCAAGGTATCCACAAAGTGTTCGTATGATGCTGGTAAAGAAGTGAGTAATAATAAAGCAAGATCTTCATCCTCGAATTTTACCTCAATATTTGCTAAATCAACAACGATTTTGTTGAACTCATCTATATGCTCGGAAATCGTTCGTCCAGCCGGCATGTAGAATGTGTACAACTTCTTCTTCAGGTACAACTTGTTGGCCAAGGACTTTGTCATGTACAAAGTCTCGAGCTTGGTCCAAACCCCCGCTGCAGTCGTCTCCCCGGTAACCTCTCTCAGAACCTTGTTACCTAAACACAAAATCATGGCACTGTGAGCTTTCTTGTTTAGCTCAGCCTTTGCTGTAGCATCCATAGTCGCGGGTAAAACCTCCAGAGCTGCTTCACATCCATGTTGGATTAATAAAGCACGCATTTTAACTCTCCATAACCCGAAATCACCAGTTCCATCGAATTTCTCGATCTCAAACTTGGCTCCCGTCATTCTTTAAAACCCTTTATTGATTTGCTAAACCTTGTGATAAAATCCCCACAATCACAAAACAATAAAGTCTCTTGTGCAATACCCTCTTAATTAATACCCTTTATTATATTACCAAGTACCAATAATATAATTAAAGTATTACTTTTGCTTTTTAAATAAAAAACCAATATCTTATCCTTTTACTTTATAAAAGCCAAGATAAGATATGTGTTTACCAATATCTGTGTATACCCAACGAAAAGACAAGATATGTGTTTACTTTATAATAACCACTATCTTCTTCTTTAACACAAAAGCCAAGAGTATGTCTTCAACCTTGATGTCACCTGCTACTTCCTCTATAACCAGAAAAAAAAACACCAAGAAACCTTTGTTGTTGATAATCTGGTAGCCCAAACAGAATTAAGAATCTGCTCCTTCCAAGATAAATCGAACAATAAAGAACCCTTCTCGGTCGATCCTAGATAACCAGAGAAACTTTCGAACCAAAGCTCTGATACCACTTGTTAGATTATGATCGACTAACAACCTGGTTACTAGAAAACGGATTACCAGATCTCGAAGACGTGTTCGACAGAAAAGAAAGAATATGCACAAGTAAGTACCCTAATCGATTGTTTGATTAGTATTGAAAGAATGACGTACAAAACCCCTCCCCCCTCACCTCCTTTTATAGAGATGAGGGGGAGGAAACCGACTTGTACAAGGACACAAGTTCGGTTGGTTAACATGCTGAAAAGAAACGGGTTGGGCTTGAGACACAAACCGACCCAACGACCCTTATTGATATCCTAAGACTAGTTGACTAATAGGAAACTTAACGCTTAATCCCCTAGACACTCGTAAGCTAATATAGAGACTAAATACATAACATTGCCCACCATCCATCCTGTTCCGTACAAAGAACCATTTTTTAGTAAAAAGATTCAACTATTCTAGATAACCAATCAAAGACATGACAAACGAGTTTTTGCTTACCCGACAACAAAGAAGGAATAGCCATCGATATGCCAGGATTGAACGGTGTCCTCCCAGTTTTGGAACACGATCTCAGCAAAAGACCGGAAATCAGCGTGCATAACAGATGTCGAAAGATATGCGTTTCCATTGCTGGATGTTGTGCTGTCGGGAATGCTTCCAAGGTTATAGACTCCACCAATCTTGAAGTAATCAGCTAGCTTCAAAGGAGTGTCTCCAGCAACAAACGACACACCGTTGACTGCATATCTTTGCTTCCCGTTAATCCAAGGTGCTGAATTTGATAGCATAATGGTACGGCTAGGCTTGATCATCCCATAATGATATGAGCCTTGTGGGTTCGGTCTGGGTCCACTGGCAGTTAGATTCCATCTGATTCAAGAACCCAAAAAGGTCAGATTTTTATGCGTAGCAAAACTCGACAATGCATATGATATCAGGATAGAAATTACCTAAAGGTTCGGGCTTGCATGACGGACCAAGCAATCTGAGTGGTGGGACCACCAGGGGAGGACCTGAGACACCGATCTTTGAGTTGTGGTAGTGAAGGACGGCAGTGGTCATTAGGACATGACGTGTGAACCGTGAAGACACGACAACATAGTAATCTCTCACAGCCTGGTTGGCGGTGACCAAGACTGAAAGCGACTGTCCCACATGAACATCGAGTGAATTGTAGGTGTTCTGGACTGTGTGTGATCCTTCCACTTCCACAAGTTTCATGACGTGTCCCTGAATCCTAAAGTTGATAGACGTAGTCAATCCTACATTTGATATCCTGAATCTGTAGGTTTTCCCTGTTTAAAAAAGATACATTCGTACAATGTTCAGCTAAGCAAAGCAGGGCTGTTGATATAATAAGATGCGGAATTCCAGACACAAGGTATATATCGACAATGTAGAAACACATAAACGCACACACCTTGTTGAACCTCAAAAGTGTAACCATTCCATCCACGCCCGTTAATGAGAAGTCCGTCAGGATGAGAAATGCTTTTACCCATGTCCAATATGTGTCTTAGTCTCTACAAAAACAAAACAAACAGTTTACACTACTTTGACTTTTAAAGTCAAACAGACCAATTTTAAGATCAACACTAATACAGAAATCATACTCGTAACAGAAAAACTTTCCACAAACACTTTTGTAATACATAAAAACAGCTATACATGGAAAGATGCACATGTTACATTCACCGTAAAACATTTCACATTTTTAAAACTAAAAGGTTTGACTAGAGAAAGTCAAATTTAAATTTTAGGAGCTAACCTGGTGGCCTCTTTTGTACCAATCACCGGCAAGGACTGTGTGATCTCCAGCAGGAAAAGGGAAAGGGACTGGAATACGAGGACGGCTATAGATTTTAATGCCACCATAGCCTCCAGCGGCCTTTTGAAGTCCTAGTGACGGGAAGTAGAAGAAACTGCCAATCTGATCCTTGGCTTGAAGCATGTATGTGAAGTTCTTGCCTGGTGGGATTGGGCAAGTTGTACCATAAGTACCGTCTTTGATTGATAATAGGAAAATAGCTCAAAACCTATTACATGTTTATACAATACATTGTATGTGTTTGTGGTGGTGTGCTAAACTCAAAGGAAAACCATACTATTTATAGGCTTCAAAAAGCATCTCAATGTGCTATCAACTTGACCAACTTGTATCTCATCAACTAGCATATCTTCAATCTTGCAGAGATTCTTAAGATCCGGATGAGATTTATAAGATAAAGTGGGTCCCTTATTTGAGCCAATATTCTACAGTAAATACTTCTTCTTAGACTTAGAATTCCAACAATCACCCCCGAATCTCTAAGTCCTTATAGAGATATCTTTGATTCCAATCAAGCTCCGCATTTCCTTGAACTTGGTTCGTGCCAATGGTTTTGTGAGAATGTCCGCCTTCTGTTTCTCACCGGGAATATACTCCACCTCCACCTGTTCGTTTTCAACACAATTGCGAATGAAATGAAACCTCGTGTGAATGTGTTTACTCCTTCCGTGAAAAACGGGATTCTTTGTTAGTTCGATAGCAGACTTGTTGTCAACCCTAAGAACCACCTTCTCTTGCGTCTTGTTCATAATTTCTCCAAGCAAATCCTAAAGCCATATTGCTTGACAAGCAGCCGCGGTAGCTGCCATGAACTCTGCCTCGCAAGATGATAAAGCAACGGTATCTTGCTTTTGCGAACACCAGGTTATCGGAGATAACCCATAGTAGAAAATGTGACCAGTTGTGATTCTTCCGTCATCCGGATCAACATTGTGACTACTATCACTAAAACCAATGATTCTGTTTTGACCCATCCTCTCGTACTTAATTCCGTATCCCGTTGTTCCTCGTAAGTACCTCAGAATGCGTTTAATTGCATGACCATGTGATTCTCTTGGACTTTGCATGTATCGGCTAATAACTCTAACCGAGTATGCCATATCGGGTCTTGTTTGCAAGAGATATCTAAGGCATCCAACCACCTTTCGATATTGTATAGGGTCGATTTCGGGTTCATCTTCGGCTTTTGACAATTTGGTTCCCGCGTCCATGGGAATGTGAGTTGGATTGCAGTCATGTAAACCAGCTTCCTTCAGAATGCGTCGAGCATAGGCTTCTTGGTTTATCGTAATCCCCGATTCTTCTTGCTTGACTTCAATGCCCAGGTAGTAAGTCAATCTTCCAAGATCCGACATCTCGAAGTTCTTGGACATCTCGAATTTGAACCTTTTGATCATGTTCAAATTTGTACCTGTGACAAACAAATCATCAACATAAATTGCTAAAATTAGCAAGTTAGCTCCTTCTTGCTTCCGGTACACCGATGGTTCTTTCAAGCACTTGTGAAATTTCAACCCCTTCAAAATTCCATCAAGCTTCGTGTTCCATGCTCGAGGTGCTTGTCTTAGACCATAAAGTGCTTTGTTAAGGCGATACACTTTATGCTCGTTACCCTTCCTTATATAGCCTTCCGGTTGTGACACATAAACGGTTTCCTTCAACTCTCCGTGTAAGAAAGCCGTTTTGACATCTAAGTGGTGAAGCTCCCACCCATTTGTAGCGGCTAAGGCAATGAGAAACCGGATGGTTTCGATTCGAGCTACCGGTGCAAATACCTCTTGAAAATCAATACCAGGTTGTTGCACGTACCCCTTAGCAACCAACCTTGCCTTGTATTTAATGATGGTGCCGTCTGCATTTTTCTTCAGTTTGAACACCCATTTGAGTCCAATCACCTTCACCCCCATAGGCTTGTTCACGAGAATCCAAGTGTTATTCTTGTTGATCTCTGCATTCATGGCTTTGACCCACTCTGGTTCTTTCTTCGCCTCTTCAACCGATACTGGTTCGTCATTGGTTATTAGGAGAAGTTCATCAAGATTATTAAGGTTAAGCACAAAATCTTGCAGTCGACTTGGAAGTCTCTTTGTTCTCGTGGGCCTTAGGTTCTGGACATTGTTCACGTTATTGTTGACCGGACTTGGTTACTCGTTGTCTTGAACCTGCACTCCGTCTTCAATATCGTGATCCGATTCAATCGGTTCAGTTTGATCATTGCTTACATCATCTCCTTGGTTTATAGCCTTATCTTCTGGATAGTCCCATGGAACTATGAATGATCCCGGTTCTTCATTGTTGGTACCTGCTTCTTTGTCCCAATCCCACCATTTGGTCTCGTTAAAAATAACGTCTCGACTTACAATTATTTTTTGTGTAGCCGGGTTAAAAAGCCGATAAGCTTTCGTACCCGGTTCGGAACCAAGATGCACTAGTGGTCTTGATCTTGCATCCAACTTCTTGAGATTCACCGGTTCAACTTTCACATATGCTAGACACCCAAAGATACGAACATTCTCCAAATTCGGTTTTCTTTTATACAACTTCTCGTACGGAGTTGTATCACCAAGGACTCTTGTGTAAACGCGGTTGATCAAATTTGTAGAGTGTCTTACAGTTTCTCCCCACAGATAATTTGGAACATGCATCGCCTTCATGATACTTCGTGTCATGTCCATGAGTGTTCGGTTTCTTCGTTCCATAATTCCATTTTGTTGTGGTGTATATGGGGCGGTAAGCTGTCGTTTGATTCCATTTATATCACAAAAGGAATTAAACTCGAGCGAAGTAAACTCTCCACCTCGATCACTTCGAAACACCTTCAAAGACTTTCCGAGCTCCTTCTCCGCCAAAGCTTTGAATTTCTTGAAGTGTAAAAATGCCTCACTTTTCTCCTTCAAAAGAAAAGTCCACATATATCGTGAATAATCATCAATTAGTGTGAAAATGTACCGATTTTGACCTTTCGTTGACGGTGTGATCGGACCGCATAAATCACCGTGAACGAGCTCCAATGGTCGTGTTGCTTTGTACGTCGTCATCAATGGAAATGACTTTCTTGTTTGCTTGCCCACCAAACAAGATTCACATAATTGATTCTCACTGTTAAAATGAGGTAACCCTTTGACTAGACCTTTCTTGGACATCTTTTTCATTGACTCGAAATTGATGTGCCCAAGTCTTGCATGCCAGCGCCACGTGTCTTCACCTAGTCTCGAATGAAGGCAAATAGGTACTCCAATTGTTAAGTTTATTTTATAAAGGCGGTTTGGAGTTCTTTGTACCTTCATTAATAAGCAGTTGTCGGCATCATGCATCGTCAAATAGTCATCTTTCATCCGAATATCACACCCGGCTTCAGTTGCTTGTCCGAGACTGAAAATATTATTTTTCAAATCCGGTATGAAATAAATCTCCGTCATCAATCGTTGTTGTCCCGATTTTCCTTGGAAAAGAATAGAGCCTTTCCCTTTAATTTCGACACACGAATTATCACCGAATTTCACCTTTCCGGTTATTCCTTCGTCGAGTTCGGAGAAAAACGATCGATTTCCCGTCATGTGATTACTTGCCCCGTTGTCCAAATACCACACATCATTTTCTTGTGCGTTGTATCGAGACGGTATCACATTCTTTTCGTTCAAAAATACTGTTTCGTGTAAAAACACAGTTTCATCAGTATCTTCTTGCTCCGTAAAATTGCTTTCTTGGAATTTTTGGAATCGGTCCGGACATTTAGACGCGTAATGACCTGATTTATCACATCTGTAACAAATAATTTTTGACAGATCTTTTTTCTGGTTTCGATTTGAGTCGGAGTTGGGCTTATTGGGTTTATAATTATTTTGGGCTGACTTTGACCCATTAGAAGAACCGGATCCACTAGATCCCAATCCATCTTTATTAATAAACTCACCTCTATTATTTTTTACCCACTTTCCCTTTCTTCTTTCTTTCGACAAAAACCCAGAAACACAAGCATCATCACCGCCGCCTCCACCAAAGGTCCGGCCGCCACCCTTGCTCGCTCCACCACCACCACCACATGAAAACATCACCATTTTCTGCTCGTCTCCACCATCTTCACCTCGTATCCGTTCCTCGTACGCCTTCAAACGACCCACAACATCTTCGAAACCCACTTTCTTTAAATCGAGCACCTGCTCGAGAGAAGCAACAAGGTGGATGAATTTTCGCGGCACCACCTTTAGCAGCTTCTTAACTAGCTTCGATTCGTCTATCGTTTCACCCAGCGACGCGGATTTCGAGGCGATTCCGGCGAGTTTTCCGGCGAAAACATCAATGGTCTCGGTCTCGTGCATCTTCAACCGATCAAACTCAGAGTTTAAAGTCTGCAACCTTGCTTCCTTCACTCTATCTGCTCCAACATAACGAGCCTTGATCGATTCCCACAGCACCTTCAGACTATCGACATCACCAATCTGCATTATCAGAGTCTCAGGGATTGCTTGGTACAGCAAACCCATCGCCAGGTTATTCTTCTCTTCATTTGTTTCTGTTCCTGGATCAATAGTTAACCAAGCTTTATGTATTCTGAGCACAACCTTCATTCGTAGGGCCCAGACAGTGTAGTTGGTAGATGATAGCATTGGACATGCTACGGTGGTTGTTCCGACCTCCTTCACCCTCACCGGTGTAGGACATGCTGCGTCTTCAACATCTGACATGGTTCAAGAAAACACCAGGTATGTATTTCAAAGCCCCTTCTCAAGCTCTGATACCAATTAAAGGATTGGAATGTATAAACACAGATAACCAAAATAACTCTTTGATTGATAATAGGAAAATAGCTCAAAACCTATTACATGTTTATACAATACATTGTATGTGTTTGTGGTGGTGTGCTAAACTCAAAGGAAAACCATACTATTTATAGGCTTCAAAAAGCATCTCAATGTGCTATCAACTTGACCAACTTGTATCTCATCAACTAGCATATCTTCAATCTTGCAGAGATTCTTAAGATCCGGATGAGATTTATAAGATAAAGTGGATCCCTTATTTGAGCCAATATTCTACAGTAAATACTTCTTCTTAAGATGCTATTTTTAATCCCATGTTCCTCATTTCAATAAACAATAACTTCAGCCCATTAATGGGCCCAGTCTTCAAACCCATAGTTTTGGCAAATGATGTCATAGAAACCATTTTTTGTATTTTTTTTATCAACAGATTATGGATATTGAATACCATTATAGATACGGACTCAGATAAGGCTCAATGTGAGGCTCAATGTCATTTGGTCAAACGCCGATGATGTTTTATAAGGCTCAATGTCATTTGGTTTCATTTCACTTATGAGTATGTAGTTTCTTTCTTAGTTCTGTATATCTTTTGCATTATAGTATTAAATGTAATTGTATATGCTCTTTTTACTTTTCGAACTCATGTTTCTGACTTGCAAGTTTTACGTAAAGGCTTTGGTTGAAAGTAGCGAAGGCTGTTACATCTCAAAAGCAACCACCTATCGCCTTAATCATAAAAAGATACTCTTGTTTCACAAACTAGTTAAAAGCATATATGCTAGATCAAGTGACAAATAGACCTTACGGTCTTACGGTCTTTTACCCCTTCAGGCGGAATAGGAGGAAATACAGGCGGAGTTCAGGATCAGCATACTGCCCAGTTGAATATCACTGTTACCTGAACCACTAACAACTAACAAGCCATTCTAAAAAAAATAGACCTTACGGTCTTGAGTCTTAACTATCACATGATGTATAGATGCATAAAGCCCAGCAAAACATATAACCATGTTCTTTTACCTTTTTTTAAAGTTCAAGCCCAAAAAGCCCGGTCCAGGATATGTCACATAAGTGACAAATTATTATTTAAACCATGTGACTTAACCCTTAAGTAAGTTTAATTACTAAATGTGTTTTAACATTATTTTTCCAATATTTCTTTTTAACTTATAGCAAAATCGTTATATTATGTCATTAGATCATCTACTTTTTAGTAATATAAACAAAAACTGTAGACTCTAATCTTTGTGTATGATAGGGGTGAGCAGGAACCGCACGACACCATAAACCGCAAAATCCAGACCACAAAAACCAATCCATAAAAAAAACCGACGGCGTGGTTTTTGAAAATATAAAAATCGCGTTTTGTGGTTCGGGTTAGGTTTCCATCGAAAAATCGCACTAAAATAACCGCACCGCATCACTCCGTCATATTCAATTATATATATACTTTTTTTAAATAACCCACTAAATTTATAATTTTTTTATGATTAAATGTTTATATCTATACTTTTATAATTAATTATTTCAAACACATACTAATGGTTGATTATTGTTTGAGTTTTTTTTTTGGTAATATAACTTTATTTTTCTTTCAATTTATTATCAAAGTTTATAAAAATTTACATCTAATTCGACTTTTATTATTGTATAGATCTATAAATTCATATTAATATAGAACATTTTGTATATGTGTTTCAACCCATCATATAAGCTTATGATATATGTATTCTATAATAAATATATACCAAAAATTAAAATTTGAAAAAAAAAAAAGAATCTGCAAATACCCGCAAAATTGCGCGGATGTGGATTCTTATTTTTTTTTAAACCGCAATTGCAGATGCAAGTTGGTTTTTACAAAAAACTGCAAGAAGCCGCACCATGCTCACCCTAATGTATGCAAATAAAAGCACCATGCTCACCCTAATGTATGCAAATAAAAGTTCGGAGTATTCGTTAAGAAACAAACAACAAGTATAAATAAAAAGTTATAGAAGTTAAGTAAATTTTGGGGTTGTTATTTCCGATGAGTTGGGTTATTGAACTCAATGGATACTATCAATCCCAAAACATGTATGCAAATAAAAGCACCATGCTCACCCTAATGTATGCAAATAAAAGTTCGGAGTATTCGTTAAGAAACAAACAACAAGTATAAATAAAAAGTTATAGAAGTTAAGTAAATTTTGGGGTTGTTATTTCCGATGAGTTGGGTTATTGAACTCAATGGATACTATCAATCCCAAAACATACTCGTGTCCTTTAACACATAAAAGTTCGGAGTATTCGTTAAGAAACAAACAACAAGTATAAATAAAAAGTTATAGAAGTTAAGTAAATTTTGGGGTTGTTATTTCCGATGAGTTGGGTTATTGAACTCATACTATCAATCCCAAAACATACTCGTGTCCTTTAACACATAAAAGTATTCGTTAAGAAACAAACAGCAAGTATAAATAAAAAGTTATAGAAGTTAAGTAAATTTTGGGGTTATTATTTCCGATGAGTTCGGTTATTGAACTCAATGAATACTATCAATCCCAAAACATATCCCAAAACATACTCGTGTCCTTTAACACATAAAAGTATTCGTTAAGAAACAAACAGCAAGTATAAATAAAAAGTTATAGAAGTTAAGTAAATTTTGGGGTTATTATTTCCGATGAGTTCGGTTATTGAACTCAATGGATACTATCAATCCCAAAACATACTCGTGTCCTTTAACACATATGGTTGCCATACACTGCACTATATAACCAAGAAACATGTTTATTATTCGGCCTATGTGGGATATAAGGCTAAAATGGGTTTTGTCAAAACAATTTAATAATTAAGGTTCCTAAATGTTGTTTTGTGCATATTTGGTATTTCAATCCATACCATTTATGTGTTCATTTGTTTTTTAAGGAATGGAAGCTACTTTGATAATCGATGCCAAGTACGTTATTATTAAGTGACATGAGCCATAGGATGAATTTTTCTTGGACGAACATTCTCTTCTTAAGATCAATTTCGTGATCTTGAGACTCTTTAAATCCAATACGGTACATGTATAACCAAACTAGATACGATTTTTGGCATTTTTTTTAATCAACAGAACAATGGATTTTGAATACCATTATAGATACCAACTCAGATTTATAACCAAACTATCGCGTTTAAAACATAGTAGACAAACTAATAACGCAATAAAAGAATAAAGATAAGCCGTCGTTTCAATAAAGCTTTGCAGCGATCATCTCAAACCCGTGGGTTTCGTGTTCAAATGAAAACACCAAACTCACCCGGGTTCGACCATCTATGATAACATGCCAATATTGAAGTAACTTGAACAAATCAATGACTAAGGTTCAAATCTACAAGAAGTTATCTTGCAGCCAAATATCAAAGAGAATTAAACTGCCGGTATAAAAGTATAAAACTGGAACAAGTAGTTCCTAACGAGATCCCACTCACCACCCTCTTGTGACATTCGTGGTTATATGTAACTTATCGCTATCTAGACTTTGAATGGCCTCGTGTGCCTTCCTCTAGCTTTGCCACAAAGTAGTGCGTTCTTGGGGATTGGCAACTCATCCCTCCACGAATGAGCCGGTGAATACACACGGAGATAAAACTGTTGCCCCAAGTACTGCCTCACCCAATCTTGCGACCGTATGTTCCACATGCCCACATTGTCCAATGCAATATATATTGCAGTCCATGCCTTCGGGTACACCTGTCACAACATTATCAGAACATTTTTAGTGTCGTGTAAATCAAATGCATTGCTTGCTATTATATTTAAAAGCTCAAGTTGTACCTGAACAGTACTACGAGCAACCGTGTCCCTCAAATCGTAGCGAGACCTACTCGCTTGTGTCCATTGCCCACCATCCATCCTGTTCCCTACAAAGAACCAATCAAGGACATGAAAAACAAGTTTTTGCTTACCCAACAACAAAGAAGGAATAGCCATTGATATGCCAGGATTGAACGTTGTCCTCCAAGTTTTGGAACACGATCTCAGCAAAAGACCGGAAATCAGCGTGCATAACAGATGTCGAAAGATATGCATTTCCATTGCTGGATGTTGTGCTGTCGGGAATGCTTCCAAGGTTATAGACTCCACCAATCTTGAAGTAATCAGCTAGCTTCAAAGGAGTGTCTCCAGCAACAAACGACACACCGTTGACTGGTAAAAGGACCACCAGGGGGAGTACCATTCCATCCACGCCCGTTAATGAGAAGTCCGTCAGGATGATAAATGCTTTTACCCATGTCCTGTATGTGTCTTAATCTCTACAGAAACAAAACAAACAGTTTACATTACTTTGACTTTTGAAGTCAAACAAACCAATTTTAATATCAACAGTACACTAATACAGAAATCCTACCCGTACCAGAAAAACTTTCCACACACACTTTTTTAGTACATAAAAACAGTTATACATAGAAAGATGCACATGTTACATTCGCTGTAAAAACATGTTTCATTTCACATTTTAAAACTAAATGGTTTGACTAGAAAAAGTCAAAGATAAATGTTAGGAGCTAACCCGGTGGCCTCTTTTGTGCCAATCACCGGCAAAGACTGTGTGATCTCCAGGAGGAAAAGGGAAAGGGACTGGAATACGAGTACAGCAATAGATTTTAATACCACCATAGCTTCCAGCGGCCTTTTGAAGGCCTAGTGACGGGAAGTAGAAGAAGCTACCAATCTGATCCTTGGCTTGTAGCATGTATGTGAACTTCTTGCCTGGTGGGATTGGGCAAGTTGTACCATAAGTACCATCTTGCCATGAGTTTCTTCTGTGTTTTAGCCCGTTCCTGGGAAAGAAAAGTTTCGGGTCAGGTTATCCAATGGCAACTTGCACATTCTTAACACGTTCAGTTAAAAAATGTGTTACAGGTCGATTTATGCAGGGTTGACTAGTACATTTTATTAGCATTGTCATGATATCTGGCGTTATATATGACAGTACTAAAATTTCACTTTGTCATCAAGATTTCTAGTTTCCCTACATTTTTACATTCATTTGTGCTGTCACATCTTCTTTTCACCTCGTACCAACCATATAAATGGATCCCACAAAGTTTCAGTTTTTATCGACGAAAATGAAAGGGACTTGAGTACTTAGCGAAGCATGTTTGACCAAACAACCATCATAACTGCAAGGTTAAGCTCCACTGATATTCTAATGGTTGAGCGTATAGTATGTAAATGTAAAAAATATATTAACTCAAACAACTTATAAAGGATACAATGATTTATACTTGTGATTTACTTGAGATCAAAGGCTTAGTCACGTTTAACTTGATGCCGCCAGAACCATGTGTGGGGGTCAAGGGGCCGGGGCCGCGCCCCCTTGCGGGGTCAGGGTCAAGGGCCAACATTCGTGACCCTTCCGGCTAACTGACTTTAACCGAATTTAACTAACTTTTTGATTATGTTTTGTAAGACATATTGATCTCTTCCAAACATAACATACATAACAATTTTTTTGTGTATTGATTTGTTCTCTCGTGCATTATCTTAGAAACAAACAAAATATAAAAGTTACACAAATCTTTTTAAAAAAAGAGAGTTTTACCCGATTTGTGCATATGTAGCGGTGGGATAATTAGCCGGCAAAGAAACCTTGGTTAGACATTAAAAAGAAGAGGCAATGCTAGTTTGGTTCGAACTCTCGGCCTTTATAACAAGAAAGAGCGTCCCAACCATCCCAGCATTAACCACCTACGAACAAGTTTCTGCTTTTTTGAACTTTTGTATTTGGTATTGCGTGGGTGAAATGTTATTTCAAAGAGAACCATATACTTTTCAGTGTTGACCCATTACTCACAGCCTAACAGGATGTCCAATATGAGCCCATAACACAACTATATTCAATTCAATGTAATGAACTTCTTCAAAAACATAAATAATCCCTTTAGCTACCTATCAATTTCAGAAGCGGTTCTTGAGTTAAATTTAAAGATTGTTTGTGATACAAAATACTACATAAATACTCCATGTTAGTTACCTCAGTTTACAAAAAAAACGTACATAACTTCAAGGTTTAATAAAAGAAAAGTTTGTCGGGTACATAACCCGATTTTTAGGTTGTTGTGAGAAGACATTTCGAGGTATTATTTGAAAGGGTGATTTTAGTCAATCAAGTTTCCAAGTGTTTTGAGGAAAGGCGTCTTTGCATGCAAAATTTTCAAAATCTTTCTACTAATTAGCATTCATGTTGTATCATGTAAGGGTCATGTCATAAAATTCCTTTCTTACGAGACGAATGGCACCATTCTCTTTTCATTGTTAGGATACTTGCTAGTCGATAAAGCTCTATTATCACGTGTTTAAGAGATAACGCATGCATAGAAGCACTCTCAGCTCCCTACTCTTAGGCTTACCTTAGAGTAGGGATATATTCTGTCTACACATCACTTCCACACATGGACGGAGCTTGAGCAATATTATCAGAGGGGCCGAAATGTAATCGTAATAATTTTGAGGGGGCCAAACCTATAATTATTTTACATTTATATTATTTTAGAAATTATATACAAAACTACAAAAAATAATGCTTAGTGGTCCTAGATTTGGGGGGGCCACAACCCCCACTTGCCCCTAAGAAGCTTCGTGCATGCTTCCACATACTTCACTCATACGGGATTAAGTATTGTTGTCGTCTCCAATACAAACATGACAATTTTATCATATGTAAACAAGCTTTAAAAAGGGCAATATTGGCTTTTGAATTATCCTGTCAAAACATGCTCAAGAGCATATTTCGTTTACTTTTCTGCATGAAATGAAATAGATATACAAGTGTGTGTTATCATATGCATAGTTGATAACATATGTTTTGACATGACGTGTGTACATTCTGTACCATTTATTTAGTGGAAACTAGAATTGTAAACCTTTGTCAACTTTTGTAAAGAACAATTCGTTTCTGAAGTCAACATTCCTTAAATTGGTTTGTAGAAAAAAACATCATTTGCTCAGAAAGGCAGGCACTTTTTCTCATACACAGGACCATTTTGTGCAATACCTTTTTGGATTTTAGTTTACATTTATTCATTTAATTCTAATATAAATGAATATTTTCAACAAACAATAGAGAAAATATTTGAAATGGGGTTTATCCAGAAGATGATAACAATAGCACACCAAACAGCTACACGTCTCGAAACAATTGAATTAAGCGAACAAAACGATCGGTAAAATTTCAACAAGAAGATGATATGATGTGTCACACAAACAGTGACAATGGGTAGGTTTGTGGAAATGTAAGCAGGAAGACTAAAAAAGACCGGGTGGGGACCGTGTGCGTTTAGAAAAAATCGAAGTTTTTTAGAAAAATTAACACTACGGAGCAAAATTTCTTCGGTATCCCGTGACACCGTGAGACCCCCTAGCTCCGTCCCTCGATGTTAGCCATTGCTTCATCGAACCTTTTGTGGTGACCGAAATGCTTTTCGAACACTTGCCAACATATTTTGTGTTCAAGATGCTATTTCTAAGCCCAAGTTCCTCATTTCAATTAACAATAACTTCAGCCCATTAATGGGCCCAATCTTCGGACTCATAGTTTTGGCAAATGGTAACATATCATAGAAACCATTTTTTGCATTTTTGAATAATGGATGTTAAATAACATTATAGATACGAACTCAGATAAGCATGTTAACCGGTCGAACCAGTTCCAAAAAACCGGTCGTCCAAATTGTTAACAGTAAGCATGTTAACTTATCCAATGTAGCCGATCACTGGGCAGACGCTGGTGCGACGTAGTATGGTATCCCATATGGTTTTGGAAGTGATAGTATGTGATGACGTATAGTCTATATCCGGGTTACGGACCCGTCCAAAACCCAATACTGATAAGCCCAACACAAGCTGGGCTACGCTGATAAGCGTTTAGGCCCACGAAGGCCCAAATACGAATCTATTTACGGAATAGATATCGGATATCTCTTAATCAAGGAGATAATCATTCCCCAACCGACTTAGGCGGGATACGCCGAAGGTTGAGGAACACGGAACCAACAAGGATTCCGTGCGTATATAAAGGGAATCACATCCCTCGTTAAAGGTACGATCTACAAAACCCTAACTCTCCTTTAACCCTAAACCGATTACTTACTCTCACGCCGGAGGATAATCGTGGGAGACAATCCCACGGTAAGCCTAACGGTATTTTCTGTCTCTTAGTGCGCAGGTCTCAAGCAACGATTCTCAATTGGTACGAGAGCCGGAGCTCCAAACAAGGAACGCCCAACTTTTGTATCAACAAGTGGCGCCATCCGTGGGACCATTCACTAAGAACCAAGAACTAGAATGACGAAGCATGGAAGTCAGCGATCGCAAACAGACCTCACAGGAAAAAAGACGCACAGCGGATCAACTCCTAAGCAGACTTCTGGGACAACCAGTGCTGCTAAAAATCAGGGATCAGGCCAGGACTCGGTCTTCCCTCTGGTGGAACCGCGCTCGGGGACAACCCAGGAAACCACCACCACCACCAGTGCTAGAGATCCACTGCGCACACCTTTTACTCCACTTCAATCGGTGCTAGAAGCTAACTTCACAAAAGCACCCGACGCACCCGATAAGAACAAGGACATATTGATGGAAACAGATACTCCTATTCTAGAGGGGGTCGTACCGGAATTAGAGCCAAGTAGCTTTGTCTCTCAAAACTACGAAGCCTTAGCTACTCTCATGCAAGAGGAAGCAAAGAAAAGGTCAGGTCGGAGTCTGCATGATCGGCTCGACTTTGGCCCGGAGTTTGAGACATCCCCACCGCGTCGTCAGAAGGAGAAGCGCGGGAAGGATAGTCGCCGACCCCCAGTGTTCAACCGAATCGGAAGGAGAGTCGAGGAAGATGATACATCTGACTCACAGCATGTGGAAGAAAGTGAGGAGGATGAAAGGCGCACCAATGTCCACGCCAGACTTGGTAGTCGCAGAATCCAGGACAGACTTGGGCGACGATACTCCCCAAGTAAAAGTCCTTCAAGCACAAATTCTGAGGACAATCGGCGCAAGCGCCGAAGGAGGGAAGATTCATCCTCTGATAATTCCTCGGACAACGAGGATAGCGAGACTGGACACTGGAAGTCCAGAAGGAAATACCGTGACCAAGAGGAGGAAGACATGTCTCTCTCGTGGCGTCGTCAGAAGGTGGATGCGTTCACTAGACGCATCAGTGATTTCTCAGAAAACAAGAAAAGGCGCATGCCTGCTAATGTCAAAACCTATGACGGAACAGGTGACCCTGACGATCACCTAAAAATTTTCGAATCAACCGCAACTATTGAGAACTGGCCACAAGCAGTGTGGTGCCACATGTTAGTTCCACACTAGTGGGAAGCGCGCGGAACTGGTTCAACAAGCTTCCACGCAGAAGCATTAATGGTTTTGAAGAATTGAGAAAGGCGTTTCGCCTAAATTTTACTCAACGAAAAAAGTGTGTGAAAAAACCCCATAGAACTCGCTAGGGTCAAACAGCGCCAAGGGGAATCCACGAGCGCTTTTATGGAGCGCTTCAAGGACGAATGTATGTAAGTTAAAGCATGTCCCGAAGTACTCAAAATCTCAGGGTTTATGAATGGGATCAGCAACCCAGAACTTATCAAAAGATTGAATGACAAGATTCCCCAATCCTTTGATGAAGTCATGAAACGCACACGGTCTTTCGTCCAAGGAGAAGCTGCTGCGGCGGATAGCAAGAAAAACTATTCAAACTACCGGTCACAGGAACAACCTGGGAAACAATCCACGGACCGGAATAGTAACCGTAACAGGAACTATCGCAACCAAGGGAGTGGGCGCAACAATGACAAGTACACCCCACTGACAAAAACGCCGAAGGAAATACTCGCAACAGAGGGGGCAAACTTTCCAAGACCGCCACAAATGCGCACTCCAGAGGACCGGCGAGTAGGAAGTGGATACTGTGACTACCACGCACAGAAGGGCCACACCACTAACGAATGTGTCCAACTGTGCCAGCTCATTGACAAAATGGTTAAAGAAGGCAGACTGGACCATTTGGTCAAAAATATCAAGGAGGGAAAGGATAGACAGAAGAGTGGAAACAAGAAGGAGACACCCAAGGAAAAGGCCGACACCATCTACATGATACAATCATGGCAGCGGGTCACTAGACAGAAGGTCAGCCAGGAGTTTTCCCGAGGAAGCGAAATCTCTTTCCCCGCCTTAACTGCAGACAACGCAGTGGTCGAGCCACTCACCATTGAGATTAGTGTGGGTGGTCACGACATCCATCGCATGTATGTTGATGGTGGAGCATCGGCGGACATCATGTATGAGCACTGCTTCAAGCGACTGCGGCCTGAAATACGCAGTCAGTTAAGCCCGGTCAGAACGGCGTTGACTGGTTTTACAGGTGAAAAGATATGGCCTATGGGGCAAATACGATTACCAGTCAGCATCGGAAACGAAAAACACTCTGCGACGGCTTGGATGGAATTTATGGTGATTAAATCTCCCTCGCCATACAACGGCATTATCGGGAGACCTGGGATATCAGCTATGCGCGCAGTGCCATCAACAGCGCACGGGATGCTTAAATTCCCAGTGGAAGGGGGCATTGTTACTCTTTACAGCGCCACTGTACCGCATAGAGAATGTAACACGATTACATGCGAAACGGCACCGATCCCAGAACAACGCGCAACCAAAGTTCCAAATCTGAAGGTTGCGATTCACCAAGAAGACTCGGAACAGAAAATATCCATAGGAGGGTCACTGTCGGACAACGGCAAAGCCGTTGTGTGCGCACTCTTGCAAAAGAACTTGGACATTTTTGCATGGGAGCCAAAACACATGACTGGGGTACCACGCTCAATCACAGAGCATAAACTGAGAATTCGACAAGGGTACTCACCAATACGCCAGAAGAAGCGTGGCCAAGCTCCAGAGCGCGCGCAAGCGATTCTGGCAGAAGTACACAAACTAGTGGATGCGGGAATTATGCGTGAAGTCTACTACCATGACTGGCTTTCTAACCCAGTAATGGTCAAAAAGAGCGACTGTAGCTGGCGAATGTGTGTGGACTTCACCGATCTTAACAAAGCATGTCCACAAGACTACTACCTATTACCAGAGATAGACTGGAAAATAGAGTCTCTGTGCGGATATCCATTGAAGTGTTTCCTCGACGCGTATAAAGGATATCATCAAATCCAGATGACTAAGGAGGATGAGGAAAAAATGGCCTTTCACACAAGCCAAGGCGTCTACTGTTACACAAAAATGCCCTTTGGCTTGAAGAATGCAGGCGCCACCTACCAGCGGTTAGTAGATAATGCTTTCGAAAAACAGGTGGGCCACAACCTGGAGGTCTATGTTGATGACCTGGTCATAAAGAGCCATACTGAAGATGAGTTAGTGCGCGATATTGAGGAAACATTCAAAACTCTGCGAGAGATCAATATGAAGTTAAATCCCAAAAAATGTACCTTCGGCGCCACTGAAGGCATGTTCCTTGGATACCTAATAGAGTTCGACGGTATAAAACCATGTCCAGAAAAAACAAAGGCTGTCATCGAACTTCCTTCACCGCGCACGTTGAAGGAGGTCCAATCTCTCAATGGTAAGCTAGCTGGTCTTAACAGGTTCTGTCTAAGTCAGCAGACAAGTCTCTACCTCTCTTCAAAACACTCAAGAAGTGTATCAAAAAGGGAGATTTTCGGTGGACTACGGAGGCAGAAGAAGCCTTCACACAACTTAAACAACACCTGGCAACGCTCCCCACGCTTGTCGCACCCCGACCAGGGGAAGAGTTAATTATGTATCTGTCCGCAACTGATGGAGCAGTCAGTGCAGTGCTACTAACAGATAGGGATTCAGTACAAACCCCTGTCTACTTTGTAAGCAAGGCGCTCAAGAAGACGGAGATGAACTATAGCGCCATGGAAAAATTAGTTCTGGCGTTGGTGTTTGCTGCTAAACGGCTACGCAGGTACTTCCAAGCGCATCCAATAGCAGTAATCACAGACCAACCGATCAAGCAGATCATCTCCAAACCTGACGCATCAGGCCGACTGCAGAAGTGGAGTGTATTGCTAGGTGAGCACAACATCTCTTACAGACCACGTACCGCAATCAAAGGACAGATTCTGGCAGACTTCATCATCGAAAATCCAGACACCGAGGAGGTACCCACACCAAGTAGGACGGAACTGCATGATCCATGGATCTTGTTTACAGATGGATCCTCATGCGTTGATGGTTCAGGAGCATGCCTCATTCTCACAAACCCAGAGGGAATGGAATTCACTTACGCACTGCGTTTTGAATTTACAGCGACAAACAATGAGGCAGAATATGAAGCTCTAATCGCTGGACTACGCATTGCAGCTCAGATGGGTGTACGTAACCTAGAAGCAAATGTGGACTCCCGACTAGTGGCCAACCACGTGTTGGGCGGATACGTGGCTAAAGAAGAAAATATGATTCAGTATCTTGACAAGACCAAGACACTGATCAAAGGCTTTGACAGATCCACCATCAAGCAAGTTCCTAGAGGGGAAAATCGCAAGGCAGATGCACTAAGCAAGATCGCCTCGACAAGCTTCGCACACCTATCAAAGCAAGTGCTGGTGGAAACACTGAAAAGCAAATCAATATCAGAGATGGAAGTCTCCACAGTAATAGAGGAGGAAGGTCCTACATGGATGACACCAATTACAGAATTCCTAAGCAAAGTAACGTTACCCCAAGAACAGAAGGAAGCCCGCAGGATACGGCGCACAGCACAGAGATTCGAACTTCAAAACAACATACTGTACCGCCGCTCCTTCCTCCAACCATGGCTCCGCTGTGTTGGCCCCCTACAAGCAAATTACGTGCTGCGATAAATCCATGAAGGTTCATGCAGCATGCACTCAGGACCACGGTCCGTTGTGGCACGCGCCATGAGATCAGGATACTACTGGCCAACCATGCACCGCGATGCGCGAGACTTAATAAGGAAGTGCAACGATTGCCAAGTTCATAGACCTGTCCCGCGCCAACCACAGCACGAGCTAACCCCAATTACATCACCATGGCCATTCTACAAGTGGGGTATCGACATTGCAGGACCTTTTCCAGTCGCAGCAGGAGGGTTAAAATTCCTCATAGTCGCTATAGACTACTTCACTAAGTGGATCGAAGCAAAGGCAGTAGTGACAATCACGGGCAACCAGGTAAAGCGCTTTGTCTGGGAAAGTATTGTATGCCGCTTCGGACTGCCTGGGGAAATCATCTCGGACAACGGGAAACAATTCTGTGACAACCCTTTCAAAGACTGGTGCGAGAAGTTGAACATCACACAACACTTCGCGTCAGTTAAACACCCACAAACCAACGGCTTAGTGGAACGTGCGAATCGAAGCTTAGGTGAAAGAATTAAGGCACGCCTAGACAAGCACAAAGGAAGGTGGGTGGAAGAGCTATCACATGTCTTATGGGCGCATCGCACCTCAATCAAAACCAGCACGGGAGACACTCCTTTCTCTCTAGTCTACGGGACAGAAGCCGTCATACCAGCCGAGATCGGCATGCCAACTATTCACACTGCTGAGATCAATGTGGCAACCAATGAGAGTAGACAATCCTACATTTGATATCCTGAATCTGTATGTTTTACCTGTTAAGAAAAGATACAATCGTCAGTGTAAAATGTTCAGCTAAGCAAAGCACGGCTGTTGATATAATAAGATGCGGGATTCCAGACACAAGGTATGTCGTACAAGTATATATCGACAATGTAGAAACACATAAAAGCACGCACCGTGTTGAACCTCAAAAGCGTAACCATTCCATCCTCGCCCGTTAATGAGAAGTCCGTCAGGATGAGAAATGCTTTTACCCATGTCCAATATGTGTCTTAGTCTCTACAAAAACAAAAACAGTTTACATTACTTAACAAACCAATTTTAAGATCAACACTAACACAGAAATTATACTAGTACCAGAAAAAATTTCCACACACACTTTTGTAATACATAAAAACAGCTATACATGGAAAGATGCACATGTTACATTCACCGTAAAACATTTCACATTTTTAAAACTAAAAGGTTTGACTGTGTGATCTCCAGCAGGAAAAGGGAAAGGGACTGGAATACGAGGACGGCTATAGATTTTAATACCGCCATAGCCTCCAGCGGCCTTTTGAAGGCCTAGTGACGGGAAGTAGAAGAAGCTACCAATCTGATCCTTGGCTTGAAGCATGTATGTGAAGTTCTTGCCTGGTGGGATCGGGCAAGTTGTACCATAAGTACCATCTTGCCATGAGTTTCTTCTGTGTTGTAGCCCGTTCATGTGAGAGAAAAGTTTCGGGTCAGGTTATCCAATGGTAACTTGCACATTCTTAATACGTTCAGTTAAAAAATGTTTTTCGGGTCGATTTATGTAGTGTTGACTAGTACATTTTAAAAGCCTCCTATGTAAGGTGAAATGTTCATGCCAGTGTTGACTAGTACATTTTAAAAGCCTTCTATGTTTTTCGGTTTTCGGTTTAGGTTTTTCTTGAATTTCGGTTTTCGGTTTTGTCGGTTCGGTTTTGGACCGACGCTTAGCCCTAGTTTGAAGGGTAAAAAACAAACAAGGTTTGAAGGTTGTCATTTGTGATAAAGATAATATATATAAAAGTACTACAAACGTTGTCTATAAAGAAGTACTTCATGCTATTTGATCAATGTTCAACAAGTATGTATAACCGTATAAATGACATATGTTCAACAGGTTAATATTAACAACTTCTTTTTGGTGTGAATTTTGTTATTCTTTTAACATTTAGGTGTTCATAGAATGAAAGTGTTTGATGTTGAATACATAACTTTGCTCTCCAAGAGTATCTAGCAGTTGGAGGAGACAATACATGCACGTTTATTTTCTTAATAGTTACAAACCAAATTGTTTATCGTTCATTGATATATTATTTATTATCCCCTTCAAGAAATAATGAAACCTATTTACGTTCATTGATTTTTGTTACTTTAATCACATACGTAACTCCTTAATGAGATTTTTCTTTTTTTTTAAATTCCTGTGATTCCACGGGTTTTAAGAAAAGGCCATTCTTGCTTCGACCAATGAAGTGGTCGACAGTATAAATGATCATTTGCTTAAGACATTTCTAGGTGAGGAAATGATTTACCTCAGTTGTGATAGTATTGATAAAACTAATCGTGGGACATCAATCGATGAATCTTTTTTCTCAACAGTTTTTATCAATGGACTGAAGTTCTCGGGTGTTCCAAACCATTGGTTGGTGTTAAAAGTTCGTGTCCCGATAATGTTGCTGAAGAATATTGATCAATCTAATGGATTGTGTAACGAGGCACGAATTCAAGTTCTATGATTATCACGGACTTCTATTCAAGCACAGATCATTAATGGGACACATTTTAGAAATAAGGTTATCATACCATGATTGAGAATTACTCCAACTGATAAATGTTTACCTTTAAAGATCGTGAGGAAACAATATCCCATTTCGGTGTCATTCACCATGACTATAAACAAGAGCCAAGGGCAATCACTTTCAAAAGTCATATTGTATCTGCCACGTCCTGTTTTCACACATGGATAGCTATATGTGGCTCTTTCACGTGTCAAAAGATCAAAAGGTTTGAAGGTCGTTGTTTCATATGCGGATGGTAACCTATCAAAAACTACTATAGATGTGGTATATAAAGAATTTCCTTAAGGTCTATGATCAAACGGTCAATAGATATGTAAAGTATACATATTACATGTTTTGTGGTATTTTTCTTATTTATGCTTATTATAAATCCCAAACTTCTTTTAATTACATATTTTTTTAACTTATTAGGTGCTCATGTAATGGACCTTTTGTTGAAGTGTTAGAATTGTTACAACATAGATTTGCTTATGAAGACAAACATATTGGATATCACGAGGCAATGAACGTTTATTACATAGATATTTACAAGCATTGTATCTTATACTATCATTCACTTAAAACTTATTATTGCGTTACAAAAAAATTTCATAGCGTTTACGTTCGTTGTTCTTTCTTACTTTATTCACGTACTTAATTTTTTTATGCAAGAACCCTCTAAAATCTCGTGGAATCGGGTCTATAAGCTAGTACATAAATAAAAGTTAAGAAGTTAAGCAAATTTTGATATTGACGAACCAGTTGAGTTATAAGAAACTCGACTGATACTATCAATCCCAAAGCATACTAGTGTCCTTAACACATATGGTTGATATACACTACACTATATAACCAAGGAACATGTTCATTCCTCAACCTATGTGGGATATAAGGCTAAAATGGGTTTTGTCAAAACAATTTAATAAGGTTCCTAAATGTTGTCGCATATTTGGTATTTCAAACCATACCATTTATGTGTTCATTTATTTTTTAAGGAATGGAAGCTACTTTGATAATCGATGCCAAGTACGTTATTATTAAGTCACATGAGCAATAGGATGAATTTTTGCTGGACATACATTCTGTTCATAAGGTCAATTTCGTGATATTGAGACTCTTTAAATCCTATATGGTACATGTATAACCAAACTAGATACCATTTTTGGCAAATGGTAACATGTCATAGAAACCATTTGCATTTTTCATTTTAAAAAAAGTAAAGTAAAGTAACTCCCAATACCGTTTTCCACGGGTTATGGGTCCCAATACCGTCTTCCACGATAACAGAATAATGGATTTTGAATACCATTATAGATACGAACTCAAATATATAACCAGACTATCGCGTTTAAAACATAGTAGACAAAATAATAAAGCGATAAAAGAATAAAGATAAGCCGTCGTTTCAATAAAGCTTTGTAGCGATCATCTCAAACCTGCGGGTTTGGTGTTCAAATGAAAACACCAAACTCACCCGGGTTCGACCATCTATGATAACATTCCAATATTGAAGTAACTTGAACAAATCAATGACTAAGGTTCAAATCTACAACAAGTTATGTTGCAGCCAAATATCAAAGAAAATTAAACTGCCGGTATAAAAGTATAAAACTGGAACAAGTAGTTCCTAACGAGATCCCACTCACCACCCTCTTGTGACATTCGTGGTTATATGTAACTGATCGCTATCTAGACTTAGAATGGCCTCGTGTGCCTTCCTCTAGCTTTGCCACAAAGTAGTGCGTTCTTGGGGATTGGCAACTCATCCCTCCACGAATGAGCCGGTGAATACACACGGAGATAAAACTGTTGCCCCAAGTACTGCCTCACCCAATCTTGCGACCGTATGTTCCACATGCCCACATTGTCCAATGCAATATATATTGCAGTCCATGCCTTCGGGTACACCTGTCACAACATTATCAGAACATTTTTAGTGTCATGTAAATCAAATGCATTGGTTGCTTATATATTCAAAAGCTCAAGTTGTACCTGAACAGTACTACGAGCAACCGTGTCCCTCAAATTGTAGCGAGACCTACTCGCTTGTGTCCATTGCCCACCATCCATCCTGTTCCGTACAAAGAACCATTTTTTAGTAAAAAGATTCAACTATTCTAGATAACCAATCAAAGACATGACAAACGAGTTTTTGCTTACCCGACAACAAAGAAGGAATAGCCATCGATATGCCAGGACTGAACGGTGTCCTCCCAGTTTTGGAACACGATCTCAGCAAAAGACCGGAAATCAGCGTGCATAACAGATGTCGAAAGATATGCGTTTCCATTGCTGGATGTTGTGCTGTCGGGAATGCTTCCAAGGTTATAGACTCCACCAATCTTGAAGTAATCAGCTAGCTTCAAAGGAGTGTCTCCAGCAACAAACGACACACCGTTGACTGCATATCTTTGCTTCCCGTTAATCCAAGGTGCTGAATTTGATAGCATAATGGTACGGCTAGGCTTGATCATCCCATAATGATATGAGCCTTGTGGGTTCGGTCTGGGTCCACTGGCAGTTAGATTCCATCTGATTCAAGAACCCAAAAAGGTCAGATTTTTATGCGTAGCAAAACTCGACAATGCATATGATATCAGGATAGAATTTACCTAAAGGTTCGGGCTTGCATGACGGACCAAGCAATCTGAGTGGTGGGACCACCAGGGGGAGGACCTGAGACACCGATCTTTGAGTTGTGGTAGTGAAGGACGGCAGTTGTCATTAGGACATGACGTGTGAACCGTGAAGACACGACAACATAGTAATCTCTCACGGCCTGGTTGGCGGTGACCAAGACTGAAAGCGACTGTCCCACATGAACATCGAGTGAATTGTAGGTGTTCTGGACTGTGTGTGATCCTTCCACTTCCACAAGTTTCATGACGTGTCCCTGAATCCTAAAGTTGATAGACGTAGTCAATCCTACATTTGATATCCTGAATCTGTAGGTTTTCCCTGTTTAAAAAAGATACATTCGTACAATGTTCAGCTAAGCAAAGCAGGGCTGTTGATATAATAAGATGCGGAATTCCAGACACAAGGTATATATTGACAATGTAGAAACACATAAACGCACACACCTTGTTGAACCTCAAAAGTGTAACCATTCCATCCACGCCCGTTAATGAGAAGTCCGTCAGGATGAGAAATGCTTTTACCCATGTCCAATATGTGTCTTAGTCTCTACAAAAACAAAACAAACAGTTTACACTACTTTGACTTTTAAAGTCAAACAGACCAATTTTAAGATCAACACTAATACAGAAATCATACTCGTAACAGAAAAACTTTCCACACACACTTTTGTAATACATAAAAACAGCTACACATGGAAAGATGCACATGTTACATTCACCGTAAAAACAAGTTTCACTTCACATTTTTAAAACTAAAAGGTTGACTAGAAAAAGTCAAACATAAGTTTAAGGAGCTAACCTGGTGGCCTCTTTTGTACCAATCACCGGCAAGGACTGTGTGATCTCCAGCAGGAAAAGGGAAAGGGACTGGAATACGAGGACGGCTATATATTTTAATACCACCATAGCCTCCAGCGGCCTTTTGAAGGCCTAGTGACGGGAAGTAGAAGAAACTACCAATCTGATCCTTGGCTTGAAGCATGTACGTGAAGTTCTTGCCTGGTGGGATTGGGCAAGTTGTACCATAAGTACCATCTTGCCATGAGTTTCTTCTGTGTTGTAGCCCGTTCCTGGGAGATAAAAGTTGGTCAGGTTATCCATTGGTCACTTGCCCTTTCTTAATACGTTCAGTTAAAAAATGTGTTACGGTCGATTTATGCCGTGTTGACTAGTACATTTTAATAGCATTGTCATGATATCTGGCGTTATATGTGACAGTACTAAAATTTCACTTTGTCATTAAGATTTTATAGTTTCCCTACATTTTTACATTCATTTCTGCAGTCACATCTTCGTTTCTCCTCATACCAACCATATCAAACAGATCCCACAAAATTTAAGTTTTCATCGACAAAAATGAAAGGGACTTAAATACTATAGCCTGTTTTCTCAACACTAGCCATGTTTCCTCTATATTCATTTCTTGGTCCCGGTTTCGTTTATGCTCATTAAGTAAGTATTCGATTCTTATCGCATTGTATGAACAAGACCCACAAAACAAATAATAATAAAACCGAAAAAAGTCTTAGGCCCCTTTTTAGACAAACCAATAGACAAGTCATTATAAGAGTATTATTTAATAATCTCTAAAAAAGCTGTGACCTTTTTACAAAAAACTTTCCAAGACAAAAAACAAAGAATTTCCAAAGATCTAAGATGCAAAGCAAGATGAGATAACACATGGGACCAATCATTTACTACATACAAACACTGCCAGCCATATTATTTATTAAAATAGAATCATATGGTTGCAATTAGCATACTATGCTCATGAAATAATTGAATAATACAGATTTAAAATTATTAAAATTGTCAGAGATCTAGTAGACACATATGCAACCAAGAGCTTAAGCCCACACTCCCTTGTACCATAGTACAAAAAACACAATTTAATACTCCTTGTTACATGATAATTACATCTTTCAATAAGATCTCATGCTGAATTAGTTATTTGCTTGTCTTTTTAGTCCTAAGCTTCTGTTATGGAAGGGTATATTAAGCTTTAATTAAACTTATTTTGCTTAAACTAATGTAAATTCATTCAAATTTGGAGAGCACACTAGCTTTAAGCTTTTAGAACCAAACAAAGTAACAAACATCATCTTGATTTTGAATCAGAAATTGACTTTCTTTGACCATAAAAGTCGAAACTTTTTGACAGATAGGAGGTACTAATATAGTTCTACCACATTTGTTCAAACACATAAAGATTGGATTTCTAATAGAACTTCTATAATTATCATAAATATCCTTTTACAGTTTCATCATCACATCACATACAAAACAAAAGCCCCATCCCGCCACACATAATTTAGCAGAAAAAAACAATTCAAATGCTACAAAATAGTAAAAATAACACCTTTGAAACATACAAACTTTGCCACCTAAAGTGAATGCATTAAATCAAACCAAATACAATTCGGCGAAAATCTAAATGTCAAAAACCGACGCCCCAAAGTTTGGCTAAAAGTCTATTTACTTCAAATACAAAATTAGTACAAATCTTAATCCTTACAACTATTCTCCAAATTTCATAAAAACAAAGTTCTATGAGTTTCATTTAGTTCCATGCATTTATATCACTTATTTTTTCTCTTAAATTTGCGGGTCATATCCATTTCTACCCATATCAGTACACATTCATTACTCATAGGACAAATCTCATATACATCTAACTTGACCCATAAAATCATAAACTACATTCATATTATCATATACCCATCAATTTCAATATGTCATAATCAAGATCCACATATATAACTAAAAACAAGAACCATACTTAAAACTTACTAATTAAAGAATTTACCAAAAAAAAGGCAAAAAATACATAAATCTCATAATCAAGAACCATACTAAAAACTTACTAAAAATAGAAAGATGAAAAAAGAACTTACCAAGAAAGCAAAAAAGGCTCATTCAAGTAATTGTAAACACTAATAATCAAATTATCATTAGTAACACAATTAATCTGAGGTCCAGGAAACTGCCCATTTATCAATATTCCCTACAAATCACAAAAAAACAAAACACATTACATCAAGAAACAGAGCAAAAAACAGAGCAATTAAAAAAGTAACTTTTTCTCACCTGTTGCTTAACACCCAATGGATAAATGTTACCATAAGTAACTTTCCAAGTAAAAAACCTATAAGGGTCTTCACCATTGATGGAGCTGATGACCAAGAACAGAGCACAAATGAAGATACCAACATTCATTTTCATTCTTGGTTGTAAAAAGATGGTTTCTCAAGGTTTTGTTGGTATAGAGTTTACATAAAGAGAGTAGTGGATATAGATACAGAGTTGGTGTATGTATATGTGGTTACATGTAAAGGAGGAGGGAGGGAGGGAGGGAAGAATGGAGCGGTGTGTGTGAGTGTGTTTTGGAACAGAGGCTCGTGAGTGAGTTGTCAGAAATGTGATGACTTTGGAGGGGCAATATATAGAGAAGTGGGGTTTTATCTGGTGTGATATGGGTTGGTTTTATATATTATTTTTATAAGTTTTTAACTTTAGTTATTACGACCGTACTTTTTTGTTTCTTGATGATCGATCTAAAATATCAAATTCGATCAAGTTCGGTTTTTGAAAAGTTTAGATGGCGTTTAGTAAGAGAGAAATACTCTATTTTTTTAGAAAAATTTTCATATGAAAAGGGAAAAACTGAAAATTCGTTTAGTCGTATTTTTTTTCAATAATTTTCTAAAAATATGAATTTCTCATATTTCATTTCTTAATAGAAAAAATGAAAATACCATTACACCCTTCTCATTTTTTTCATTTCTAAAATAATAACTCTATTTCCTCTTACCCCACTTTTATCCGTTTACCCACCTCCGTCCACCTTCCATCGTCGCCCACCTCTTCGTCCACCGTCTTTGTCAATCCGAGGTATCTTTTCATTTAAAAAAAAGGAAAAATATAACTCTAACTAAACGGGTTTTCAAACTTCTCAACTCTTCTCTAGAGAAGAAAAACCATTCTCTTCTCTAGAAATTTAGAAATGAAAAAACAGGAAAATTTTTCACCAACTAAACGGCCCCTTAATGTTGTTAAAAGTTTTTTTTGGTAAACTATGCTTACTGATACTTGCGCCGAGCAGTAAGCGTTGAGTATTATAATTTTTAACTCGTTGGCAAACAGTAAGTAGTTTTATTTTTTTTTAAATATTCTTTTTCTAACATTTTATTAAGTGATATTTAAAAGTGTTGAATATTTTGGACTGTTTTGTACATTATGATTAGGGGAATGTCAGATCCACAAAAAGAATTCACACGATGATGTGTCAGGGCTTAATTGGTCTAATTATAGAAAAGAGATAAAAAGTTTATCAAAATAAACAATTAGACTCTGACACATCAGCGTGTGAATTCTTTTTGTGGATTGTTTATGTATTTCTATTATAGCTATAATTTTATAGGAAAAACAGTTACTACTAACAAATATTGTTTTACTGCTATGATAAATATTAAAAAAAGAAAAAAGAAAAAAATGATGAAGTGGGGTTTTATCTGGTGCGAGGTTGGTTTCTTTATTTTTATAAAGTTGGTTATTGCTATTATAATTTTTTAACTTTTAGTTACCATTTGTTTCTTCATGTTCTCTACAGTTTATTAGACATTGGGTATGTAGGTCCATTGAGAATTTGAGATATTTGTAGTGAAAAAAAGTAAAAGGTTAATTTAACATTTTTATCAGTGTTGTAAAATAAAGCTTATAAGGCTGATTAATCATCGTTTAGGCGTTATTGGGCTATCAATTTTTCTAATTTGTGTAAATCGGTCAATCGTGATCAACGATGATCAAACTTGCCGAAAACTTGCAAGTCTTGTCAGAAATACCCAAAACTCGTCGTAAACAAGTTTTAATCGCTTATAGTCGTTTTTTATATCTATTACAAGATTTTTTAAAGAAAATTTTGCCCGGAATACCGGAACCTCGTCGGAAATACCCAAAACTTGCCAAAAGTGTCAATCCGATTAATTAAGATTAATCTCACCTAAACCGATTACAAGCTATAAATGAGTCGATTGCCCGACTATCGATTCATGATTTTTACAACATTGATTTTTATAGTTTAATACTAGTGTACAAGTTTTAGCAAGAGTACTAAGTGCCGATGACTCATATGACTCATTTTATACTTTTCTTCTATAACTCATAATTTATCATTTAATCTAAAAAAACCGTTCATTCATTACTCAAGTTATAAGCCACTATTTGACATTTTGACCCATATCTTAACCCAATAAAACACAAATAAAACACAAGAAAATAAAATCCTATAACTCGGCTGGTAATTTTTGAGCCAAGTATAGTGTCAAGTGGAGCCGTAAGGTCGTGTTATAGGGCAATAACACGCCTTATGATGCTCGGTACCAATTGCTCAATGAAGCGCATAACATATGTCATATGACAAACATACTTGAGACATATTTGAGGAACAAGAGGGTATGAACGTACATACCTAAGAGCGTTATCACAAATGTTAAAACAAAAAATTTGTTTACACATTTTAGAGTTTAACGCTAAATGCATATCTGTTGAAGCAGATTCCTACGGTTCAATCAGGCTAGAAAGTCTTGCTTCAGTCAACGATGCCGGAGGAAAAGAGCCTTCCTTCCTGCACAACAAGTAATCACACGTTAGCCTCGTCCTGGATGATGTCCAGGACCAAGCTCCGGCGTGAGAGTAAGCTGGAGAGTAAAGGTAGCAATAAATGCAATGATTAATGTATGTGTGTGTGTATTTATATCCCAAATCATTAAATGTGTTGGGGTATTTATACTACCCCAACTATGTACCTTCGTCACTGTAGAGATACTGTTCGTGCAGACCTATATTACCTGTTTACAAGCCTATAGCCACTCTAGTGGATAGGCCACGTGGTAAGAATCCCTTAAAAACTGGATACTGTCACTAATCGTCCGGACGGCATAGGACATGCCGTCCGGCAAGCTATGACGCCGGACACCATGTCTTCCGGACATATACGTCAACATGTCCCCCCCAGTATTGGATTACCGGGTGTAAGCCGGTGGTGCAATACTTGCAAGTTTGTAACGTCTCGGACTGTGTTTTTTAGAACACCTCGCGGTGGATTATAATGGTATTCGGTCTTTTGGGCTGATGATGGGCTTGCCAGCCTATTGGGCTTTCATCCGTATATTCTCGTCTTCCGAGATTGACGTGGACGGGCCAGATGATGCCACGTCACTTTTTACTGACTGATGGGACGTTTGACAGCTTATTAGGGTTTCTTCTTTTGCCTATAAAAGGGGCTTTTTACCACAGTTACTTTCTCACACATCTTACTGATTTTTTACACTGCTCTCGCTCTCCGGAATATCTTCTTCTTCGAGTCTATAAGGTTCGTTTCGTTCTTCCTTGTAATTATTTGTATATCCCTTCCGGCATCCTTTTAGTAATGGCCGAACAACTGACCGAAGAACAGAGCAACCCTATTTCGACCGAGGTTATGCAGCTTCCGGTAGTTCCGAAGTTCGATATGCATATCCACACATCTAAGTTAACACAACCTGAGCTTGACAATATAATCGTGGAATATGGTATCCCTCTTGACCTTCGCCCTCGTCTTCCTCCGGCTAACATGACGATGGACCAACTTCCGGAGGATACGATTGGCATATATCCTCAACAGTTGGATACCGGAGGTGTTAGGATTCCCTTCTCTACTTTTCTGCTGAATGTTATCAGACATTTCAGAGTTCATTTTTCCCAACTGGTTCCCTTAGGCTTGAACAGAGTGATCCTTTTTGAGATTAGGTGTTATAGTTTGGGCATTCGCCCTAGGGTTTCCCTGTTCCGGGCGTTCTACCGTTTGTGCAAACAGGGGCATTGGTTTTCTTTTTGATCGGTGCTAAACAGTCAAGTCTAAAAGACTACAAACTGCTCAACAACCAATACAATTAAGATCTGAGGAGTACAATGTTTCCCCGGGTCGTTAAGTCCCAGCGAGTTGTGCAATGGATCAATCTACGTTTAGTGATCGAGAAATTTGAACGACGAAGGGAATTGTGATTATTATAACTAAGGAAAATCCAACAAATTAAAAACGCCTTAAATGCAAATTAAAGAAAATTAAAAAGATAAAACCTATTAAATAAACGCTATCACTAAAATTAAAATGATGTTTTTGTTTTTATGATTTTACGAAACTGAAATTAAAATCTACGCGACGTAAAAATTAAAAAGTGAAACTAATGCAATATTAACCCTAAAAATATGAAAATGATGTTTCTACAATCCTAATGATATAAGAAAATATTTAGAAAAAGAAAATTATTTTTAAAACTAATTATCTAATTAAAAACTATTTTTTACTATTAATTAATTATCTAAAATACAAGAAAATAGGAAATTAGGCTAGAAAAATAAGATTAACACTTGGAAAAGTCTAAAATATCAAAATAGACTTTTCAAAACTATTTTTGTATTTTTATGACTATTTTTCTATTTTCTATGGATTTTAAACTATTAAAAACTAATTAAATTACTAAAAATTACCAAATGGACTATGAAAAATCTAGAAAATTACTTTTTCTACTTTTTATATTTATCTAAGCCTAAGAAAAATAAAAACTTATTTTTTTGAACCGTTTTCTAATTTTTTGTATTAAATGCTATTTAAAAAGTACTAAAAACTAATAAAAATCAAGAAAAATAGCAAAACAGCAGAGAAAAATCTGAAAATTTCAGGAAAATTCTAAAATAATATTAAGAACCTATGAAAATTAGAAAAACAGGCACTTGTGTAGAGAAATAAGCAACTGATCTCACAAGTGCTTATAAATAAGCACTAAAATAAGCCAAAAGCTTAAGACAAACCACCAATTGATCACAGAAGTTCTAATAAGCTATTTTGACCAAAATGGAACAGAAATCAACAAGCTCTAACTACTGAATAGCTCAAAATTACAGATTTGATGTTTGATGTTATAAGCTAAAAACAGAAAATGGTATTACTTTGCAGGCTAGAAATAAGCAACCAAATAAGCACCAAACTAGAATCCAATTATTGCAATCTTAACTAGAGCTGAGTGACTACTTGTAACCAAAATACCAGCTTCTAACAAGCCAGAATGAATCCTGTGCAAGCTGCACAAAAGCTGAGCAAAGACTCAGCTAATACTGAGTTTTGGTGCAGGGCAGCTGAGGTTCACTTTAAGCCCTTGCACAAGCTTATCCACAAAGCTTAAGGCAAAAACAGATATGAGGACCTAGAAACAACCTATTAGACTACTTGTATCCCAAAAATTAGAACCTAAAACCCTTTAATGAAACCTGTGCAACATCTGCAATATCTGCACAAAACAACTTTTCACCATTTTTTGACTTTTTGAAAAAGAAACACAGTTGACTTTTTTGAGGATTTAATCCAATTTAATGACTGATTATGGTATGTTATGATGTAATGAAACTTTTACAACCTTGGTTAATGACTTTTAACACAAAATCAATGACTTGCTCTTTTAAAAATCTCAACAGTGGACTGTGAGACAGATTTGAGTTCAATGTTGACTTTTTGAGCTGTTGAACACAAAAGTAAGACAGATTTGTACTTAATTTGATCAAACAAGCATGAACAACCAGAAGCTACTCACAAACAAACCTCTAAAACAGGTTTAAATGATAAACCAAACACCCCTTTACTAGGCTGATATGAAATTTTAATTGAGCAAACACTGAACCAACCTTTTTTAACAATCTAACTAAGTTTGATTTGCCTAAGTACAGCTTAATGAACAGAATGCAACCACTTTTAAACCATAACTACCAAGTTTTACAATAAGCTTAGAAATCACTTACAATAGGTCCAATAGCCACAATGGCTTGAATCCATGAACCAAGAACCTCTAACCTATTTAATATCAACCCATTAGCTCAGAAATAACCCAACTCCAATACTGCATCACCCATTGACCAATTCCATTGCCAAATTTGACCCTGTTTGACTTTCTTTGACCAGTTTCCAAATGTGCTTAAATTTGGAATTTAAGCTTGTAAAAAACTATTATAAACTTTTATATGCTTAGTAGAACTGATAAATGAGCTTTTTGAAGATTGTACACAAGACTTAGACTTATGAAATTGCAACAGTGGACATAAACTGAGAATGTTAAACACAAACTGGTATTAATACTTAAATTGAGTTTCAATACACTTAAAAGCTTTAACTTGATACAAAATGACAAAAGATTACAAGTTTAACACTGAAATAACATTTTTACATAAAAAACGACATAAGAAAATGACTAAAAACTAGAAGACTCTTTCTCTTGCATCCTCTTGCCTCTTTTATGCTCAAAAAGTCCTTCTCTATCTCTTCTGGTCAAATCCCATCAAAAACCTGGGCCCTTGGATGTCTTTCGAGTGATCTTGACCATTGAGAGGATTTTGGCGCCAAATCCTGTGTTTGATATCTGGGGCAGGAAAGGTGAAACATTTATTGTAGTGGGTTGGTAGGTGAGGTGGGGGGAACAAGGAGGTGAGATAGCTGGCTAGGTGGGTGGCTGGTGGCTGGATATGGTGGGCAGACAGGGGGAGGGAAAGGTGGGAAAGGGGGGCGGTTATTTTAGTTATTTAAATGGTGGGTTGGGTTGTTGGGTCGGGTTAAGTGGCCGGGTAAAGAGTTTTGGGCTAGGGGTGTTGGGTTTGGGCTTGGGTAATATTTTGAGTCCGTTTGGTTTGTAGAATTATTAAACATAGGGACCAAAGATGTAATATTTCAATTCCCAAGGACCAAACATGCACATTATGAAAAGTAGCCAAAGGGGTGTTGTTGCCAACTTAAAATAGTCCAAGGGTTGATTTTTGACTTTTTTGAAAATCCCAAGGACTAATTTTGAACAATTTGGATTTTTAGGGACTAAAATGTAATTTTCTCAAAACTTTTAGGTTTCTCACCAAAGGACTAAATATGACATTTTATGATTTTAAAAAGACCTTTGGTGACTTTTCTTTTGAAATTGGGCTCAGGGACTATTTTTGACAATTTATGAAACTTGGGGGACTGAAACTGCAATTTTTGCAAAATTGATATGTTTTTCATCTGATTTTGATATTTTTGAATTTGAAACACATAAAACACTGATTTGTGATATTTTGATCATTTTGATGTGTTTCTGAGTATTTTCAGATGATTTTGCAGTTTATTTTGTATAAAAATGATGAGTATTTACACACTCATCAATCCCCCACACTGAGATATTGCTAGTCCCTAGCAATGATTTGAGAAAAAACTAATGGATTTGAAACTCTTTACCAAAAGCCATTACTTCTGGAGTAGCCAAATGTTTCAGTTCAAGTAAGAACCATGGTACACCGATAACCATGTGATTTTGAGCAAACCACCAGCTTTCAACGGATTTGATTTTGTCTTTACCAGAAGCCGTACCCTTCTGGACTAGCCAACTTTTAGATAAATTATCAACATTATCTTTGGTGAGCTGAATACCAATTATGGACTTTCCACTGCCTTTACCACAAGCCATAATCTTGCGGGCTAGCCAACTCATTATCTTTTGAGGATGATGGGGAGCTGAGGAACCATACAATTTTGGGCAAATTGCAAGCCATATAAACGGATTTGAGAAATCTTTACCAAGAGCCGTTTGCTCCTGGATTAGCCAATCCTTTTGTCTTACAGACATGGCGGACTGATAACCTGATGAGAAAGTGTAGAACACTTACTCCAAAAAAAAATTTTGGCCAAAAACGGGGGGATTGGGCGGTATAATTACATGATAAAATTCGTGAGAATCCCCCCCACACTTAGAAATGAATATTGCCCTCAATATTCAAAGTACCGGCGGTTATGCCGAAACAAAGAACGTGAAAGGGAAATACTACGGCCATTATTTAGAAAGATTTTTTTTTTTTTTTTTTTTTTTTTTTTTTTTTTTTTTTTTTGAAACATGTGGGCAACCCCCCCACACTAGGGTGGTAGAAAGAGGTGAGAAAACAGAAATATGGGTGAAAACCCATATGGCATGCTACTGTTTTTGATTCCCGAGTCGCTAGCTTGACTCGATCCCCGCATTCATTGGTTCATGGGGAATGTTTGTAAATCCGGGACAACCACAGGGGGAATGTCCTCTCCAAAATAATGCTTCACTCGATGACCATTCACTTTGAAATTAGGACCATCGGGTTGAGATAACTCAATGGTGCCATAAGGATAAACCTTAGCGATAGTAAATGGACCAGACCAACGGGACTTGAGCTTTCCCGAGAAAATCTTCAATCTTGAATTGAAAAGAAGGACTCTATCACCTACGTTGAAAACGCGGTTCTTGATCTTGGAGTCATGAATCTTCTTTGTCTTTTGCTTGTAGATTAAAGAGTTCTCATAAGCTTGATCACGGAGTTCATTTAATTCATTCATTTGAACTTTCCGATGATCACCCGCTGTCTGAATATCAAAGTTAGCATGCTTCAAGGCCCAGTATGCCTTGTGCTCGAGCTCAACTGGAAGATGACATGCCTTCCCGTACACCAGCTTGTATGGAGTGCACCCGATGGGTGTTTTGTAAGCTGTACGGAAGGCCCAGAGTGCGTCATCTAATTTATCCGACCAAGAGGCACGGTTTTCACCAACCGTCCTCTCCAAGATTCTTTTTATCCCCCGGTTAGAAACTTCCACTTGCCCACTTGTTTGTGGGTGGTACGCAGTAGAGGTACGGTGAGTTACACCATACTTTTGCATGACTCTTGCAAATTGGTCATTGCAGAAATGCGTACCACGATCACTGATGATGGCTCGTGGAGTTCCAAACCTAGCAAATAAGGATTTCAAGAATTTCACAACAACTCGGGCATCGTTGGTGGGTAAAGCTTTGGCTTCAACCCATTTTGACAAGTAGTCAACGGCCACGAGTATGTACTTATTTCCATGAGACGAAGGAAATGGCCCCATAAAGTCAATGCCCCAGATGTCAAAAATCTCACACACTTGAATGGCGTTTTGCGGCATTTCATTCCTTTGTGAGATATTCCCGTGACGTTGACAAGCGTCACAGGTTTTGACGAATTCATGGGCATCCTTATAGATTGTGGGCCAATAGAATCCCGAATCAAACACCTTCTTGGCGGTGTAGTTGGGGCTATGATGTCCCCCAGTAGGTCCAGAATGGCAAGCTTTGAGAATGTCAATAGCTTCCTGACCATATACACATAGCCGGATGACTTGATCCGCACAGATTTTAAACAAGTAGGGGTCGTCCCAGAAATAATGTTTCACATCTTTGAAGAATTTATTTTTCTGTTGGGACGACATCCCTTTCACAACAAAGTTACCCGCATGGTAATTTGCAAAGTCGGCAAACCATGGGGTAGAAGAATCTCCACGAAAAGAAACCATATTGAGTGTTTCGAGAGGAAATGTTTCATTGATTTCCTTTTTCTCGAACACATTTTGATGAGGGTTCTCTAATCGGGAAAGATGATCAGCAGCCAGGTTCTCAGCTCCTTTTTTATCACGAATGATGATATCAAATTCTTGGAGGAGGAGAACCCAACGGAGCAATCTCGGCTTTGCATCCTGTTTCGCAAAGAGATATTTGAGGGCCGAGTGATCCGTATACACCACGCATTTGGTCAAGATAAGATATGGCCGAAATTTCTCAAACGCATACACCACCGCTAATAATTCTTTTTCCGTAGTGGTGTAATGAGTCTGAGCTTCAGTCATAGTTTTGCTCGCGTAGTGGATTGGCTGGAAATGCTTGGTTTTGCGTTGCCCCAAGACTGCACCGATTGCAAAATCACTTGCATCGCACATGAGCTCGAAGGGTAAGTCCCAGTCGGGGGCAACTAAAATGGGTGCTTCCGTAAGCTTTTTCTTAAGTGTTTCAAAAGCTTCGATGCACTCAGGAGAGAAGATGAAAGGAGCATCTTTTTCGAGAAGATGGGTCATTGGCCGAGCGATTTTAGAGAAATCTTGAATAAATCTACGATAAAACCCGGCATGACCTAGAAAACTCCTAACACCTTTGACAGTGGTAGGATGAGGCAGTTTAGCAATAACATCAACTTTTGCTCTATCTACCTCAATCCCATTCTTAGAAATCTTATGGCCGAGGACAATGCCCTCTTTGACCATAAAGTGGCTCTTCTCCCAGTTTAGACATAGATTGGTGTCTTCACACCGTTTTAGCATTTTGTCTAAGTGGGAGAGACAAGTCTGAAACGAGTCCCCAATGACCGAGAAGTCATCCATAAACACCTCCATAGTTTCCCCGATCATGTCGTGGAAAATGGCCATCATACAACGTTGGAACGTGCCAGGAGCATTGCATAAGCCAAAAGGCATACGTCTATAGGCAAATGTCCCGTATGGGCAGGTGAATGTAGTTTTCTCTTGATCCAGCGGATCAATGGGGATCTGAAAGTATCCTGAGAAACCATCAAGGAAACAATAGTACTCGTTCCCTGCTAATCTCTCAAGCATCTGGTCCATGAAGGGTAGAGGAAAATGGTCTTTTCGGGTGGCGTCATTTAACTTTCGATAGTCAATGCACACACGCCAACCCGTAACCAATCGAGTTGGAATCAACTCGTTTTCTTCATTCGTGACAACAGTAATGCCACCCTTTTTTGGAACGCAATGAATGGGGCTAACCCAAGGACTATCAGAGATCGGGTAAATCAGACCGGCATCAAGAAGTTTGAGAACCTCTTGTTTGATAACCTCATGAATCTTAGGATTCACCCTTCTCTGACTTTGGACTGCTGGCTTAAAGTCATCCTCCATTAAGATTTTGTGGGTACAAAACTCAGGGTTGATACCCTTAATATCGGAGAGTTTCCAAGCAATTGCTTGCTTGTGTGACTTCAAGACCTTTATGAGAGCAGTTTTCTCCTCCTCAGTTAAGTCCTTAGCAATAATGACGGGTAATTTATCATCACCCTCCAAGAATGCATACTCGAGATGAGGAGGTAGATCCTTAAGTTCAACCTCGGGAAACTCTTCAGTGGAAGATTGCACTGATTTGATTTCCTCAGTCGTGATTTCCTTCGGAGGGAGTGAAGGTAATGGATCTTCATTAAGCAATTGCTCAAGATAGAGAATATCCCCCTCCGAATCATAAACACCATCAATTCCAGGCGGAATTGATTCATCAGTAGCCAGAAATTCATCGATCTCTTCCAGAAGGAAGTCACCTCCCTCAAACGGAGTGAGAGAGGGGGAAGAGTCGGCAATGATAGGTTGAGGAGATGTGGTGGAATTGGAATTCTCACTCACAGAATTATGAAGATAACCAAGAAACTCTTGAGAGTACTCCTCTGAAGCAATGTCAATTAAATCGACTCGATTAATTGATTCAGTATCATAATTTGAGGAGTACCTCGAAGTTTGATCGAGGTTAAAGGTAACAACTTCATTACCCACACGCAAAGTGATCTCTTGCTCAAATACATCGATAAGAGCACGGCCCGTCCTCAGAAATCCCCGCCCAACAATGAGAGGAACTCGAGGATCAGCATCGAAATCAACGACCACAAAGTCAGCTGGGAAATGGAACTTTCCTACTTTCACGAATACATCCTCGGCAATGCCGAGAGGACGCGAGATAGAACGATCTGCAAGCTCAAGAGTCATGCAGGTAGGAATGAGTTCCGGAAGAGACAGTTGTTTCCATACTGAATACGGCATCAGATTGATGCTTGCACCAAGATCGGCAAGGGCGAAGCACTCAATCATCCCGGGAAAAACACAAGGAAGAAGAAATTTTCCGGGATCTCCAAGCTTCTCGGGAAGCTTTTTCAACAAGACTGCTGAGCAATTCTCATTCAAAGGAGTCTTAGCCATTTCAAATAGCTTTTCTTTGTTGCTCAGCATATGTTTCAGAGTAGATGCAAACTTTGGCATTAACATGATGGCATCCGCGAAGCTTATGTCAAAGTGAAGTTCTTGGAAAATCTGAAAGAATTTTTCCATCTGATGACTAGCTTTCTCGCGGAGCTTTTGCTCATGTAACCGTGAAGGGTAAGGAAGAGAAGATTTGGATTTCTGATTCTCAACAGGAGCTACAGGAGGTTCAAAAACAACTCCTTGATTTGACTTGGGTTGCTGGACCACTTGAGGTTGGACTACCGAAGGTTGGACGTGTGTGGTACTTCGTGGACTTGAATAATGCACTTTGTCCGTTGTTTCCTTGGTAACTTGACTAAATGCCACAGGAGGAGGGGGCATTGGAGTCGTAGGTCCATTGTGTTTTGGAGGTTCGCTTTCCACTACCTTTGGGAGAGAAGAAGAAGAAGAGGTAGTAGGAACAGCAGGTCCAGCATATGAAGTACCACTTCGGGTTGTGATCGCCTTTGCATCGCCCCTCGGATTAGCGATCGTGTTGCTAGGTAAAGTACCTGAGCCCGAGGGTCGATCATTTAAAGACTTCTTGATGTCAGAAATTTGGCTGACCAACAACCGATTCATTTCCTCTTGGGATTTCATGAATTGTTTCAACAAATCATCAGATGATGGTCCAGTTGGAACAATGGCTTGAGTTGGCACAGGAAAATTCTGGCCTCTATTGTTAGGATTAGGGCCTTGATTCTGAAAATTCCCTTGATTGTTTCCATGAAAATACCCTGGGTTGAAATTTCCCTGACCTGGGTTTCTATTGTAATTTCCTTGATGTTGGAAATTTTGATTCTGATTCTGAAAACCGTTGTTTTGATTGAAGTGACCTTGGTTTTGAAAACCTTGGTTTGGTCTGTTCTGATTCTGATTACGGTTTTGGTTTTGATTGAAACCGGGAGGTCCAGAGTAGTGGTTAGGACGGTGGTTCGGGTCTACAGGAGCACGATATTGATTGCCTCCTTGATTAGGCATCCCGCCCACAGCGTTAGCTTCAAAAGGGTTACCATCAGTGGCCATACAGTTATAGTAAGCATGGGGGCCACCACAGGTAACACAGACTTCCACTTTCTTAACTTCAGCAGGAGGTGAAGTTTGTGGAAAAGAGACTTTCTTCTGGTTGGAAAGAACCAAAGCTTGGATAGCTTCCGTGAGTTTATCAATCTTAGCATCGGTGCTAGACTGACTCACGGGCGATGAAGAAGAAGAAGGTCCAACACTGACTTGGGAAACAACCGGCTTGCTTCGTGCAGTGCGGACTTTAGACTTGTTTTCGATTATCGCCAAAGCTTCTTTGACAGTTTTGCTTAGGAAATTTCCTCCCGCGGAGGAATTGAGAGAATCCTGATCAGATTGACTCACTCCATTGTAGAAAGTATCGAGTTGCATCAACTCGGAGAAACCGTGGTGAGGACATTTGCGAAGCAATTCCTTGAAACGATCCCACGATTCACTGAAGGATTCATCAAACTTCTGAGTGAACTTGATGATTTCATTTTTAAGACTGGTGGTCTTGGAAGGTGGATAGAATTCATTCACAAATTTCTTCACCAGATCTTCCCATGTCTCTATTGATTTAGGGGGTTGCTTTTCAAGCCAAATCCGGGCTTGCCCCTCAAGAGAAAACGGGAACAGAAGAAGCTTAACAACATCAGAAGGGACATTCTTATACTTGATGGTAGATGCAATCTTGTTAAACCATCTTATATGAGCATGAGGATCATCCCGCTCAAAACCGTAGAACTGATTTGAAGTTACAAGATTCAGTAACCCGGTCTTGAGTTCAAAATTTTCAGCCACGATGGCTGGTACGACGATAGCATCTCCATACCCGTCGATGGGTGCCTGGAGAAGCTCACACATAGGAATCTCATCCGCCATGATAGCGGAAGTAGTGTGAACAGTCCGGATCTCAGATCCGACTGATGGAGCAGAACGTCTGCGAACACGCCTTCTTGGAATCTTGACAAGCTCACGAAATGGGCTCACAGATCTAGAAGAGCGAGTGCGCATACACAAGAGTTAACTCTAAGGAAACTCAGAGTTAAGGAGAGAAATGGAATTATGAAATCTTTCACATGAGAATGAGAATTATGAAGACGTTTTGTAAAAATCAGGGTGAGAAGAATCTTTATGGGTTTTCTGGTTCTGAAACGTCGATATCACAACAAAATCAATTAACACAAAATCGAGGCAAAACAACAGTGAACTTAACCAATAATCCAAGATGAATGGCTTCTTTGAAAAAGGTACACCAATCACAATGGACACAAAGGCAAGTTTTATATCTTTAGTTCGGGAACTTATTATGGTCGCACCCCCAGTTAGGTAGTGCACTGCCTTGGTTTTCGGTGGTAATCTTTTAAGTTGTTTATTATTAAGAAAACGACGATTCTTTTTGTATTTTTATTTTTGATACATATATAGAAACAAAAGGAAAAATATTTTTGTGTTTTATACGTTTTTGGCTGTTTTTGGGTTTTTGGATTTTTTAGAAGAAAATATGGATATATATATATACAGAGAATGATGATATAAACAATGAGTGAGGATTCAAACAACTAATCTGCTAAAACGGGAGATAAATCAGCACAGCTCCCCGGCAGCGGCGCCAAAATTTGATCGGTGCTAAACAGTCAAGTCTAAAAGACTACAAACTGCTCAACAACCAATACAATTAAGATCTGAGGAGTACAATGTTTCCCCGGGTCGTTAAGTCCCAGCGAGTTGTGCAATGGATCAATCTACGTTTAGTGATCGAGAAATTTGAACGACGAAGGGAATTGTGATTATTATAACTAAGGAAAATCCAACAAATTAAAAACGCCTTAAATGCAAATTAAAGAAAATTAAAAAGATAAAACCTATTAAATAAACGCTATCACTAAAATTAAAATGATGTTTTTGTTTTTATGATTTTACGAAACTGAAATTAAAATCTACGCGACGTAAAAATTAAAAAGTGAAACTAATGCAATATTAACCCTAAAAATATGAAAATGATGTTTCTACAATCCTAATGATATAAGAAAATATTTAGAAAAAGAAAATTATTTTTAAAACTAATTATCTAATTAAAAACTATTTTTTACTATTAATTAATTATCTAAAATACAAGAAAATAGGAAATTAGGCTAGAAAAATAAGATTAACACTTGGAAAAGTCTAAAATATCAAAATAGACTTTTCAAAACTATTTTTGTATTTTTATGACTATTTTTCTATTTTCTATGGATTTTAAACTATTAAAAACTAATTAAATTACTAAAAATTACCAAATGGACTATGAAAAATCTAGAAAATTACTTTTTCTACTTTTTATATTTATCTAAGCCTAAGAAAAATAAAAACTTATTTTTTTGAACCGTTTTCTAATTTTTTGTATTAAATGCTATTTAAAAAGTACTAAAAACTAATAAAAATCAAGAAAAATAGCAAAACAGCAGAGAAAAATCTGAAAATTTCAGGAAAATTCTAAAATAATATTAAGAACCTATGAAAATTAGAAAAACAGGCACTTGTGTAGAGAAATAAGCAACTGATCTCACAAGTGCTTATAAATAAGCACTAAAATAAGCCAAAAGCTTAAGACAAACCACCAATTGATCACAGAAGTTCTAATAAGCTATTTTGACCAAAATGGAACAGAAATCAACAAGCTCTAACTACTGAATAGCTCAAAATTACAGATTTGATGTTTGATGTTATAAGCTAAAAACAGAAAATGGTATTACTTTGCAGGCTAGAAATAAGCAACCAAATAAGCACCAAACTAGAATCCAATTATTGCAATCTTAACTAGAGCTGAGTGACTACTTGTAACCAAAATACCAGCTTCTAACAAGCCAGAATGAATCCTGTGCAAGCTGCACAAAAGCTGAGCAAAGACTCAGCTAATACTGAGTTTTGGTGCAGGGCAGCTGAGGTTCACTTTAAGCCCTTGCACAAGCTTATCCACAAAGCTTAAGGCAAAAACAGATATGAGGACCTAGAAACAACCTATTAGACTACTTGTATCCCAAAAATTAGAACCTAAAACCCTTTAATGAAACCTGTGCAACATCTGCAATATCTGCACAAAACAACTTTTCACCATTTTTTGACTTTTTGAAAAAGAAACACAGTTGACTTTTTTGAGGATTTAATCCAATTTAATGACTGATTATGGTATGTTATGATGTAATGAAACTTTTACAACCTTGGTTAATGACTTTTAACACAAAATCAATGACTTGCTCTTTTAAAAATCTCAACAGTGGACTGTGAGACAGATTTGAGTTCAATGTTGACTTTTTGAGCTGTTGAACACAAAAGTAAGACAGATTTGTACTTAATTTGATCAAACAAGCATGAACAACCAGAAGCTACTCACAAACAAACCTCTAAAACAGGTTTAAATGATAAACCAAACACCCCTTTACTAGGCTGATATGAAATTTTAATTGAGCAAACACTGAACCAACCTTTTTTAACAATCTAACTAAGTTTGATTTGCCTAAGTACAGCTTAATGAACAGAATGCAACCACTTTTAAACCATAACTACCAAGTTTTACAATAAGCTTAGAAATCACTTACAATAGGTCCAATAGCCACAATGGCTTGAATCCATGAACCAAGAACCTCTAACCTATTTAATATCAACCCATTAGCTCAGAAATAACCCAACTCCAATACTGCATCACCCATTGACCAATTCCATTGCCAAATTTGACCCTGTTTGACTTTCTTTGACCAGTTTCCAAATGTGCTTAAATTTGGAATTTAAGCTTGTAAAAAACTATTATAAACTTTTATATGCTTAGTAGAACTGATAAATGAGCTTTTTGAAGATTGTACACAAGACTTAGACTTATGAAATTGCAACAGTGGACATAAACTGAGAATGTTAAACACAAACTGGTATTAATACTTAAATTGAGTTTCAATACACTTAAAAGCTTTAACTTGATACAAAATGACAAAAGATTACAAGTTTAACACTGAAATAACATTTTTACATAAAAAACGACATAAGAAAATGACTAAAAACTAGAAGACTCTTTCTCTTGCATCCTCTTGCCTCTTTTATGCTCAAAAAGTCCTTCTCTATCTCTTCTGGTCAAATCCCATCAAAAACCTGGGCCCTTGGATGTCTTTCGAGTGATCTTGACCATTGAGAGGATTTTGGCGCCAAATCCTGTGTTTGATATCTGGGGCAGGAAAGGTGAAACATTTATTGTAGTGGGTTGGTAGGTGAGGTGGGGGGAACAAGGAGGTGAGATAGCTGGCTAGGTGGGTGGCTGGTGGCTGGATATGGTGGGCAGACAGGGGGAGGGAAAGGTGGGAAAGGGGGGCGGTTATTTTAGTTATTTAAATGGTGGGTTGGGTTGTTGGGTCGGGTTAAGTGGCCGGGTAAAGAGTTTTGGGCTAGGGGTGTTGGGTTTGGGCTTGGGTAATATTTTGAGTCCGTTTGGTTTGTAGAATTATTAAACATAGGGACCAAAGATGTAATATTTCAATTCCCAAGGACCAAACATGCACATTATGAAAAGTAGCCAAAGGGGTGTTGTTGCCAACTTAAAATAGTCCAAGGGTTGATTTTTGACTTTTTTGAAAATCCCAAGGACTAATTTTGAACAATTTGGATTTTTAGGGACTAAAATGTAATTTTCTCAAAACTTTTAGGTTTCTCACCAAAGGACTAAATATGACATTTTATGATTTTAAAAAGACCTTTGGTGACTTTTCTTTTGAAATTGGGCTCAGGGACTATTTTTGACAATTTATGAAACTTGGGGGACTGAAACTGCAATTTTTGCAAAATTGATATGTTTTTCATCTGATTTTGATATTTTTGAATTTGAAACACATAAAACACTGATTTGTGATATTTTGATCATTTTGATGTGTTTCTGAGTATTTTCAGATGATTTTGCAGTTTATTTTGTATAAAAATGATGAGTATTTACACACTCATCACTTTTGAGAGTAGGACGGGAAAAAAGGCTTATAAATGTTTTAAGGAAGTGTTGACTGGCCTTAAACACTGGAAGGAGAAATTTTTCTTGATTGACCGTAGGGCAATTCCGCAAGCCATGGCTTGGAGGCATAAAGATTCCAAGATAACGGATCCCTACCCGGACGGTTTTTCTGAGCCAGATGCCGAGAGGTTGAGCGGTACCCTTATTTTGCTACGGAAACCCACCGTGAGTTTGCTGTGGATGTGCCATCTGTCTTCGGTCTTCAAGAATCCGGGGTTCGAGCCTCTTCTAAAGGATGCCGAGGGCCATGGTAATCATTTGTTTTGTGCCCTAGGTTTTGCTGTGTTTATTATCTTGTGCTCTGCTTTTAATGAGCTTTTTTCTTGCAGTTATCAATATGTCCGAGTTTCTTGAGCTTCCCGAATGGGATGATACAGTGGTGAGCAAGGGGCCAGCCGTTGACCCAACCCGGGAAGTGCCAAAAAGGACAATGGATCCTCTTCCGGTTGGTGCATCCCTTCCCCCCAAGGACCTCCTAGCCCTCCGTGCAGAGGAAGCCGATGCGGATGTGGTGGCGGCTAGGGAGAAAAAGGAAAGGGAAGCCCGGGAGAAAAGGGAAAGGGATGCGGGTAAAAGAAAGGGTGGTGAGGGCACATCCAGGGCCCAAAGTAAGAAGAAGAAAAGAAGGACTGGTTTTGTTGAGCAGTTTTCTTCGGGCTCTCCGGTGGTCAATGCGGATCCCATCAACCAGGCTGATCCGAATGATCAAGGGGGTAATCTGAACCTCGCCGCCGAGCAGGGAACTCCTGATGTTGCTGCCGCGGGAGGGGGTGTACCCGTGGCCCGAGAAGGTATGGGCGAAAACGTGGACGGGGGCGGTGGTCAATTACAACAGCCGCCGCCGTCTCAAGGAGGAGGGCCGTTTCCTCCGGTGAACTCTCCGCCTCGTGCCTCTGATGGTAAGCATTTGGAGCACATGCATTCTCTTTTTTCATCTTATCATTTCTAATCGCTAATTTGGTTTTTTGGTGTATTCTAGGCCAATCGGCCCCTCGTAGCCACGGTCCTGACCACATTGAGAGAGTCAACTTGTTAGATTCGGGTATGCTTAGATCTTACTGTCGCCTTTGTCTTATTGAAAAAATATTTTCTCAACTTCTCCTTTTGTTTTTCGCTGCAGATGAAGCTACAAATGTTTTCCTTCCCCATTGGGGCCTCCGCGACGACGTCCAGATAAACACATACCGGTCTTGCCGTGAGATGATTGATAATGTTGCCACTCCGGCCGAGAGAGAGGCCTTGGAACAAATAAACAATATAGATCTCATTCGGCAGGCATACGAAGACTTCGGAAAAAGTGTGATTGTCCAGGGGGAATTGTTAAGGAGGTTCCGGGATCTTTCCAACGGTTACTTCTATCTGAATGAAGCTCACCAAGGTTGCGAGGGGCTCGCGGAAAAACTCCGAGCTGCCGAAGGTGAGAACAAAAAGTTGACGGAGGACATGAGGAAGCTGGACTCCGATCTGAAAGCCAGTGTTGATAAAGAGAAAGATCTGGAGGAAGAGGTTGATAGGGTGACGCGTGATCGGAATGAGTGGATAGAGACTTCAAGGGCTCAGGCTGAAAAAATAAAGAAGCTGGAAAGCGAGTTGGCCGTCAGGGACCAGTCTCTGGCCACTCTGCAGACGGAGAACGGTAAGTTGGCAGCCGAGGTCGCTCAGAGTGAGGTGGTCAAGCAAAATGCTGTCCGGATGTTGTTGCCTTCGGCTGTCCGTCGTTTGTTTGGTAGTGTTGAGTACAAAAAAAGCATGGCTAAAGTGTACAGCTTAACCTACCAAGCAGGGTTTGTGACCGGGGCCAAGGTGAACAGGACCGAGGAGGAAATGGAGGTCGCGTTGCAGAAGATCCGGAAGGTCAACAGGGATGCTCCCAGCTTGTGGAGGGCTGAATATGATAAACTTTTTGAAGCCGAGTATCCCTTCATTCAGAAGCTCGCCGACTCCTGCCGCTTACCTCTATGAGATCTGATGAACCTGGAACCGGAGGTTCCCGTTAGTAAGGATATGCCCGGACCATCAGGGGTGCCTATTACTACCGAGACTCCGGTAGACACCGCGGAGAAAAATGCTTGAGTCTGGACATTTTTGGGACTTGTATTTTGTAAACACTTATTCGTATGATCGTCTTGTAATAACTAACATTGTTCGTTCACTGTTTAAATAACGTTATGAATGTATAATTGTTCGTATGATATATATTTTTTTTGTTTGATATGTGTTCCTTTAGCCCTTTCTTTGTAATACCCTCCTTAGGTTATTCTAAGGGCATCCGGCCGTGTTTGGCCGTGCATCCGGTATCCGGGCATCCTCATGAAGTTAGAGGGCATCCATTACTTGGGTATGCGCCTTCCTTAGGTTATTCTAAGGGCATCCGGCCGCGTCGGCCGTGCATCCGGATGTCCGGGCATCCTCATGAAGTTAGAGGGCATCCATTGCTTGCGTATTTTATGTTTTCATACTCGACGGAGACCAACCGTCGGAATTGTTGTATTATCATCAATTGTTACTTCTTGTACTCGACGGGGGCCAACCGTCGGAATTGTTTCACTATCATCAATATTTGGAAAATCGCCTCCCTACCATGGGGAAACTTTCATCATTTAGTTGATTATACATAGTCCTTTCGGATTACAAAATGACAATAGGATTCCTGTCACAATAACAACTATAAGAAGCAGTTTCTAAGATTTGTAGCGTGCCAGGTCCGGGGGACCTCCTTCTCCTCCATCGTCTGCAACTTATAAGAGTCATTCTCACTTGCTCCTATTATACGGTAGGGCCCTTCCCAATTGGGTCCTAACTTTCCTAGATTTTCCACCCGGCTTGCTTCGTTCTTGCGGTAGACGAAATCTCCTATTTTGAAATTCCTTGGCTTGACCCTCCGGTTGTAGTATTGCTCTACTTGTGTCTTGTACTTAGCTTCTTGGATGGCAGCGTTTTCCCTTCTTTCTTGTAAGAGGTCTAAGTTTAGACGTTGTTGCTCCTCGTTCTGATCCTCTCGAAACATCATCGTCCGGTGTGTAGGCATCCCTATTTCCGCTGGGATTACGGCCTCACTTCCATATGTTAGACTGAAAGGAGTTTCTCCATTACATGTTTTGAGAGTCGTCCGGTGCGCCCATAAGACGTTGGGTAGCTCATCTAGCCATCCCGATCTTTCTCTACCCAACCTTGTTTTTATCCCATCCATCAGGCTTCGGTTCGCTCGTTCAACCAGTCCATTAGCTTGCGGATGTGCCACGGCCGTATTTATTTGTTTGATCTTTAACCCCTCGCACCATTTCTTGAACGGGTCGTTCACGAAATTGGTTCCGTTGTCAGTGACTATAATCTTCGGCAAACCATACCGGCATACAATGTTCTCGTACACAAATTTTATGACATCCTTGCCCGTCGTTTTGACCAACGGCTTCGCTTCTATCCACTTAGTGAAATAGTCTATGGCCACAATCACATATTTGATGCGGCCGGGTGCTTCCGGAAAGGGGCCTAACACATCCATTCCCCATTGGTAGAAGGGCCATGGGGACATGATCGACGTCAGTGGCGTTTTGGGTAGTTTGGGTACCGGAGAGTGTATCTGACAAGAGTCACATTTCCTGATTTCTTCTCGAGTATCTCGGTGCATGGTGGGCCAATAATATCCTTGCCTCATAAGTTTGGCCACGATGGTTCTCGGTCCGGCGTGCATCCCACAGCAACCTTCATGCACCTCCCGGATGATGTAGTTTGCTTGCAATGGTCCTACACATCTCATCATCGGTACCAAATAGCCTTTCTTAAAGAGGACCCCTTCTTCCATAACGTACTGGGGGATTTTCATCCTTAAGCTTCTAGCTTCGGTTGGATTCTCCGGCCACACTCCCTCCTCCAGACACCTGATGATCGGTGTCATCCAATTGTCCGTTTCTTCCTCTACAACGGTATTAATTGTCTCTTCATCTTTTGATGGCTTTTCCAGGACTTCTACGAGCACTTTTTTCGTCAGGTGATCGAAGGCTACTGCCGCTAGTTTACTTAATATATCTGCCTTCTGATTTTGGGCCCTCGGAATGTTGCGAATCTTAAAGTTTTGGAAGCCGGAGATGTATTTTCTCGCTTGGGCTAAATATTTCTACATGCTTTCCTTGGTAGCTGTGAATTCCCCGTTAATCTGACTAGCCACAAGTTTTGAGTCCACCCGTACGCTTAAGACCTTGATTTTAAGTTTTCTTGCGATCCTTAGGCCGGCTAGTAGGGCCTCATACTCTGCCTCGTTGTTGGTGCTAGGAAAGTTTAGCCGGAGGGCGTAAGTCAGTTCTACCTTTTCGGGGCTGATAAGAACCAGACCTGCTCCGGATCCTTTGTTATTCGAAGCTCCGTCCGTGTATAACAACCATTCTCCTTCCTCTACTTCCATAACGTTCGGACTTGTCGTACCTCTGGATTCCACCGGCACTTCTGTTAGGAAGTCCGCTAGGACTTGCCCTTTGATTGTGTTGCGAGGAGCGTAGGTGATGTTGTATGCTCCTAGCTCCACAGCATATTTGGCCAACTTTCCCGAGGCTTCCGGCTTGTTCAGTATTTGTTTGATGGGTTGATCGGTGATGACCCTGATGGGGTGAGCCTCGAAATACCTCCTTAGCCTTCTGGATGTGTGTAGCAGACACAAAGCTAACTTCTCCATAGGGGCGTAGTGCCTCTCTGCTTCATGTAGTGTCCGGCTAACATAGTGTACCGGCAGCTGTCTGTCATTTCTTTCTACCAGTAGCACTGCACTCACGGCTCCAACTGAGGCCGAGAGATATACGAACAATTGTTCCTTTGCCTTCGGAGTGGATAAAGAAGGTAGTTCGAGTATCAACCTTTTCATCTCCTGAAAAGCCGACTCGGCTTCCTTCGTCCATCGGTATTCATCCCGGTTCTCTTTAGTGATGTTCTTTAGTGTGTCGAAGAAAGGGAGGGCTCTTTCCGCTGACTTTGATAGGAATCTGTTTAAAGCCGCTAGCTTTCCACTCAGGCTTTGCATTTCTTTTAAGGTTTCCGGAGATCTCATTTCCATTATAGCCTTTGTTTTCCTCGGGTTGGCCCTTATTCCTTCCGATGTCACCATGTAGCCAAGGAACTTACCTTCCTCCACACCAAAAGAACACTTCCGCGGGTTTAACTTCATGTTTATCCTCCTAAGGTTGTCAAAGGTTTCCGCGATGTCAGCGATCATTTCTCGTTCTGTTCGGCTTTTTATGACCATGTCGTCTACATACGCCTCCAAATTTCTCCCTATCTGTGATTGAAAGGCGAAGTCCACCAGCCGTTGATAGGTTGCCCCAGCATTCTTCAGTCCGAAAGGCATTTTTGTATAACAGTATGTCCCTCGGTCTGTGTAGAAAGCCGTTTTCTCCTCATCGTCCTTGTTCATCTGAATTTGGTGGTAGCCTTTGTAGGCGTCAAGGAAACACTTATATTTATATCCCATGACGGATTCAATCTTCCAGTCTATCTCTGGCAAAGGATAGTAGTCCTTCGGACATGAGGAGTTCAGGTTTTTGAAGTCAATACACATTCTCCAGCTTCCGTCACATTTCTTGACCAACACTGGATTGGCTATCCATGTCGGGTACCTTACAGGTCGGACTATGCCGGCTTTGACCCATTCCTCCACTTCTTTATTAATTACTTGGTTCTTTTCCCGTGAGAATACTCTCCTTTTTTGAGCCACCGGTGTATCGGAGTTGTTCGCGCAGAGAGAGTGCTGTATGAGGCGTCTTGGCACTCCGGTCATGTCTACCGGCTCCCAGGCAAAAATATCTTTATTCTTCCTCAAGGTCTCGATGAGTTGCCTCCGGCATTCTCGTGAGAACTTGGTTCCTATGGTTACTCGTTGCTCTGGGTATGCTGCGTTAACTAGGATGTCCTCCGTCTGTTCTTGGCTTTCGTATTCTTGGTCCCAAGTTTCTATTTCCCTTTCGGAAGAGCAGCTTCTCCGGGGATCCTGCTCTTCCTCAAATCTCCTGCATTCCATAACTACCGCCCGTTTAGCAAACAGAGTAGCTATCCCTCCCGGAGTGGGGAACTTCATCATTGCATGAATAGTAGAGGGTATGGCTCTTAACTCTTTGAGACCCGTTCGGCCCAGTATTATGTTATAGGGAGAAGGCGATTGTACCACTGTGAACGTCATTATCACTGTCCGGAAAAGACCCTGGTCCCCCATGCGGACTTCCAGTTCTATCTTCCCCATTGGCTGGATGACTTCACCGGAAAATCCTACCAGCGGAGAACTAGTTTCTTTCAGCCGGGATTGAATGGAAGGACAAAAGTTCCTGAAACAATGTTCGTACATGACTTGGACTGAAGCGCCTTCATCTACGAACACTCTCCTCACAAAATACCCTTCTATTTCGGCTTCCACGATTAATGGCTCATCAGATAGGTCGTCTGTGGTTATCCGGGGGAAGGTTATAAGGGTATTCATCCAGCCTTCGTCATAGAACCTGCCCTTTCTTTTACGGTCTTCCGATTGTTGGCGGACCATGTTGATCACCTTTCCTTTTCCATTGTGGCCTCTCGGCCTCTCCCTTCCTTTTTGCTGGACGTTCTTGACCAAGTGATCCAACTTCCCTGATTCAAGAGCCACTTCCAATTGCCTCTTTAAGTGATAACAGTCATTGGTGAGATGACCCCTTTCTCCATGATACTCACAGAACCGATCTTCATTTTCTTTGCTTGGTTTTCCTTGTAACGGGGGTGGTGGAGGTAAGTTTAGATGGTGTTCGGTGGAAAGTATTTCTTTGGGTTGTTTGGTAAGGCTGGAGAGCAGGATCCGATTACCATCCTGTTTGATGAAGTCGTTACGCTTGAAGTCATTTCGGGGTCGTACTTCGGCTTTAGGAGAGACATAAGGGGAGAAGACTTCTCTCTGTCGAGAATCATTCCTTTCCCAGGGCCGCCGGTCGCCCCTCTTCCTGTCATTGAAACTTCCCCTGAGGTTCCTATCTCTCGGGGCCTGGATGTTCGGCTTCCGGGATAGGTCGGGGGCTTCTCCCCTCGGTAGCTCGGTGTTCTTATAAGCCTCTTCTGCCCGGATATAATCGTCCACCCTGGTCATCATCTCTTTCACAGATTTCGGGACCTGATCAGAGAATTTTTTAGACAAGTCGGGGCACCGATGGGCGCTCATGAACGCTGATATTTTCATGAGCTCCGGTACTCCTGGGATCCGGCTGGCCTCGTCGGTCCACCTTTCTTTGAATGCCGGAAGGGTCTCGTTCGCTTGCCTGACAATCCGGGTGATTTCTGTAGGGTCTTTTATGTTCTTTTGCCGAAGGGCAAACCTTGTGGTAAACTGGTCCCTCAGTTCACCCCATCCATCAATGCTTCCTGGTTCCAAGTTGCTAAACCAGGCCTGTGCCGCTCCATCCATGGTTTGTTGGAACATTCGGCACCATACTGGCATTGGCCATTCTCCTTGATTTGCTGCCCCGACGAAGCGGTTAATATGATCATCCGGATCGGCTGACCCATCGTACAGTTTTAAGTTAGTAGGCATTATACATTTGGGACCAACGAACTCTACTATCCTTCTTGTAAATGGTGATCGGGCCAATTCCTTAAAGGGTTTGCTGAGATCGTCCTTGGGTTTTGGCGCGGTGTCTACCTCCATCTCGTCATCGTCTGTGAAGGTGAGACGAGTCGGTTTGACGACTCCGGCCCCCGCGGCGTTGTATTTTCTGAAAAGAGCTTCCAAAGAAGCCATCTGGGCTTGTATTTCCTCCGGTAACCCTGCGGTTTGAGTATTGAAAACCCCGCTTCCCCCTATATGTTCCGGAGGGGAATCGGGCTCCGGTGGAGGTGGTGGTCCGGCACCCGTCATCCGATCTTCGGGTAGAGTGAATCAGGGTCCCACGGATGGCGCCAATTTGTTGAAGCAGATTCCTACCGTTCAATCAGGCTAGAAAGTCTTGCTTCAGTCAACGATGCCGGAGGAAAAGAGCCTTCCTTCCTGCACAACAAGTAATCACACGTTAGCCTCGTCCTGGATGATGTCCAGGACCAAGCTCCGGCGTGAGAGTAAGCTGGAGAGTAAAGGTAGCAATAAATGCAATGATTAATGTATGTGTGTGTGTATTTATATCCCAAATCATTAAATGTGTTGGGGTATTTATACTACCCCAACTATGTACCTTCGTCACTGTAGAGATACTGTTCGTGCAGACCTATATTACCTGTTTACAAGCCTATAGCCACTCTAGTGGATAAGCCACGTGGTAAGAATCCCTTAAAAACTGGATACTGTCACTAATCGTCCGGACGGCATAGGACATGCCGTCCGGCAAGCTATGACGCCGGACACCATGTCTTCCGGACATATACGTCAACAATATCCTATCACAAATTTTTGCGCCCGTCACTGCATATGACAAATTCATACACTCGTTATTAACCGAATTTGATCAAAGTGTTGTTTCAAAAGTGTTATTAACCGCATATGACTGCAATTTTGTCAAATCACGTGGACAATTTTTGTATTTTACTCTTATTTTTGTACAGTTGGAATTTGTTAAAAGGATAAGGATATAATTGAGCCATGTTGTTTGTACATATCGTTAAAATGCTAGTTGAAAATGTTTATTTTATACTTTACAAGTTTTATGTTAAATATATATCATTAAGAGGGCATGCTCTATGACAACTTCATGCATCGATCACTAACATAATTTGATTAAAGTGCTGTTTCTAAAAATTTCATATTGTTAAAAAGTTTATTATTGGTCAAATGTTCTTTTGCAAGTTTCAGATGATAAATAAGGAAAGAGATCTAATGAGAAGAACTATTGAAATGAAAAAAGTGAAAACAATTGTAGCCATAAATTTGTGGACGTATCTAAAATTTGTAAGTATAATTTTTTTTTATTCTTTTTATATCTTACTTATATTTCTCATTTGATTTTAACTCGGATAAATAAAAGATTATCGGTCCCTACCATTGGCGCTCATGGATAAGTTGTGTCATGTGTGAAAGACTGAAAATATAGGATGCCCAGAAATAAAATATCGTGTTTTGATTTTAGTTATTAAGATTTTGATTTTGATCTTAAAATTTTATGATTTTACGATACTTTAAAACAAAAACGGTTTGGATCTTACTTAAGATATTAGTAAGCTTAAGATTTTATAAGATCTCGATTGACCATATGATTTGAAAATCCAATTTGATCCGATATTACTTTTCTTGAACCGCTAAAAAACTACGAAGTTATGAATTATGTCAATAAAATTAAAAAACAACATGTTAATCTTAAACATTCCATATTAATATTTTATGACAACATTTTTATGCAACATCCATATAATTTTGTGTTTATAATAATAAAATAATTTGTAGATTTGAATAATATTACAAAAGCTATTAGGAAAATAATATTATTGTAAGAACTTAAAATCCCGATCCGATTTTACGAATTCGATCTTGCGAAAACAAAAACGAGTCATAGTAGGATCCCGATTTTGAAAACCTACTCTCGACCATCTCTTTATAATATGAATTATGACAAGCCGTGTTTTGGTGTCAAAAACTTATTTACCAATATGTAAGATAACAATATAGTTTTATTGATTGAATGTAAGATAACACATGTATTTATATTAATATTAAATACATAGCTTTGATAATACAATCAACATATTAAAATTGATGTTTTGTCTCTAACTGTAGTTTGTGATATAATGTGCAAGCCTAAGTTTTTTCATGCAAGATTTGGTGGAACACCAAATGTATACACAAAAAAAATTTAAACATTACTTTATCATATCTTGTAAGATAAAAAAGCTTGTCTAAATTATTAATTTCAAATGAAAGAAATGCTGATATCATCCAAACGATGAATTAAGATTTGAGCAAAGATTAGAGCAATTTTTTAGACAAACTAAAGATGGTATTGTATGCTGATGGGGTTTATTCATGCTCGTAGACGGTGTCAGAAAATTATAATCGAGAAGACAAATTTTAATAGTATCTTTTAAGAACTTCAATGTGAATTTGTTTGTTAGAAGGCTAATTACAAAAATAAGCATACATGTTAGAAACTGTACTCTATAATTCTTAATGGTAAGTCGGGTGCTCACCCTACCTTTTACTATCTCCGTCCCAAGATTACTGCAACGAGCTTCCAAACACAATGGACCTCGCCCATCATCGAATCACTAGCAATTTGAGGTTTTACAATAAATGAGTGACGATTTAGTATATTTTTATGACAATTTAGAAACTAATATAGACCTACTCGGTTCGTGTTTGCAAAATGAACCAAACCGGAAAACCAAATCGAACCGGTCTGATCGAAAATGAACCGACCATATTCGGTTCGGTTCGAGCTAAAACTTAGAAAAACACACCTAAAAGATATGATATAAACATAACCGAATCGAACAAACCGACACAAAATCAAACCGAACCGAGTCACTTTGGTTCAGCTCTCGGTACATGTATTCCACAAAATCAGTTTTCAATTCGGTTCGTTTTGATCCGTTCGGGTTGATTTTGACCCGATGCCAAGTCCTCACATTGTCCATTTTAAGTATATTATCTATCTCTCCGTGTTGAAAATGTTGGATTAATGGCTTAGATCCATGATTATTGGGTCAAAAAGTTGTACACCACTCAAAAAATAGATGATTGACAGTAGACACCATAATTCAAATTCTCTTTTCATTTTTTTACTACATTTGACTTATCTTATAACGTGTAATTGCAATAATAGTCCCTAGATTTCCTAGTGGAATCTTTGAACATCATAAAGAGAAGAAGTATAGGTGGTATCATTAATTGGCATATGCGATCACGAGTTAATAATAACAATACGGGCAGATTGACATATAATATTGGACTTAATTGTAGAGTTCTCGAGTTTAAGATTGTTTTTAGGTGTAAACATTTTTGAAATGGTTATCAGGGATGGATCTACATTGTTGTCGGGTGTGGTACGAGTTACCTACATCCGCTCTTAGTTTATGAAAAAAAAAAAAAAAAAACTTTGTTTTGTTTGAGTATGTATGACGATTAGTTCAAAATTCATAAATTGTCCTGTCAAAAATCAGAAAACACGCTAACCAAAACAAAAAGATATAGTAAATTGCATAAAATGTTCATGTGATTTGGTCAAATCTCAGGTTCAGTCCTTATTATTTTGAAAATGCATTGGTCGTTCTTGTAGGGAGCTTATAAGTACACTTTTGGTCACTGACTAAAATTAAATGACTAAGTTACTCTCACATAGACTAACTCACAAAGATGGTTGTTTAGTGATTTCAGCCAGTGACCAAATGTGCATTTGTAAGTTTTTCACAAGAGAAATGATATATAAATCTAAAAAATTGACTTAAAAACATGTGACATAATTCTGATGATCGCAGACATAATATTTATTTTAAAACTCATTATTAAGTATTTTTTTAGGTCTATGTATCATTTTACTTTTTACAATATCAATAGGTGCACTTTCAAAAAAATAATACTTAAACCTGCAATTTAACCCAACTACAAAGACGATAATTGCAATTTACTCTACAAGGATATTTAAACTTGAGAAACAAAAATTGTTGATTAATCTATACTATCTATAATAGAAAAATGGTTAAAGTGAAAAGTGAAAAGTCAAGAAAGTGAAATGTGAAAAAATTTAAAAAAGAAATGTTGAAATAATTAATTATGAGTAATTTCAACTATTAATACCTACATATGTTTCAAAAGGAAACTATTAATACACATCGAAAACCGGGTTGACCCATGACGCTTCAAACCCGGCGGGTTGACCCGGTTTAATTTGACTCGCTTTTTCGACCCAACCCGTCGGGTTGACCCGATTTAGTTTCACTCGTTTTTTAACCAGAACGGTTCAACCAGTTGAACCTCCCAGGTCGAACCATGTTTCACAATATTATGTTAATCCCAATTTCTCAAACTTTTACTATTTTTCGTTTATAACCCATAAACTTTTTTTATCACTAAAACTATCTTACTAAAAAGTATAATAAAATTTTCACAATGTACAATTTAAACAAACTACAACATAATTCTAAATATAAAATAATTAAACATACTAATTAATATTATTTTTAAAACACCCTAAAATGAAAAGTACATATTATTATATATATTATACAAATTAATAAAACACACAAAGCTTCATACAAGCTAACAAGTTGATGGTACATATAGTTTTGAAAATCGGATCGAACCAACGGGTTCAACCGGAAACCGGTGTCGCCAACAGTTCGGCTAACCAATAACATCCATCCGAAAACGAACTAGAGAGGACCCGTTGAAACCGATACAAACTGGTGAATCAGGTCTCTTCGAGATCTATTTCTCCGGTTAATCGTCACAGGGTACCCGTCGCCGCAACGCGCGGGTACCCTGTTACACTATATATAATGGAAAAACCAAAAAGTAAAAAGTGAAAATTTGAAACTATTAATACATATCGAAAACCGGGTTGACTCTGGACGCTTCAAAACCGGTGGGTTGACCCTGTTTAATTTGACTCATTTTGACCCAACCTGTCGGGTTGACTCGGTTTAAATCGACCCGTTTTTCGACGGGAACGGTTCAACCGGTTGAACCACCAGGGTCGTACCGGGTTTCAAAACATTATGTTTAATCCCCAAATCTTCAAAATTTTATTATTTTCCGTTTATAACCCATAAACGTTTTTTAACACAAAACGATATGTTGCTATATAAATATATTATATGTATAAGTCTTTTTCAAAAACGATTATAATGTTCTACAATTAAGAGAATATATGTGCCCGTTAGTGCACATTTAACTTTTCAATAGGCTAAATACGCCCATTTCAAAAAGAAAAATAAGGCAGAATGTGCCAAATCTTTTATAAAATAGCCAAAATTAGCCTTTTTTTTTTTTTTTGCTAATCACATTCATGCTAATTTTGGTACTTGCGTTCTTCTTAACAACGACACCATTAATCTCATCCTTGTTAGTTTTACACGACAAGTAACGTGTGTTGTTAATGTTTACTTTCATTTTCATTAAATGTTTTTATATGTTGTTTGATAGATGTTAAGAATTTTGTCTAGACTTTAGTTATCGTATAGTACAACCCGTTATATTTTAAACGCTACACAAAACACTCACCACGGTATCACAAATCATTAATTATCTGACGCTAGAAACCGCTGCCGCTAGGCGCGGGTACTCGCATAGTTTTTAATAAATAGTTTAATACTACACAACTTGTGAAGTCAACTATATGGGGCATTCGAATGATAGCATGTTATGAATCAATTCCCGCCGGTGATTGTAACCTCATTCATCACTTTTTTAATACATGTGATACTTTGAGAATATGACCATTTTGTCCTTAATTGACGAGTTTTTAACTTTTTACTTTTTTGCAATGTCAAAAAGCTGAATGATTTTGTCTTCTACTATTCTTTTACACCAGACAAACATATATCCATGAACATAAAGGTAAATAAAATAATTAATTTTATAAACATATTTCATCAAATGTCTAATTTTAATCCAAAAAATTAACTACTCATAATACTATCAATGTCTTGCTACATTTTACGTGTTTTTAAAAAATTCGCAAGATTTATTTGTAATCTAGCGAAATTTGAAAAAAAAAAAAAAACAAAACAAAAAAACTTGCTAATTTTGTTAAAAAAAGTCGTAAGATTAAAAACTAGCAAAGTTAATTTTGCTATTTTTTTAAAAAAAATCGTAAAATCTTGTTACTCCATCCGTCTCAAAATTATTGTCAGAAGACAAGAAACACACCATTTAATAAAAGTGGGACCACTTTAATTTTTAACCATTCAAAAGTAATCTTTCCTCACAAAGTTCCCTAGTTTTTACTATAAAAGAAAAGTGGACAATTAATTTGAGACATCAAAAAAATGAAATGTGGACTATTATTTTGAGACGAAGGGAGTAATTTTTTTTAAAATACCGCAAGGTTGGTCATGCTAGTTTTCAGACTTGCTAGTTTTCTGAAAACTATCAAGACTGAACTTACTAGTTTTTAATCTTGTGACTTTTTAGAAAATAACTAACAAGACCTTGTAGTTTTTTGGGTAGTTTGAAATTTTAAATAAAAATTTAAGTATTTAGCAAATATGTTTGTAAAATTGATTATTTCTGTTATTTTATCTGAATATCAACATGCTAGGGGTATGCATAAGCTAGCACTTGAAAATTGGCATTTTTGCCCCACTAGAAAAAGTTTATAGTCGGTCCACATTATGAGATGGAGATTTTGTTGTTATCTTTGTGATTTCATATTGCTATTTTTGATACTATAACGAACATTTTTTTGTGGTTATGTTGTTCTTTTGTAAATGTGATGAGTGGTACCTTTAACGATCTTTTCTGGCCTCCCACATTGCGCATAGAGGTAGCAATGAGGTGAGGACTATTTGTTTCTCATTTTGTTGTTTCATAAACAATTGTGAGATGAATACAACTTACAAATAAAGGTAGAATAGGTGTAAACAATGAGCAAGTTAAAGCATTTCTTCGGCTAAAAGGAGTGGCGGTGATCGGGGCACCGTCATATCAACATCACCTCAGTTTTCTCTATCCTTTCATTTCTCGTCACTCCTTCTTGTTAGCTGTAAAACATGTAAAGGGATAAGTCCCAATGAGTTGGCAAATTGATTGTTGATTAGCTATAGTTAAGGGTGATGACATTTACCCAAAATAGATTAGTCTCTTTGATTATATATTCATGTATTTTGTACAAGAGATAATCAATCAATAAAACACAATATTCTCAGAGAGAGACTAATCTATTTTGAGTAAATGTCATCACCCTTAACTATAGCTTGAAAGGTTTATGGATAATTATTAATATTAGTATGACCGGATTCGAACTCGAGACTTCGGGATTGCACACATTACGTATGAGAATTGATGTACATAATTAATATAAATAAAACGTTATTGTTATTAATTATTAATCACTAAATAAAACATAACGATAGTTAAATAATTAACGAGGTTTGGTTAACGGTCGTTAAATATTAACTAGAAGGACTAAGAATGAAATTAGATGTCGGGAAAGTTCTAGAATCCCCTTTGGGATGAATAGGCCGATCGGTGGGGGTTTCCAAAACCCAATCCCACTCTAACTTGGTCACCAAGATAAGTTACCTATAAATACAATTCATTGTATTCATTCATAACCTAATCTTGGATCACCAATAACCTAATTTCTTCTCTTTCTCCTCTTCTCTTTGTGTGGCCGGTCGAATACCCTCACCCAAGGGTTTTCGATTTTGTCTTAGCTCAAAGATAAAGTGTTTGGTTTATTAGTGATACAAAGGAACTAGCTTTTCACATCAAATCGCTATTAGTACGTGTGTACAAGAACGAAGAACAAGCACGCTTGAGCTTGTGAATCTTGGTGGTTGATTTAATTGGTGGGTCGACATAGAGATTGGTCGACATTCACAAACCCTAATTTATTAGGGTTTAGGGTTTCTTGTTCTTGATCCTAATTAGGGGTTTTTCTATAAACCCTAATTGCATTGATTCGCAAAAGGTACGCACATACTTTTAATTCGGTTAGTTAATTTACAAGTATTATTCCTATTACTTCCGCTGCATGCTTTGATGATGTTTACTTGTTTTATATAATTGTTATGATTAGTAAAACCCAACATAGCTAATCAACAATCAATTTGCCAACTCATTGGGACTTATCCCTTTACACGTTTTACAGCTAACACTTTTCACATTTCACTCGTTTGGTCATCTTCCACTCATCTTTCATTAAAATAACAACTTTATACAAATACATCCCACTAAATATCCCACGCACACTCAAAAGACAAATAAAAAACATTTACTTTTACAATAGGTCCCACAATTTTTGCTTTATCACTATGGTGAGCCGGTCACCATACACACAACAAAATCACCGTGACCAATGCTCCCGTTTTGGCCCGTGAACTTTGTACTTTGATAAATAGGTTACTCCCACTCCGAATAGTCTTATATAAAAAAAATAATAATAAATAAAATCTCTCTCTTATACATATGCAGAATAGAGCACCTTTGTTGCATACATCAAAACTTTACATATACATATTTTGGGTCAAGAAATTTAAAACTATTTAACTTTAACTAACTATTAACGTAGTAAACATTAAAAGAGAAACAAAATTACAGCTAAAAACTTGTCAGAAGAAAATGTTAATTTTTACAAAATAATCTTAATTACCAATTATTACATCTTTTTAAAACTACATTTCGATTAAGATTCCGTATAATCACCGACCAAATAATTATTTAGTTCATGGTTGTATTATTTAAACCAAGTATTTATACAAGTATTATATTTAAATTGTTATCGGTTATTTATTGCCTTTTTGGCAGCCTGTCAGAGCACTTCATCATTGCCAAGAGGTGCCACTTGTGTCCCTAAATGGCCTAAATGCATACTTTTAATAAGATAAAAAATTCTTAAATTTCTAGATTGTATAATGATGAACAATTTTATATATCTATTACACATAAAGCAAAAAACTATTTTGTTTAAAATTTCAAAAACTTCTAAAATGTTCAAACTTTAATAGACCTTTAAAAAATGTTTAAAATTTCATTTACAAACTCTATTATATAAAACACTGTATTTTAAAATTAACTTAAAAAATTATTTTCTGTTTTTCTTAAAGATTATCCTGATTAAATATATTAATCTTTAAAAAGTTTAGTACAATGGAACGTGATAAAATACAAAATTTATTTTCAGATTTGTTAAATATTTTTACACATTCTTTAATACGTTTTAGAAATTATACTGAGATTAATTATCGCATGTTCGAATTTTCTTCAATTACATTTTGATTATTTTATATTGTACGAATAAATATCACTCAAAAAACTTAACCACAATATTATGATTATAAATGTCAACTGCTATAAAATCTTGTTATTATGCACGTTAATCACCTAGTACTAATACTCCCTCCATCTTAATTATAAGTTTGATTTAACTTTTTCAATCAAACTTTGATTTTAAATATTTTTGTCTGTATTATATATCCTTGATAAAAATCATACCAATAAAAAATACATTTAAAACACAATTCATTCATATATTTTGCATCAAGTATTATATAATACAAACAAAAATATTTAAAGTTAAAGTTAAAATTAAAAAGTCCAATTGGACTTAAATTTTGAGACAGAAAAAATATATAAAAAGATGGCAGTAAATTATAAATAAAAAAAGATTAGTTAAATGCAACTTTTTGAAGACCAGATTTTTAGTCGACCCGGTCGGGTTACTGGGTTATCGAGTCAACCCAGTTTTCTATTACAAAAAACTATTTTTTATCAACCAATTCGACCACCGGGTCAACCCGGTTTTTTATTAAAAAAAAAATACTAAACCTGACCGGTTTTCGAGAACTGGGTTGACTCGGGTCACTTAAAACCCGGCGGATCTAACCAGTTAACCCATTTTTAAAAACCTTTTTTTTTCCCGAAACCAGTTCAGCCGGTTGAGCCGGCCAGGTTTCAAAACATTGGTTATATGTAAACTATAAACAAGCATTTTTATTTTATATAAGAGTCGTATTCACCTTTGGATTCAATACGGACAACAACTAGTACATCACAAAATCAAATACAGTATTCTTGTGATGCCCTGACGAGTGCTTATTGGTTCATTTTTCCATTCGTTCGATTTTATCACATACACTGTTCTTTTTTGGAATTTTGCCTTCGTATTCGACTTTTTGCACTCCTCAAAAGAAGTATATAGTTCAAAATAGTAGCTATATATTTTGAGTCGTTTGAGAAAGTCAAAAAGAGTCGAAAATCGTAACGAAATACTGAGGTTATGCTACGTATATCTGAGTCAAAAACCCTTATTTCTCGAATAACCAGAACAAATATAATACTCATTTATTTATTAAGTAGAAGTAACATAGTACACCTTTTCATTTAGAATATGTCTCCGGACAAAACCATGACACAAAGTGATCAGGTGCAAACAATGCTACAAAAACAAGTTTTAAGGACTAAGTGCATTTAAGAAAAATCGATGTTTTTTTAACAAAATGAACATTACGCTACAAAAATCTCCAAGCGTCCCGGGACCCAACCTAGTTCCGTCATAATGTGCCACTAATAACTTGGACTAATGTTTCATGTAAAATGTGCAATCTAGTATCAAAAATTTGATTCTTTGCTCCTAATCGAATATATATTGCGTGAACTGTAGGTTTTCAAATCAGCCTGATATTAAAAACCAAAAGATTATACGAACTAGCATAGCAACCACACAAAGCTCGTGTTGTTTCTTTGTTTATTAGCCGGTTTCAAGCATTGAGGTGAAAATATTTCGTTGTAAGTAACGCGCAACTATTTATAATATAAAATATGGGATAAAACAATTGCGGAATTTTTTTTTGAGGGTCTAACTCATTATAGATATAAAGAAAGTAGTACACTAGAACATGAAGTGGATGAATGATTCTGATATGCAACAAGGATGAGAACAAACTTCAAACACCACACATAAAGAAGCCACTTTGTACTAAAGCATCCATACCGAAAACCACTTGAGGGACTAAAGCATCGGGACCAAGATATAATCTTGATAAACTGATTACGACACTCTTTTGAATCTTAGTACAAGTAGTCCATGAGTCGTATACAAATGTGCACGTAAGCATAATCAACACGCAACTACAAGTTACTAGTAACATTGGTTTTTTACAAGAAAGATTTTACCGAAAATGATATGCCCCCATAAGAGCTACCGTGCTGATATAGTTAACAGCAAACCAAAGTGATCACTGGGAAAAACAGGAAGTTCCAACTCTGTCCCGTCTTCCTTCTGCTTCACATACGTCACTTCTGGTATACGTTCTGTCCCAACCATGTTAACACTTTCAACTTTGAAATCACGTGAACTGATCAAGAATCTGTCAATGCGTTTTTGCAATATCTGATTAGCTGATATCATCGGGTTTGCCTTTGTATCAAAGGTCCAACCAACATCTGTCGGGTTCAGTTCAGTCCAGGCGTCAATCCATCCATCTGGCAATGGAAACTCACCATCCAATTCGTCCTCCCAATTCATATCACCGCAAAAGATTGCGTTTGGGTTCTTATTGAGAAAGTCAACTGCTTCGTTTACTTGTTTGACACGTTCTTTACTGTACATTTGGTCCCATGTTGGTGGACCGGGGCATGAGCTCTCAAGATGGGATGTAGCAACCACTAAAGGTATATCTCCTCGGGTTGAAACTTCTGCGATGCATAACTCTCTCCCCATTACAGAATAACTAAATTGCTTACAGCCAAAGGATTTCACAGGCAATTTGCTAAGCTGCAAATTTAGTTATGTCAAAGTTTGTCCGAAAAATGAAAATTGGTGATGATTTGGTAAAATTAAAGCTAACCTGCATGCAAAAGTATCGCCTGGTGCTTGCCTTATCAAGTGAGCATTTATAAGACTTCCACCAATCGGATCTCTGAAAAATCGCATAGATATTGGGAGTGACCTCCTACAATGACAATATGCCAAAGAATGAAATGATTCAATATTTAAAAGAAATCAAATTTAAAGAAACTATTGGCGTTTTTATGAGACGAGGGTATATGGATATACCTGCAAGCATATGACATCCGGAGAATGCAATTGAATAATGTCACCAATCGCCCTCATTCTTATATGAATCTCGACATCCTCTGCAAACCAAATATTGTAACTCAATATCTTCAAAGTTTTCACATCCTCTTTTGGCCGAGTTTCATCTGCAATACATAAGAAGAATTATTGGTATTCAAGAATCAATGTCAGCACAAAAATATCGACAACCAGTATCAAGGCTTCAAGCTCACCAGAAGTAACCAACGCTTTATCAGCGGATTTCTTGTCGTGAGAACCTCGACCATCTACATCAACTGCAACTGTATTTCCACAAAAGCACAATCAAAGTACAAAAATTTGAAATGTTTGAAAAGGATACAACAGCAACACCAACAAGACTCACCCAAATCAGCAGTCGTAAATGGTTTACCAAAAGCACAACCCAACACAACAAAAGCAAATCCAGAAGTACGAATCATTTATACCAGCTCACAAGCAATATATCGATTGTGGTTACCAAGCTAAAGCTACTATTGAAGATTATCTTATTTTGTAACATATGAGTTGGTGGGTTACATGCTGCTGATTCCATTTCAAAGGTCGACTGAACAGATTGTAATACTTTTCAAAATTGCAGGAACAAAAGTATGGTCAACTGCTAGAGTAAATTTACTACCCGAAACAATAGAAATTTTCCAAACACTCTACACCTCAAGCAAAGACTTTTATGAACGAGTTAGTTAGTGGCTTGCTGCTTATAATTCATATTCAAAGGTCAGACAACCAATTCATTGATACTTGCCAGAACAAAGCTATAGTCAAATGATTATTAAACACACATTACTATATTATGACAATATATGAATAATGAAACAAAACAAACTATCATTGTATTAGCATATATACATATTGAACGACTCTCGTTTACAGCAAATGGAGCATAAACATAAATTCCGACATTTTTTTTAAGGGTGCTATAAATAATTCAACCAGAAATCCATGATACATTCTCAGACTCCTCTAGCAAGTGTAGCTCAAAATTTACCAATACTAACACAAAGTTGTAGGGCCAAAAGACCTTCCGTTGTGATCTGCAATATAGCTTCATCTAGCGTTTACAGCCTGTGTCAGCCAAAAACCGAGAGAACGGGTCTGCTGTTATAGGAACTCTCCGAGAATGGAACTGACCGAGCGCAAAGAAAGGCTGGGATTGTTATGGAACTTCTGCAACGTATCGAGTCAGTTGAAAGATTGTTGTAAAAAATTCTTTGTCTCATGCATTACTGAGTATATGTATAAAGTTATAAAAATCGAAGCATATGTATAAAGTCAAAAAAACTCAATGCACGTAGCAGCCGGTAAAGGCTGCTTCGTAACATTAAGTTCACGCCATCCGTGGGACTCGAACCCACGACCACGTGGTTAAAAGCCACGCGCTCTACCAACTGAGCTAGAACGGCTTCTTGGTATCTTTCTGGCTTTCTATCTTGTAATTACTTTTCATTTTCCATCGCCACTTTCATCACAAATCATTACATTATCACCATTAGTAACTAACAACAGCAAAACTAGTTATTGTACGAGGAATAAACATACGTCAGAGCCGAGATATTCGAAAGCTGCCAGAAGGTTTTATAATGAGAATTTTAGAGGGTGTTTGTTTCGGCTTATGGCTTATTTGGTTTTAGGTTTATGTTTCATAAGTTCACTTTTTGTAGCTTATTTTAAAACTTTTCGGCTTAATACACCCTAGTCCATATTTACTTTACTTCTTGAGTTGTCCAATTTGCACTTTACCCAAAATACATAGGGAAATTCGATCGACTTTAACTTATAACACTTACTTGAAATCTTTATTACAAAAATTGATAAAAAGTAGTATGAGTCTGTAAGAAAACCTTTTTTACGTTAAAAGTAAGCAGTAATTGTTATATTTTTCTTAAATTTCGTGTTATTTTTTATTTGGTAACATGATTTGTAAGTTAGTAGCTAATGTTTTATAGTAGGGTTAATAGACAAAGAAGTTACTAAAGTTTGGGAAAATGTTCGACTAAATTACTATAGTTTAAAACGTTACAAACAAGTTACTCAAGTTCACAGGTTTATCAAATGGGTTACTAAAGTTTCAAAAATGTTACACTAAGGTTACTCCCAAGGTGGGCAACCAGTTGATAGCCGGTATCCCAGCTTGAAACATATTCCACCTCAAATAAGTTATTAAAGTTTGAGAAAAAGTTCGCCTAAGTTACTAAAGTTTCAAAACTGTCATCTAAGTTACTCAAGTTCACATGTTTCTTTTTTTTTGTGTGTGTGTGTGTGTGTGTAAAAGTGATACATAATAAAACAAGGTAAAATCTATAGACGTATTAACCGAAAGTGATTCATTATACATAACCAACTAACGAAAATGCCATTATAAACAAAGACATTTGCATGTTTGGTTGTTGGTCCATGCAGTTTAAGCAAATGATGATATCTTCTTACTAATAATAAAAATAATAATAACATCACCCAAAAACACAATAACTCCATTTGTACTTATCAACGTGTATAAATCTTATTAGAAATGAATCAAAGATTTATAATTGAATAGCTCACGGTAAACTATTTATGTTGATGACAAATGAAAACTCTCTTATTAAAACGACTAGTGGCAGTTAGCTTTGCTTAGTTCGTTCCTTTGAGATGGGATCCTATCAACTATAATGTGGGAAACTAGAAGGGGGGTTGAATAGTTTCAACGCTTTTTAATTTAGTTACAAAAGTTTACTTGCAAAAAACTTTGATTCAACCATTGGTGAAAATAAACCACAACAATATGAATCCTACTTAACAATACTACAACACTTAACAATACTACAACAAACACACTACAACTTTTGAAAGTAAGTAATGAATATAAAGAGTAAGAGATGGAAAGATCAAACCGAGACAAAGAGAATTATAGTGGTTCGGTAACAAAGCTTTTCTTCGCCCTACTCCACTCCCCGAGTACCCAACTCGAGAGTTCTAAGCACTATGTCAACAAACTCCTTTCAAGAGGAGAAAACCGTACAACGTCGCTTATCATAATTTCCGACACTAAGCTAAATGTAGAGTACTAATCTAGCTAGTACCAATCTCACTCACGATCTACACGATCCTTGTTAATCACACAACCTACTAGATCCTTACGATCTAGACTTGATCCTCTTGAACAACACACTATCACACAAACTACAAGAGATCTCCAAGATCTCAACACAATCACAATGATCCACACAAGCTATCAAAACAAGACTCAAAACTGCTTGATGTATATCAAGATACAACAAGTATGTAACAAGTGTTACAAGTGCACACTACTATAACTACAACACTTAGTATCTTCTTGATACAATGTGTTATTCTTTTGCACTAGGAGAGGACAGAAGATGATCACTTGGTTGGAAGAAAGGATCACTCTTAAACAAAATAAAACTATCTAAATGATCAAAGGAATGTAAATGTGTTAAAGGAATTAATCACAGAAATTTTTGTGTGAAAAAAAATGCCCAAAAACTGTGAAGTGGGCTGGTATCTATGGGCAGAAAAAATTTGACCGTTATAGTAGGACGGTACCACTAAATACCCTAAATTTAGTGGTACCATGGTACCGTCCCAGACAAGGACGCTCTAAATTTTGTTTTTAGTTGTGAAAGTTTATTTTGGGAAGTTTGGAGCTGTTTTGGAAGGAAAAACAACTGTTGGGATTTTTAAATTTATTTTTTCAATTAAAACATTTCTTTATTATTCAAAAATAATTTGTAAAATGTATTTTTAAAAAAATAATTTGTCACATTAAAAATGTGAAGTTTGAAACACAAATTCACTTCTTTGATCATTTTTCAAGTTGTAAATTTGTTTGTTCATTGATGATCGTGACAGAATATTTACCAAAGGTCTATTTCTATGTTCCTTTTTTACACATATTCTGTCACGATCATCAATGAACAAATTCTTAGAGGTGCGCAAATCATAAGGCTAACACTACCAAAATGTGATGATCGTGACAGAATATTTACCAAAGGTCTATTTCTATCCCTGATAAAATCCATATCCTTTACTTTCCATTCTAATGTTCCTTTTTTACACATATTCTTAGAGGTGCGCAAATCATAGAAACCTGGATATTATTCATCTTTATTTTATATTTTAATCAATTTTTGAATATCGCATATTAGTCTTAAATTCAAGCAAGAATCAATGTGATAGAGATATTACCATCATATTGTCAAGATCAAAATCATATGTAAGATTGAATTTATGTAGGGATCCTATGAAGCTGCATCACATTTTGGTTGAATAAAACATTAGATTTTATCAGGGTAATGTTAGCCTTATGTGCCTAACATTAGCTACCATAGTCTTATATGTTTAGCAAAACTTAGATTGATAAAAACAATGGATGTAATTTTATTAAGAGGGTTGTTTGGGATAGATATTATGCTTGCAAAATAGATCGATTTTTAAATTTGTATAAAAGGTGTTTTTAGAAACGAGTTCCAGCTTGCTTTATTTCTCAAAATTATTATATTGATAATCACTTACTGAAAGTGCTAAGTAGGAGTCTATACCAACACGTATTTGTATCTCAAGTGGTCACCAAAAAGGTCTTAAACATGACTTATTTTTGACAATCAAAATGAAGGTATGGAGGCAGTTAGCGTTGTGATAGCAGTTGGTCCTGGAGTCACTAGCGGCAAAGTTGGAGATATCGTGACCTATGCTCGCTTCCCGGTGTCTGCATACTCTAAAGAACAAATACTTCCTGCAGAAAGAGATGTACCAGTTCCACTTTCTATTGATCCTATTGTAGCAGTTGATGTGATCTTCAAGAGATTGTCAGCTGGGGTTTTATAAGTTCATCGTTGCTTTAAGGTAATCGAAACTAATCTATTAGATTGGAATCAATGGATCACAACCATTTAATAAGCTAAAACTGATATTTAGTAGATGTGGAATATAGTTAGAATCAGTTTAGCTATTCCTAGACAATGGGATCTGATTATCAGTCCTTTAGAAAGGAACACTTATATAGTCAGTTTCTAAACCCGACGCCAAACGCCTCTAAGATGTGAGGTCGGTTGTCCTGTGTACTAAAGTTTTTTGGAGGTGGATCTAGGAATTTGAAGGGTGTAGCACTAAATTATAATGGATGTTAGTGTATTTAGGTTTATTTAATGTTTAGTTAAGTACACCTTAAATTTTAGATACAACTTAGTATTTAGAGAATAAGTTAAATTTTGGGCTTAATTATCACATTTTGGGAACGGTAGAATTTTAGAATTTATCACTCCAAAGAGTCAAACCTTCACAAAGCATGCTATTAGGACTGGGCTCGGTTTAGTTTCCATAACTTCATATGTTCCTTTGATGATACTTATTCTTTGGTATTCCATTACCTGATGTCTATGCCTCATAAGTATATTTGACTTTGTACATTTTCTTAGATGGTTTGAGCTTCACTATGGACTTTGCATATTCAGCAAGACATAACTGTCAAAATGTAGTCTGCGATTTACTCACCATTTTTGGTTGCATACACTGCTTTGTAAAGGCTATCCACTACATTGTACAACAACACCATGGCATATATGGTTGTGTACAAACAACAACAACAACCGCCGGAGTATGAGCTTAAAAAAGCATAATGGTGGTGTAGACAAAAAAAAGTGTATATATCACCATATAGGGCTTATGGAACTTAAAAGCAACATACTATATAATATATACTATAAGCTCATCCATACTTTTGGCAACCAAATTGCTAAAAATAGGAATGTGCCCAGTGCATATACCATGTTGCTATGGAATGCGTTAAACTAGAGCTGATTAACTGCACTTATAAAATACTAATAAGCTAGAACAGACAATACCTGAAAGATAGACTCCCCTTTCAATCCAAGTAGTTTCTCTGAATAGAAGCTTATTGACTTATTGACAAGGCCTCTGCAATAATCTCCATAGCTTAAGTTGCTGACTCGAACGTTTCCAGTTGCAAAAGTTCAGAAAATTGCTTAATATGATTAACCACATTCTGCCAGATAAACATTACAAATCAGAAGCGGGAGAAAAGGAATGTCCATTAATTAACAACACACATGGACACATGTGACAAGTTGGCAACACACACCCCCTTATATATTGTTACGTGCGCGCGCACACACATACGAATCAAAATGAAAATTGTATATAGTATATGATACATAAACACTTTGTAGGCCATCAGATGCTTCAGTAGTAAGGTGTAGAGTTACTGCTAAAACTGTCATATGTCGGACTGAATTCTCAATGGGTTAATACTTAGCATTTCTTTTATATTGAAAGGGTTTTCAAAGTCAAAGAGTAAAGAAAAACCTACTATACAAAGCAACTCCCACAAACAAGATGAAGAATCTTGAGATTTGTGCAGCCGTCCTGCTTTTATGGTCATGATAGAACAAAAGATTAACGAAACTATATATGAGAATTTAACATAGTGTTTGGTATGTCGTAATCAAAGCTGGAATGGAAAAGATTATTACAATGTAATGAATAAATGGTGTTTGTTTACATTTATAGAATGTAATGATTCATTACAAGTAATGACTCATTACACCAAAACCATTCCTTAGGAGTCCCCTATTTTTTTCATTACATCTTGCAATGGAATCAAAATTACATAAAACTCCATAATTAATTAACCACATTAAATAAATTTTCTATCATTAATCGGTATTTTAGTCTTTTTATTATCGATTCCATTACGTCTTATCATACAAACCAAACATGATTAATAAGTACAATGAATCATTACATTACACTCTTCATTCCATTACATCGTTTATTCTATTCAGTTGACATTTCATTCCGTCTTACCAAACAAACCCTAAGTGTTATCATATTTGGTGAAACAGGGTGCGGTAACACTACACAAATTCCTCGGGTGAGCTTATTTAGGTTTGTTATAACTTTTGAATGTATTGTTTCGGATATTTTTTTTAATCATTTTTGCCTTCATTTTGCAGTTTTTGAAGTGGTATGATTGGTGTTACACAATCACATCGTGTGGTTGTGCTAGAAACAGCAAGATGTGTGGCATATGAGCTCGGTCTTGGTCTATATAATTGGTATTATTTTGTGTGGCGTATGTGCTCTTAGTGTTGTCGGGACACTTTTACCTCTTAATTGGAGAGGGCGAAAACTTGACCATATTATTGTTTGACAATACCATTCTAGAGTGTAGTTATACTATTAGTACTGAGTCCCTCTATCATATAAAAAAGTTAATACTTATATTACTAAACTCGCATGATTAAGGTTCATGATATATTCTTAGCGGTTCATGGTATAACCTTAATTCAAGAACTGCTCATATTTTAGATATGATTGCATTTCTTGCTGATGACCCCCCTCAACATGATTTGTATTTTTATAATAATAATAATAATAATAAAAGCATTTGATTAATACTTTAGAGATGCATATAGAGATGCATATAGCTAAGTATAAAATAGTGTAGTATCGAGTCAAATTGGTTATAATCAACATTTTGGTTTTTTAATATTTTCAAGAATACTCTTTATTGTATAATTCAAAATAAAAAACCATAAATAAAACAAAAAAATATTTGTTTTTTAAAAAATAAAAATAAATTATTCAAAAAATTAGAAAAGCGCGGACATTATAACTAGTAATCATATTACAATAAAGACTTAATCACATAAATTGTCACTATGATTGTCGGTTTTTGTAGATTTAATCACTGAACTTTTTTCACCGGGTCCAAAAAGATTTCAAATGGTTACAGATCTAGTCAAATTTTGGCAAACATCAATTACCATTTATGTAATTTTGAAAAACCTCAATGACCATTTATGTAACGAATTTAGATTAGATCCGTAACCATTTAAAACCTCAGTAACTAGACTTGGTAAAAAAAATCAATAACTAAATCTGCAAAAACTGACAAACCATACTAACCATTTATGTAATTAACTTAATAATAAAAGAAGTTGTAGTAATACAAGCCCAACGTGGCTTAACTTGTTGGTTTTTAATATAGTAAAAGTAGAAGCCCAATGTGACATGCAAGGTTTTGTTAGTCGGTTATTAATATGTACATGCACGAGAATATATAAATACAAGGCAGCTAGGGTTAGCTATAGATATTCTTCGATATCTCATTATTAATCGATTCGATCATAAGGTTTCATAACTACACCACGTCCCGTTCAGGTACATAAACTTCAGCATTATCGATCAATGGCGGTCATAGCACATCTTGACCTCTTCGTAAATCCACTTGAATTCACATCAGATAGCTGTCATGTTGACCTCGACGTAAATCCACTTGATTTTATTGACAACGATGATACTGAATCCACATCAGACGATAGTTCAGCTAAATATATTTGTGAAGACTTTAAAGAATTTAAATCACCGTTGAGCAATGGTAGTGATCAAAGAGGTTTCCTCTTCAGAATTGACGACATTGATATGGAAAATTTTCAGAACATGTGCCATGAAGACTTTGAAGAATTTAAATCACCGTTGAGCAAGGGTAGTGATCAAAGAGGTTTCTTCTTCAGAATTGACGACATTGATATGGAAAATCTTCAAATCCGTTGCTCAGTTAACGAAAAGAACATGCGCCATGAAAAAACTATGGAACGGGGAATGAGTTTGCCTTACAAGCGTTCCATAACACCTCTTCCTGAAAAACGTCTACAAAAGTCGTATTCTTAACCACCTCATGTTCACCTAAAGCTACCAGACTATGATGTTATACATGCAACGTTCACGGCTTTTTAGAGACAAAATTATATTTGTTAAAGCGCAACCAACTTTCTACTTCATATCGAGTTAGTAACCATATATGTTAGATTCATTATATTGTTATTTTTGTAATCAATCATCAATTGTAATTTCGATTCGTGAAATTTAATTTTTTTTGGCCTGTTAGATCATTAAGCATGGTACTTGATATCCATATGTATCGTATGATTTCTTCTAATCTATTATTTAGTAAAGATTTTAGGTCACCTCGATCGAGCTACCATGAAGCCGTCGGTGTTGGCTAGTATTTCATCAAAATTTATATACACATGTAACAATGGGTCGATTCAGATCGTCTTTTATTAGAGCGGGTCAAATGGGTAAAAAAAAACATATCAAAATAGAAAACTGGGTCACCAAAAAATACAAGTAGTATACTTTGGGTCAATGTTGTTAATCTACATGTAGTAAAAAATTACTCGTTTTGACCCATTACCTAATCCGCGACTTTTGCCTTCTTAAGAACATATATAGTTAAAAACATAAACAAGAAAAACCGCACCTTTGATACAAGAACAATGTTTTTAGTATGTTCTCCAAGCAATTTCCGAACCTCAACCAAATCAGAACCTTTTCAGACAAAAGACAAAGCAACCATATTAATCTTGTTAGGAACACCCCATTTAAGGATATCTTATTTGTCTTTCTCAGTCAAAGTCGGGAGATCAACAATGACTCCTGCAAGATTGTAAACATTCTTACCATCATCACCATCAGCCGAATCATCCCTAATCTTCCTCTTAGTACTAATACTACTACATTTTTACAGAATCAACAATGCATGATGCAAAATTGCAAACTACACATATACATATGTACAAGCATGCATAATCACATACCCTCAAACCAAAATGGGAGATAAATACTTTGAACTTGTACGGGGAAAAAATAGATGTAAGAAAAGATAATTCATTTATGAGATCAAATCATTATTCACAAAAAAGACTTCACAGAGAATGTGGAAACGATTGATCCACCAAATCATATGACCCCAGATTAGTATCATCAATGCAAAAAAGTGAAATCATCAAGAGCTGTTAGAACTACAGTGCAGACATAGTTAACAGCAAACCAAAGTGATCACTAGGCAAAACAGGTAGCTCCAGATCAGGTTTGCCTTTCTTCGCCTTCATATATGTTACTTCTGGTATACGTTCAGTCCCAACCATATCAATACTTTCAGCTTTGAAATCACGCAAACTGATCAAGAATCGGTCAAGGCGTTTTTGCAGTTTCCAATTAGCAGACAGCATCGGGTTTGCCTTTGTGTCATAAGTCCAGCCGATTTCTTTAGGTTTTAGTTCAGCCCAAGCGTCAATCCATCCATCTGGCAGTGGAAACTCGCCATCCAATTTGTCGTCCCAATTCATATCACCACAAAAGATTGCGTTTGGGTTTTTCTTGAGAAAGTCAACAGCTTCGTTTGCTTGTCTGACACGTTCTTTACTATACATTTGGTCCCATTTTGGTGGGCCAGGGCAGGGGCTCTCGAGATGAGATGTAGCTACCACTAAAGGAGTGTCGCCTTGGGTTGAAACCTCTGCAATGCATAACTCTCTTCCCATTGCAGAATAACTGAACTGCTTACATCCAAAGGATTTCACAGGCAATTTGCTAAGCTGCAAATTCCATTAGATTATGTCAAAAACATGATTTTTATTTTATAAACAACATAGTTGTAAAATTCAAGAAAAATAAGATCATTTAGATACATTTAGATGCATTTATACCATTAATCAACTTTAAATTTTACCCCTATTCAGTGAAGACAGCATAAAAAAAACCTTATAAAATGGATCCAAAGTTTGTCATGAGAGTAAAAGAGGGAATATGATACTTATTAATTAGCAACATTTCAACAAATAACATGTTAGTATCTTATTAAGAATGAATAATCTTCAAAATTAGTATGCAAGCATATAATTCATTAATTTGAGAGAGTTTAAAAATAACCACACAAAATATATGAGTGGTGATGGTGTGGTACCTGCATGCAAAAGTATGGCCTAGTCATCGCCTTATCAAAAGAAAGTGAGCACTTATACGACTTCCACCAATTGGTTCGTTGAAAAATGGAATAGATGTCACGAGTGACTTCCTACGATATAAACATGATCACGTTAACACAAATTAAAAGCATCCATCCACCCATGAAAGTTTCAACGTTTGATTCAACGCATAGTTTATCTTTAATCAAGGTTATATACCAAAATTTCCGGAATCAAAGACTTGTGTTGTCGTACTATAATACATGATTCAATCTTTACAATACCTGCAAACATATGATGTCTGGGGAATGCAACTGAATAATATCACCAATGGCTCTCATTCGTATACGAAGCTCGATATTCTCTGCAAACCAAACATTGTAACTCAAAATCTTCAATGTCCTCAAATCATCTTTTGCTCGAGTTTCATCTGCAAACAATTCATCAACATTATTGTATGACACCACATCATGCAATCATCAGAACAAGACAGTTACACAAAACTTGTACTGTATTCAAGAATGAATCCATATCAGCGGACAGATGAGTGACAAGCAATAAAAAAGCTTTAAACTTTCAAACTCACCAGAGCCAATCAGCGTTTTACCAGCAGATTTAATGTCACGAGAACCTCCAAAATCAAAAGCATCATCATCAATTATAACTGCATTTACATATATTTACCAATTAAACAAAACTATATCGCTAAACAATGAAATAATCACATCAATGATCAATCCCATTAATAATAAGACAATGCATTTTCAAAGTGATTATTTCCTAATTCCTAATAATAAGTTTTCGAGTGTTTGACTAACCTACTTCTAAATATGTGTTAGTCGCAATGCATCTAAACTACACATTTGCTACAAAAAGACAGCCAAAAGCCCAAAAACAATACAATATCTATAACAAAGAGCAATATCATTCACTCACCAACATCAACCGCCTTTTTGTTACTCGATTTAACCCCACGAGACACGCCTAAATCAACAACTATATCATCAACATCATCCCCAATCTTCCTCTTATTAGTACACTTCTGTAACAAAGGCAAAAACACATTCCCAACACCCTTTGAACCCAACTCCAATTCCTGATCATCAAGATTCAAATTCGACGAAAACGACGAGTTTCGAGTCCCACAAATCTCACAACTTGACAGTTTATAAGGGTTTAAAAAAGTACAAGCTTTACAAGACCATTTTTCAAGATTCGAAGTGGGTTTGGAAGATGATGAAAATTGTGAAGTGGGTTTTGAATTTGAGCAGATTTGGCAAATGGGATTGAGAGAATTTGGGTTTATGAATGTGCAACTTGAACATGTCCATGAAGAAGACATTGATTTAGGGTTTTTGTGGGGTTTTTGAAAAGAGGAATGAAAGGGTTGTTTTGGTTGTGATGAATGAAAGTGCGAATTTGAAAGATAACATTTGCCCGCGTATGGCCTACTCTTACTAGGATTTTGATAGGTGCAAAGATAAAAGCCTTGTTGCATGATACTCCTATTTAACAGGTATCCGCACAAAGCGATTGTGTATCTCGATAAATAATTGTACATGTGAACTTGTGGTTTGGGTATGACCCCTAATGCAACATTTATAAATTTAATTTGTAGTCATTGCGAGAACAAAAAGTCTATGGGTTTGATGTGTTCTATCTAGGTGTAAGATTTCTATCACGTTTTAATATTTATAGATCCCGATTAACCAATAGACTAACACTTACGGGCAGTGTACCCGACCAATGTAGCTAGTGAATGTAAGAACGGGTCTTTCGCAAGAAGTGAGTGAACTAAAGGTATTCAAATAGAGTGTTGATATGCACATCATACTTTTTGATTCTTTCATCACTAAATCACACTAGTGATGCACACAGTACAACATCGCTATGCTTGATCTAACTGGTTCATGGCCGAAATAGCTTTTTCTTAGCCGGATCTAACTGGTTCTTGGCCAGAATAGCCGGTTCTTAGCCTGATCTAACTGATTTCTGCCCGGAATAGACGGTTCTTACCCGGATCTAACTGGTTCTTAGCCGGAATAGCTAGTTCTTAGCCTGATTTAACCTAGTCTTGGCCGGAATAACCGGTTCTTAGCCGGATTTAACTGGTTCTTGGCCAGAATAACCGGTTCTTAGCCTGATCTTACTGGATCTTGGTCGGAATAGCCGATTGTTACCCAAATCTTACTGGCTCTTAGCCAGAATATCCGGTTCTTAACTTGATCTAACTAGTTCTTGACCGGAATAGCCGGTTCTTACCCAAATCTAACTAGTTCTTCGTCGCAATAGCTGATTCTTAGCGGATCAAACTGGTTCCTTGGCCAGAATAGCCGGTTTTTTGGCCTGATCTAATTGATTCCTGGCCGGGATAGTCGGTTCTTAGCCGGATCTAACTGGTTCTTAGCCGGAATAGCCAGTTCTTAGCCTGATATAACCTGATCTTGGCCGGAATAACCGGTTCTTAGCCGGATCTAACTAGTTCTTGGCCGGAATAACCGATTCTTAGCCTGATCTAACCGGTTCTTGGCTGGAATAGCCGGTTCTTACCCGAATCTAACTGGTTCTTAACTGGAATAGCCATTTCTTAGCCAGATATAACCTGGACTTGGTCGGAATAACCAGTTCTTAGCCGGATCTAACTACTGGTTCTTGGCCAGAATAACCAATTCTTAGCCTGAGCTAACTGGTTCCTGGCCAGAATTGCCGGTTCTTAGATTTATCTAACCGGTTCTTAGCCGGAATAGCCAGTTCTTAGCCTGATATAACCTGGTTTTGGCCGGAATAACTAGTTCTTAGCCAGATCTAACTGGTTATTGGCCAGATCTAACTCGTTCTTAGCCTGATCTAACTGGTTCTTGGTAAGAATAGCCGGTTTTTACCCGAGTCTAACTGGCTCTTAGCCAGAATAGCCTGTTCTTAGCCTAAACTAACTGGGTATTGGCCGAAATAGGCAGTTGTTAGCCAAATCTAACTGGTTTTTGGCCGGAATAGCTTGTTATTAACTTGTTCTAACTCGTTCTTTGCTGAAACTGTTGGTTCTTAACCTAATCAAATTGGTCCTTAGCCAAAATATCCTGTTCTAAGCTTGATCTAACTGGTTCTTGGCCACAATAGCCGGTTCTTAGCCGGATCTAACTAGTTCTTAGCCGGAATAGCCAGTTCTTAGCATGATATAACCTGGCCTTGGCTGGAATAACCGGTTCTTAGCCAAATCTAATTGGTTCTTGGCCTAATCTAACTGTTTCTTAGCCTGACCTAAATGATTCTTATTAGTACACTTCTGTAACAAAGGCAAAAACACATTCCCAACACCCTTTGAACCCGATTCCAATTCCTGATCATCAAGATTCAAATTCGACGAAAACGACGAGTTTCGAGTCCAACAAATCTCACAACTTGACAGTTTATAAGGGTTTAAAAAAGTACAAGCTTTACAAGACCATTTTTCAAGATTCGAAGTGGGTTTTGAAGATGATGAAAATTGTGAAGTGGGTTTTGAATTTGAGCAGATTTGGCAAGTGGGTTTGAGAGAATTTGGGTTTATGAATGTGCAACTTGAACATGTCCATGAAGAAGACATTGATTTAGGGTTTTTTTGGGGTTTTTGAAAAGAGGAATGAAAGGGTTGTTTTGGTTGTGATGAATGAAAGTGCGAATTTGAAAGATAACATTTGCCCTCGTATGGCCTACTCTTACTAGGATTTTGATAGGTGCAAAGATAAAAGCCTTGTTGCATGATACTCCTATTTAAAAGGTATTCGCACAAAGCGATTGTGTATCTCGATAAATGATTGTACATGCGAACTTGTGGTTTGGGTATGACCCCTAATGCAACATTTACAAATTCAATTTGTAGTCATTGCGAGAACAAAAAGTCTATGGGTTTGATGTGTTCTATCTAGGTGTAAGATTTCTATCACGTTTTAATATTTATAGATCCCGATTAACCAATAGACTAACACTTACGGGCAGTGTACCCGACCAATGTAGCTAGTGAATGTAAGAACGGGTCTTTCGCAAGAAGTGAGTGAACTAAAGCTAAACTAAAGGTATTCAAATAGAGTGTTGATATGCACATCATACTTTTTGATTCTTTCATCACTAAATCACACTAGTGATGCACACAGTACAACATCGCTATGCTTGATCTAACTGGTTCATGGCCGAAATAGCTTTTTCTTAGCCGGATCTAACTGGTTCTTGGCCAGAATAACCGGTTCTTAGCCTGATCTAACTGATTTTTGCCCGGAATAGACGGTTCTTACCCGGATCTAACTGGTTCTTAGCCGGAATAGCTAGTTCTTAGCCTGATTTAACCTAGTCTTGGCCGGAATAACCGGTTCTTAGCCGGATTTAACTGGTTCTTGGCCAGAATAACCGGTTCTTAGCCTGATCTTACTGGATCTTGGCCGGAATAGCCGATTGTTACCCAAATCTTACTGGCTCTTAGCCAGAATATCCGGTTCTTAACTTGATCTAACTAGTTCTTGACCGGAATAGCCGGTTCTTACCCAAATCTAACTAGTTCTTCGTCGCAATAGCTGATTCTTAGCGGATCAAACTGGTTCCTTGGCCAGAATAGCCGGTTTTTTGGCCTGATCTAATTGATTCCTGGCCGGGAAAGCCGGTTCTTAGCCGGATCTAACTGGTTCTTAGCCGGAATAGCCAGTTCTTAGCCTTATATAACCTGATCTTGGCCGGAATAACCGGTTCTTAGCCGGATCTAACTAGTTTTTGGCCGGAATAACCGATTCTTAGCCTGATCTAACCGGTTCTTGGCCGGAATAGCCGGTTCTTACCCGAATCTAACTGGTTCTTAGCTGGAATAGCCATTTCTTAGCCAGATATAACCTGGACTTGGTCGGAATAACCAGTTCTTAGCCGGATCTAACTACTGGTTCTTGGCCAGAATAACAATTCTTAGCCTGAGCTAACTGGTTCCTGGCCAGAATTGCCGGTTCTTAGCCGGAATAGCCAGTTCTTAGCCTGATATAACCTGGTTTTGGCCGGAATAACTAGTTCTTAGCCAGATCTAACTGGTTATTGGCCAGATCTAACTCCTTCTTAGCATGATCTAACTGGTTCTGGGTAAGAATAGCCGGTTTTTACCCGAGTCTAACTGGCTCTTAGCCAGAATAACCTGTTCTTAGCCTAAACTAACTGGGTATTGGCCGAAATAGGCAGTTGTTAGCCAAATCTAACTGGTTTTTGGCCGGAATAGCCTGTTATTAACTTGTTCTAACTCGTTCTTTGCTGAAACTGTTGGTTCTTAACCTGATCAAATTGGTCCTTAGCCAAAATATCCTGTTCTAAGCTTGATCTAACTGGTTCTTGGCCACAATAGCCGGTTCTTAGCCGGATCTAACTAGTTCTTAGCCGGAATAGCCAGTTCTTAGCATGATATAACCTGGCCTTGGCCGGAATAACCGGTTATTAGCCAAATCTAATTGGTTCTTGGCCTAATCTAACTGTTTCTTAGCCTGACCTAAATGATTCTTATTAGTACACTTCTGTAACAAAGGCAAAAACACACTCCCAACACCCTTTGAACCCGATTCCAATTCCTGATCATCAAGATTCAAATTTGACGAAAACGACGAGTTTCGAGTCCCGCAAATCTCACAACTTGACATTTTATAAGGGTTTAAAAAAGTACAAGCTTTACAAGACCATTTTTCAAGATTCGAAGTGGGTTTTGAAGATGATGAAAATTGTGAAGTGGGTTTTGAATTTGAGCAGATTTGGCAAGTGGGTTTGAGAGAATTTGGGTTTATGAATGTGCAACTTGAACATGACCCTGAAGAAGACATTGAATTAGGGTTTTTGTGGGGTTTTTGAAAAGAGGGAATGAAAGGGTTGTTTTGGTTGTGATGAATGAAAGTGCGAATTTGAAAGATAACATTTGCCCGCGTATGGCCTACTCTTACTAGGATTTTGATAGGTGCAAAGATAAAAGCCTTGTTGCATGATACTCCTTTTTATCAGCTATCCGCACAAAGCGATTGTGTATCTCGATAAATAATTGTACATGTGAACTTTTGGTTTGGGCATGACCCCTAATGCAACCTTTACAAATTCAATTTGTAGTCATTGCGAGAACAAAAAGTCTATGGGTTTGATGTGTTCTATCTAGGTGTAAGATTTCTATCACGTTTTAATATTTATAGAACCCGATTAACCAATAGACTAACACTTACGGGCAGTGTACCCGACCAATGTAGCTAGTGAATGTAAGCACGGGTCTTTCGCAAGAAGTGAGTGAACTAAAGCTAAACTAAAGGTATTCTAATAGAGTGTTGATATGCACATCACACTTTTTGATTCTTTCACCACTAAATCACACTAGTGATGCACACAGTACAACATCGTTATGCTTGATCTAACTGGTTCATGGCCGAAATAGCTTGTTCTTAGCCAGATCTAACTGGTTCTTGGCCAGAATAGCCGGTTCTTAGGCTGATCTAACTGGTTCCTGCTCGGAATAGCCGATTCTTACCCGGGTCTAACTGGTTCTTAGCCGGAATAGCCAGTTCTTATCCTGATTTAACCTAGTCTTGGCCAGAATAACCGGTTCTTAGCCGGATCTAACTGGTTCTTGGCCAGAATAACCGGTTCTTAGCCTGATCTTACTGGATCTTGGCCGGAATAGCCGATTCTTACCCAAATCTTACTGGCTCTTAGCCAGAATATCCGGTTCTTAACTTGATCTAACTAGTTCTTGACCGGAATAGCCGGTTCTTACCCAAATCTAACTAGTTCTTCGTCGCAATAGCTGATTCTTAGCGGATCAAACTGGTTCCTTGGCCAGAATAGCCGGTTTTTTGGCCTGATCTAATTGATTCCTGGCCGGGATAGCCGGTTCTTAGCCGGATCTAACTGGTTCTTAGCCGGAATAGCCAGTTCTTAGCCTGATATAACCTGATCTTGGCCGGAATAACCGGTTCTTAGCCGGATCTAACTAGTTCTTGGCCAGAATAACCGATTCTTAGCCTGATCTAACCGGTTCTTGGCCTGAATAGCCGGTTCTTACCCGAATCTAACTGGTTCTTAGCTGGAATAGCCATTTCTTAGCCAGATATAACATGGACTTGGTCGGAATAACCAGTTCTTAGCCGGATCTAACTACTGGTTCTTGGCCAGAATAACCAGTTCTTAGCCTGAGCTAACTGGTTCCTGGCCAGAATTGCCGGTTCTTAGCTTTATCTAACCGGTTCTTAGCCGGAATAGCCGGTTCTTAGCCTGATATAACCTGGTTTTGGCCGGAATAACCAGATCTAACTGGTTATTAGCCAGATCTTACTCGTTCTTAGCTTGATCTAACTGGTTCTTGGTAAGAATAGCCGGTTTTTACCCGAGTCTAACTGGCTCTTAGCCAGAATAGCCTGTTCTTAGCCTAAAATAACTGGGTATTGGCCGAAATAGGCAGTTGTTAGCCGAATCTAACTGGTTTTTGGCCAGAATAGTCGGTTCTTAAGTTGTTCTAACTCGTTCTTTGCTGAAACTGTTGGTTCTTAACCTGATCAAACTGGTCCTTAGCCAAAATATCCTGTTCTAAGCTTGATCTAACTGGTTCTTGGCCACAATAGCCGGTTCTTAGCCGGATCTAACTAGTTCTTAGCCGGAATAGCCAGTTCTTAGCATGATATAACCTGGCCTTGGCCGGAATAACCGGTTCTTAGCCAAATCTAACTGGTTCTTGGCCTGATCTAACTGTTTCTTAGCCTGACCTAAATGATTCTTAGCCGGAATAGCCGGTTCTTACCCGAATCTAACTGGTTCTTAGCCTGAATAACATGTTCTTAGCCTAAACTAACTGGGTATTGGCTGAATAACGTGTTCTTAGCCTAAACTAACTAGGCATTAGACTTGGACTTTTAATCTGTTTTATGTATCGTTTGTGTGGCCCTCGGTTCCTCGAAATCGGGGTGTTACAATTATATAATACAAAAGAAAGTAATAACTATCAAAGTCGAAAAAGAAAGACTTCAAAAACTCAAAACAAGACAATTATTTTGGGACGACAGGAGTACTACTTTGGTGACCCTATAGACAACTGAAGGTGTTTAGATTGGCGTCACAAAAATATATATTCAATTTTTTTTTTTTTTTTTAGATATTATTAATTTTAGTAATGTGTGAAAAAAATTAGTTTAAATATTATTAATTGTAGTAAGGTGTGAAAAAAAATTTGAGAACTTAGATAATGCATCAACAATATTGATAGTATATTTTTGCATTTAACACCATAATTGATGACACGCCAACAACAAAATGTGCTAATCTCAATAATTTGTGTGAAGCAAATGGAGTAAGGTATATAATTAAGTAAAATTTTGTTTCTTTGATTGATGTGGGACTGCAAACTCAATTTTTTTTTTTTTTTTTAGAAAATGTATGACCCATAATTTGGTTCCTTTGCAAGCTACACTATACAAGTGCCTAGCCTTGTTAACTCCATTTGTTTTTAGGTAGCGATCTGAGCGAATTTTCCATGTGATAAAGCAACATGTGCAATGCAAAAAGAATCACGTTTTTCAACAACAAATTGCCACTCTCTTACACTTATACAAAAGAGCGAGCAAAGAACTAGAGTAAATACAAGAAGATTACACAATCATACATACGATACAAGAAGAAATCGAATTGTTAACCAATCAGCCGAAAAGGGGTTAAGCTTCTAAATCCTGTAAAGAATTCAAGAGTACGAAAGCATTTTGATTTCTTCGCACATAATCTCTTTTATCGGTTATATAAACAATTCATTTACTATGGGTCTAACTTTAATGTGTGTGACCTAATAGAACAAAAATAGACGTTAGACTCAAACCGTATAAATTTTTCATAAATAATGTTGTATTATTTATGGGTTATATTAACAATCAATTTATTATGTGTATAGAACAAATAGCATGAGTATCTCTATTACATATTATATACACATGCCATTAATTTACAAAAGCTAGTTATCGAACAAGGTAGCTACATATAGACAACTAAAGTTGCCTAGATTGGCGTTAAATATCATAAATTGTAGTAAGGTGTGAAAAAAAAGTTTGAGAACTTGCATTATTCGTTGTTGATATTATTCCACGGATGTTAATAAATTTTTACATTTAAACCCATCACTGATAATATACCAACAACAAATGTGCTAATCACAACTAACGTGAAGGATATTTAGGAAGGTATATAACCAAGTAAATCTTAGTTTTTTTGGCCAATGTGGGACTGCAAACTTACTTTTAAAAAAAAATGACTGCTAGTTTGGCTTCTTCGCAAGCTACATGATACAACTGGATGGCCTTTCTAACTTTATTGAATTTCTATAGGTAGCGATCTGAATTAATTTTTCTTGTGATAAAGCAACATGTGCTATGCTAAATGAATCACCTTTTTCAATTGCAAACTGCCACTCTCTTACACTTATACAAACTTTTTCAAATGTACCGTTTTGGTACGTGTACTATTTATTGTTCCACTTAATGTTGTGTACTTTCATGTTTTGTTCCATTTTGCACATTTTGATGACGTGTCACATTATAATGGTGACACATGTCAAACTTTCAACTGTAACACGTCATCAAAATGTGCAAAATGGAACAAAACATGAAATTACACAAAATTAAGTGGAACAATAAATAGTACACGTACCAAAACGATACATTTAAAAAAATACGCAACTATTTTATAACCTAAACCCTAGTTTAAAACCACGTAAGATATTGTCTTTAGATGCGAGAATGACTAAAATTTTGCAGTGGATCGCAACTTTATTACTGTAAATGTTGTTTGTTAACAAGCAACGAGATCTCATCAGTTATGAGTAGGAGAAAATGATTTCGACACCATTTGTTATATTAGATCCGATATCAAATTGCGACGATTGTAGTTCGTATCTCATTCTAGTTTTGTAAGTTTTGCTTAGTTGTCTATATGGAATATTTAAACACTTGCCACATCTAGTTATAAAACATCATCTAAGATATGATGATGATCCAAAGTTGTCTCAATCGAGTTGTACATTTTCAAAATAAAATACTTAATAGGGTGGATATTAATATCTTCACTTATGGTATAAATATATAAAACACGATTTTCTATCACCAATTGTAGTCCAATGGTTTAATATTGAGAATCAAACCTAAGTGTCGCACGTTCGAAGTTGGTATCATCCGTGCAAAAAATCTTGGCATCTTACGTATGTGGACTTAAAGTGTGTGATTCAATTAAACAATAACATATTCAAAACACGTAACATGTATTGTACAATCTAGTTTAAAATTTTGACAATTTTCTAATTGATTTGAGTTCAGGTCATTAATCCTTGGGTTATGGTATAGAAAAGTTACTAAAATTTCTAAAAATTTGTCATAAGTTACTATAGTTTCATTATGTTCATTTAAGTTACTCAACTTTCGGGAGCATACACTTCGATAAATTCAGTGTTAATCTGAGTAACCTGAACATATATTTTTTGATAAGTTCAGTAACCTGAGTGAACAGATTGTCAAAGTTTAGTAACCTGAATGTATACTTTTATAAGTTCAGTAACCTGAGTGAACAAAGTTTTAAAGTTCAGTAACCTGGATGAACAAAATGAAACTATAGTAACTTAGGAAAAAAAAATAAAAAACTTTAGTAACTTTTCTGTACCATAACCCTTAATCCTTTAGAGCCTTACATAAAACTATAAAATGAAAATATATCACCAACTATAACAATAATAACAACCATAGTAATAACAGTAACACTAGTGATGACATGATAACCAAAATATGACACTAAACTTAACATGTAAATTGTACTTATCACATCCTTATCGGTCCCGGATATGATCTTGTCCATCCGATCAAAACCAAACCTTATCGTTCGGATTACACGTAATGAATATTTTCATCGTCATGTTAAATGTTTATAAAATGAATCAAGAATGATAAGCCTTAAAAAATGTTATTACACGTTGACGTAACTTTTTAAACAAGCTAATTAGTCGTATGAGTAGACATGATGCATTGGTTAAGAACCGAATGAAGAACATTGATATCTTATGAATTAATCGGGGAAAAATGTTTTCGACTTAATATGTTATGTAAGATTTAACTACTCATAGGTGGCCTAATGGCAAAAGGTCTCTGAGTATCACGTTAAATGGGTGATCAATTTTAATTAAGTAATTGCATTCACTCTTATATAAGGATTCCAACCAATTTACATGTACTCATATAGCAGCATGTAACCTAAATTATCAATCAAACTTTGGTCTTACACTTGCAGTAAAAGAGCTATCTCGATTTCTTGAAGTGTTTCTCTTTACAAACGCCACCCTGACCAAGCAAAATGGTTAGTTTTTTATAAGGTGCTTGTAATCGATGATTAATGTTTCTAGTAGCATAAACCTATAAGCAGAATAACAGTTCGTATAAATGCATGTACCCATATCATTCATGGATTAGTAGTTAAAGTTATCGATTATTTAATGAATAAACTGAAAGTCACGCTTAAGGATGTGTTTAAATTCCTTTAATTTCTTCTTTCAATCTTTTGTGTCAACCACTTCAATATTTTATCCCACATTGCTTAAATAAAGAGAATGTTGTTAGTCTAAATACAATCGTGCATATGAGCAACATGTTATTAGAATAATGTTATGTTTACAAAAGACTCATTGAGCTTCTTGAAACAAAAAGATTTAGGTTGTTCGATGGATTATTTGAAAACTTACATAAATTCTAAACATTTTTGTTTTGTTTAATTTAACTAGCAAAGATGCATATTTTTTTTTTGTTTTATTTAAATTAATTAGCAAAGATGCATATTTTTATGGAAGCCATTTTTACTTGGGCAAATCACTTGAAAATGTAGTTAACTTGCCAATTTTTATGGTTGTATGTATCTATCTTTTTTTTTTTCACATTCTATCACTAAACCTCCATCGTTAGTCCTTTCTGTGTACCCGTTACCAAAAAACCCTGCATCGTTAGTCCTTTATACTAACGACCGTTAATAAATAACTTAAAATTTGGTTATCTTACGCTAAACTTGCATCGTTGGTCCTTTATACTAACGATCGTTAAAAAATAACTTAAAATTTGATTTTTTTACGTTGCCGTCCGTTTTTTTCACGTTTTCGTTCGTTTTAACACGTTTTCGTCTGTTTTTTTCACGTTTTCATCCCTTTTTACACGTTTCATTCGTTTTTAAACGTTTTCGTCCGTTTTTTCACGTTTTCATCCGTTGTTACACGTTTTCGTCCGTTTTTGCACATTTTCGTCTGTATTTACAGGTTTTCGTCCATTTTTTCACGTTTTCATCCGTTTCTACACGTTTTCGTTTGTTTTAACACGTTTTTGTCTGTTTTTCACGTTTTCATTCGTTTTTACACGTTTTCATTCGTTTTTGCACGTTTTCGTTTGTATTTACACGTTTTCGTCCGTTTTAACACATTTTCGTCCATTTTTTCACGTTTTTACACGTTTTCATTTTTTTCATGTTTTCAGTATTTACACGTTTTCTTCCGTTTTAACACGTTTTCGTCAATTTTTTCACGTTTTCATCCGTTTCGACCTGTTTTCATTCGTTTTACACATTTTCGTCCGTTTTTGCACGTTTTCGTTCATTTTTGCACGTTTTCGTATGTTTTTTAGTGCTTTCATACATTTTTGCACGTTTTGTTGCATTTTTTGACGTTTCATAATCAACGAGCAAGTGATCCTAACCGCGACCTAAGTAAATAAGTCATTTTAGGAAAATGCAATATGTACTAGACGCATATAAGTTTTACAAAGTTTAATCATCTTTATACATTTGCACTGAGGTTTTAATAAGTTTAAGTTAAATAAAAATAGCCAAAGTTGTGTTTCTAATAGAGAAAACTCTAAAAACAAAAATATAATGTTTCTAATTGAAATAAAGTCCAACTTAAAATGGGCGCAAATACTTCGTTCCTAACTCGTTTTTATCCATTAAACTCTCTAAACAAAGATAGACAAACCTTAAACTCTAACATCTCAGTTGTCCAATTCTTAAACTCATTAATGGTTAAAACTTGTCCTGTCTAGTTAACTTTTAGTGCTCTAATAGGCCGGGCTTATTAGACGAAAATAATTTGAACTATCCTTTTGTTACATGCATCGACTTAAAAACAAAGATAGAAGTATACGTGTGGGCCAAGTTGGTTTAGAAGGGTTAGCCATGCAATCTTGGCTATTTATATTCTCCAAAACATGCAATCCGACTACTTATAAATGCAGCGGATAAAATTAACGTGTATTAAATGCAAAATATATTTTAAAAAAGAAAGTTTGTGTCTAATGAACACGTTTAAGCGATGCCCTCAAAGCATTAGTTAGACAAACCCAACATTAATAATAATAATAATAATAATAATAATAATAATAATAAAAGTTATGGAAACAAGAAAAAGTCAACTTGGCACTATTAACTTTTTCTCGTGAGTCGGTTAAGTTGTAGACGCGAATAAATACAAGGAGGGAATGGACATTCTTGTTCGATATATCGAACGTAATCGTTTTCTTCTGCAAGTCTAAGCTACCTATCCAACTCGAGTTTCGCAAGCAAGTCGATCTTGATTTAATTTGTACTCCTCTCGGTGAACTCTCTATTCTATTCTCGCGCTCTTGCTTTGTCAAATAACTGAGTATTCGAGCTACAGTAAGAGCATATATAAACCCTTCCAACGTACACATTATCAATGGCAAATAAAGCCAAAAAGGCTGGAACAGATTTGAGTTTGTCCAAGAGGTCTCGAGCACTGAAATCAGCTCATATTATTAGTACTCCTAAAACTGAAAACAAGTCAAAGGTTGATCCATCAAATGGTTCATCCAAGTACCGTAGTAGAAGGAACATCAGTCCCATAAACACGAAGCCGGCCACTGACCCCTCCACCGTTTTGTCTCCGTTATCGTCCATCTGTTCTTCTCCTGCTAGAAGTTTGCGCAGTGCCACATCGACCACAAGATCATCAATAAGAAAGATCAATGGTTCAGGTCTTCGAATGCCATCTCCAAAGATCGGATTCTTTGATAAGGTATTTAATGTCGTCATTCTGGTTTTTCTGTTTCCTTATTCTACAGTACTAAACATGTTACTAATATCTGTTGCTGTTAAATTTTCATTCACAGAAGCAGCCGCCTATCGTCAGAGGAAATACTTCAAAAGTTCGACAAGCACACAAAGAGATCTCAAAGAACATAACCAGCATAGAGAAAAAGAGTATGAAAGAAGACACTAGGGTCAGAAATCAACCGATTTACTCAAAGCGTCGTCAACTTTCAGTCAAGAAAAGCTTAGATTGGGACAATGCCTTCTTTACAAATGAAGGTACGTAATTGTTGATTTATGTGTCTGGTTGATGTTTTTGTATATTTTTTTTATTTCTTTTGAATAAGCAATGCCTAGCTTAAAATATGATCACAAAAATCGAGCTAATCTGTGAATAATCGACTTAAGGGTTGTGTATGCATTACAAGTACCCTCCGACTTTTAACCCGCTTAACCCATTCAGCCCATATGACAGATCATCTTCTCAGTAGTTTATATATAAAGCGTAGGAGATTATAACGACCCAAATCGACTCGTTTAAAAGTTAATAGGTTGGAAGGGCTCATGTAATGTCTCTTTAAATATGTCACATGTATGATCACTTTACTGAAAAATGTTCAAGTTTCAGTTTCCAAATGTCAAGCGCTGTTTTTCTAAGCTGAATGACTGCTAATTTTTTTTTGATACATGTATTAATGGAGAAATCTTTTGTGACATATTCAGGTCTATTAAATACTGAAGAAATGTGTGTGATAAACAGAGGCTTCACAAAAGCTTATTCCAATCAAGAATCTTTTGGAAGTCGAAAAGACGTACCTTCACATGTACAATCTGAATCAGTAGACTCAAGAAGACTGAGCATCTTGCGTAAAAGCGTAGATTGGGATACTGCCTTTCCTGGTGAAGGTTTGTTGAATCCTGAAGAGTTGTTTAAGGTAAATAAAGGCTTCAAGAAAGCTAAATCCAGTCAATATTCAACTAAAAGTCAAGATGCCACAAGATCACCATTAAATTATCAGTGCCTAACTCGGCACCCTGCTTGTCATAATTCCAAGGAAATAAAGTTTACAAGTCAAGATGCCACAAGATCATCAACAAGAAATGTCATGCCTTCAGGCCTTAGAATGCCATCTCCTCGGATCGGATTCTTTGATGATTGACTTCTAAGTTTGTACTTTGAAACAAGGAGAAAGTGTAATTATTTAGTAGAGTTTAGAGTTTTAAATTATTGTCATTGATGTTACTAAATCATCTTCTTTGTGACCCACTTTGACCCGTTGAAGGCTTGTGCTTTATCCACTGTTTGACCAACTGTGAATCTCATTTAGCTATTTAAATAGTTTGGATTGTGGTTCGCTTAGACAGATCATGCCGTTTAGTCAGGAAGAAAATGATTGATCTAATAAGCCTACAAACTTTGAACTTCCCAGCAAGAATATTACTATTATCACCCATCTTCCAAACAACAACGCGCAAAAAGTATACAAAAGAACACCAGAAACAAAAAATATACAAAGCTGAGATACAACTAACCTGCACCATCCACCATGAGATGAAGACTAGCAGGCTTTGAAATCCAAGCTCTCGACTGACATTGACCCTTAGAACACCGGTTAGAAATCCATAAAAGGGATCTAGACTGACTGAGGGCGAAAACATCGCTATGCACAACAAATTTATCTGCAGCTTTAGAATGAACCATTTTGTTTCCTCGCATCTATACAGGCCACATTGTAACGAATTGAAACAAACACTTGAAACACTGAAAATGAGCTTGGATAGAATGACAGAAGGAACCCTTTATCAAACCACTATATGTAAATGTATAAACGGGGATTTAAGTGAAAGTACGCCGTGCATTAAATCCTAAGACAAACAAATAAATGGAAGAACTAAATATCTAACACACAGCATGTGTTATTGAGGATTTTTGTGTCTAAAAATAGTAATCAAATGTAAGTGTTGATTTGTATATTCTGTATTTATGCAACTTTGAATTTGTTCAACACGAATCTCTTTCTTTTCTCCCTCGAAGAAAAGACTTCACCATTGCTGATTACCAAGAGCCAGTTGACGTATATAACCTGCTGTGAAACACCTTGATCCAAACCAACCTTGCGGTCCCTTTGGCTCTTTAGGAACCATTCGTTCTTGCTGGTGACTGGTACAAAAGAGGCCACCAGGTTAGCTCCTAAAACTCAACTTCGACTTTTCCTAGTCAAACCTTCTAATATGAAAATGTGAACTGAAGCGAGTTTTACAGTGAATATAACATGTAAATCTTTCCATGTGTAGCGCTTTTATGCGAATATAACGTGTATGTCAAACCTTCGACTTTTATTGCGGTCTTGCAAAATGAAGTCCGACTCTCTATAGTTAAAGAGCTGCTCAGCATGTACTCTTGGAGCACAAGGGATTACTACGGTACAGGCCTACGACCTATTCGAATCAAAACGGCACCTGTTCATGCTTCTGTGAATTGGTACTATCTGGAAAATGTGTTGCCAATGCTAAATAGTAAATCACATGCAGATCATTTCACATATACATATAAGTTCACACAATAAACAACCTACAATAATATCATAAATCATTAAGACGAAAAGTACAATACAATAAACATCCTACAATAATATCATAATTCGTTAAGACAAAAAGTACAATAAAACAAATTAGCTAAATACGTTATAGATAGAAATAGTAAAACGATCAAACAACGCTAAGTGAAGATAGGCAGCTTCTATGGAAAGCAATAAGCAAGTTTGAACACACATTGAGACCATTCACTGAGTAAACTTAACGAAGAGCTTGTTAGTATTTCCCATTCTCCTTCGAGGCCATTTCTTATTTCACAATATTTGAGGCCAGGCCAATTTCCAGATTTTTTTTCCATCACCCCCATATCAATTAGCTTCAAGAAGTAATCAGCGGCTTTGAGCCTCATCTGAAGATGTGCCTCTACGTACACGGGCTGGCAAATAGAAAACATTGCATCAAAGAGCAGTACTGAGTTCTCCACCAAACCATCTTCTTTAAATGTTTCAAACAACACTTTTTCAACGTTGGTAGCCGGAAACAAAACCCCTGTTCTCAAATCATCAATGTTGAATGGCTCTAGTATAGCATCTTCAAAACCTCGTATTACAATGCTAAACTTGCTTGATAAATTGACTGCTTCCCTCAACTCAAGAAAGAACAAATGATCGATGGGACGATTCACCACCCGAGTTAGCACAATTTTCTTGGGAGCAATGGTTGGAAACAAGAGTCTAGGCATATTTACGCTTGTGTACAGGAAAGTAAGTAATTTGGGAGCATTAACTTGTATATATGTTGGCCTGAATTGACCCAATCGTATTTCACATCTCTGCAAGGAATTGGACCTGATATCCAAAATGTCCACCTCACACTTTATGATATCAAGGGTTAGCCTCTCAAGAAAAGGAAACTTGGTATTGATAAGGTTACAAAATCCATCAACATCGAGGGTCACACCAATTAAAGATAACTCTCTCAAGCTCCCTATTGAATCTACAAGGGATAATACAGGTGTATGTAGTATCCTTGATGAATTGTATAAAAGTGAACACAGACGTGGAACATCAGAAATTTCTAAATTCGCATTATCATAACGACTACGTGGAGCTATTTTTAACTCTTGAAGATAAAAGAGGTTATTTACCGTTATTTTATCCAAGCCTTTCGGAAGTCTAAGGTTGATCTTTTCAAGTAACTTACAAGTAGATAGTAAGTTATGAAGCACCTCTTCCTGAATTATGAGGACATTAAGCAACTCTAGCACTCGCAAGTTCACGCAAACGATCAAAGGATTACTACTAATGTGAATGGGATAGTTGTGGAGAGGGTTCAACATGTGAAGGAATGAATCGGCTTTTATCCTTAATGTATTAAGGTTCTCACTTGAGAAAATCTCATCGGGCAAAGTAATCGAAGCAACGTTATTAACGACCGCGAGGCAAAGCTCCTTAAGAGTACTTTTGGAAGCGACACATTTAATAAGCTTTTCAGCACATGTGGGCGACTTTGGCTTGCGGATGACAAAGTGAAGATCACATGTTATAATTGGTATGTTGTCCCTGTGATACCTTCCTAAAGTCCGTCCGATCAAACTCAAGTAGCTTCTTTCTTGCTGTTTAGTTAAAGACTTTCCGGATTGGCAAAACCTGAGAGTGGGGATGGTAGACCAAGCGTGTAGCCATGACTTGGACAAGACGCAGGTGCGGGCTGCATCTTTTGGCGGCAACAATGCTTGAATATGATGAATCAACTCAGGTACATCTTCTAGTTGCCGTCTGTGGGTCTCCTCCATCTGCAACAAGAATAACAAAAGACAATCAAAGAAGGTTATGTTTAATATACAAAATAACTACAATTTTGTTTAGTTAAACAGTTTAAACGTTAGATAATTAGAATAAGAGCCACCGTCTAATAACCCGCAAAAAGACGCAACATGTTGACTTGATTATGTATCCATTTGTTTAAGCTTATTTATGGGCTTACGAGCTTATATGTGTTTTCGGTTTATATTGCATAAGCTCAAATTTTTTGGCTTATTTGAAAATTATGGGCTATAAGTTTGTTATGACATAATATTTAAGCTCGTAAGTCTCAAAATAAGCCAAAATATAGGGCTTATGAAACATAAGCCGAAAACATATAAACTCATAAGCCTTTAAATAAGCTTAAACAAACACCCCGAAGAAACCTCCTAGTCCTCAACAACTTTGCATCTAAGCTAATAGAGTGAAATCTAAACGACGATATCATTAAATTTGGTTGCCTCTGGGCTGCTGGTGACTCGTCAACCAATCAGTTCTGTATCCACTAGAAAGAAAAAAGAAAAAGAAAAAAAAAAAGAAGAAACGAACTTTGCAACAATGCTTAAATACAACGATATCATCAAATTTATTATACTTACCAACGTTAACTAATACATAGTAATGAAGTAAACATCAATTCAAAGTATGTTAAGCTAAATTACCGTGAAACTGAAGATAGTAAAACGAAGGGGGTGTTTGTTTTAGCTTTTATAAGGGGCTTATGAGCTTGTATAGCTAAAAGAAGCTCATTAAAGAGGAGCTATAGCAAAGGATGATTTTACCCTTGTTGTAAACTCTAAGGGTACTTTCAAATACATTTTTTTTTGGTCATTTTATCATCATTAGCTAGCGTAAACACTTTGAGACTAACATTTATTAGTACCTTGAACATGGCAAAGTGAATTTTCTAGTACCCTCAACTTATAATGAACTTATAAAGGTGCAACATGGTATGCTTAACATGGCTAAATAAAATTCACATAAGGGTACAAATGGAGAAACAAGCCTATTTGAGACTAACATTTTAAGCTTATTTATGGGCTTACGAGCTTATATGTTTTCGGTTTATATTGCATAAGCTCAATTTTTTTTTGGCTTATTTGAAAATTATGGGCTATAAGTTTGTTATGACATAATATATAAGCTCATAAGTCCCAAAATAAGCCAAAATATAGGGCTTATGAAAAATAAGCCAACTCCAGGTAAATGCTTTTCCCAGCTCAAAGGCGATGCCTTTAAATAAGATTAAACAAACACCCCGAAGAAACCTCCTAGTCCTTAACAACTTTGCGTCTAAGCTAATAGAGTGAAATCTAAACATCAAATTTGGTGGCCTCAATTACTTAGTATGCGTCAACCAATAATGTATCCACTACCCAACCTTGTTTTATTTTACTTACCAACGTTAACTAATACATAGGGGGTGTTTGTTTTGGCTTATATAGCCAGCTTATGGCTTCGGGTTTATGTTTCATAAGGGCACTTTTTGTAGCTTATGTCATAATGAACTTATATAAGGATTATAAGCGTCGAAAAGTTTCAAAATAAGTCACAAAAAGTGAGGTTATGAAACATAAGCCCAAAACCAAATAAGATGAAGCTTACACATACGCAATAACGGCTTCGTAACTGACTAAACAAAAACATAAATCACACATTATATTTTAGTGGTAACAATCTAACCTCAACATATAATTTTCAGCTAAATTAAGTTAAACTAAAATCAGCTACAGCTCACACGTGCCCTAGGGTAGCAAATCAGATAAAAAAATATACACAAGTAAACAAAATCAAGCTATAAACAACATAATGAGATTCGATATACCAATTTGTGATGAGTGTAGATGAGCGGAGATATGGTGGTCAAATTTTGGGGAAATATGAGTCAAGAGACTACTTGTATAAGGCAATTTGGTACTCTTTTATGAGTCATGCACACAAGCCTAAATTTAAACCTAATGCATAAATTACTTGTACAATTGCATTAAGTACTTTCTCTCTCTAAATTCTCGCCACTCAATTTTTTAAATCAACCAATCAAATTATTAGGTTCATTTGTATTAGTAGGTATAACAATTATTTTTCCTCTTTTATTCATAACAAAAATCATTTTACAATCTAACTTTACATGAAGGCCCTTGTAATATGGAAGTTTTACCATAAAGGCGTTCATATTTTATCATTAGAATTCCGTGCATATTCATCGCAAATTTGTTGTCCACATTTCTTTTTTTGAGTTGTCAAAATTAGTTGTCTATTTTGAAAAATAAATATGAACAAGTCTACATATTATCCTCGCTTATAGTTATTATTACAAACTTTATAAAAGTTATCAATTAATTAATTAAAAGTAAAACTGTTATTTTGCAAAAAGTAAGTGAGAGAAAGATGTAATGATTGTATTTATCTTAAACTGTGTGTTTCCTGTCGATAAATATTTTAGGACGGAATGAATAAAATGGAATGAAGTTGATTTTAAAGTTTTTTTCTCTTTTTCTTTTTCTTTTGTTACATCATTCTCTTTTCTTTACGACTCAGAAACACAATATAAAAAGGTAATTTCTTCTTCCTTTGCTCTTTACTTCTCTTTTTTTCATCTTCATTTATTTTTTTATTTTTTATTTTTTTTTTCCGTTCTATACTCGGGATTAAGAAAAAAATATTTTGCACTTGAAAAATCATGGTTACCAAAAATGAAAAAAAATTAAAGAAAAACGATAACATGATAACAAAGTTTTGATAAACATTTTTAAAGAACTAAAGATGTGAACCGGACAAAGTACGCTTTGACTTCACAAATATGTCAAAAGACAACATTTGATGTTGACACGGGGCTCACGATCTGAAAAGGTTTATGAGGGCTTCCGAGGTTCATAAGTGGTTTACAAAAGGTTCACAAAGGGTTGCAGGGGCTCACAAATGGGTTACTTTTTTTTAAAAATCAAATGGATACTTTTACCGAGTTCCCTATAAGAAGTAAAAACACGAGTATGTAAGCAAAGAAAATGTAACAAAATTTACAAATTACGTTTGACTATACATCTCCTTCACTAGAGTATTAAATAGTTACCACAATCATTTAAATATTAAATTAATTATTATACAGACTCGGTCTACCTAAACCAACATTGTCAATTCAAAAATCAAAAACGTCTGAAAACAGACGAAAACGTCTAAAAGTGGATGAAAACGTAAAAAAAAACGGATGACAACGTATGAAAACGTCTAAAAACGGACGAAAATATATGAAAACGTAAAAATACATACGAAAACGTCTAAAAACGGACGAAAATACATGAAAACCTAAAAAAACAGACAAAAACATATGAAAATGGCCGAAAACGTAAGAAAACGTCTAAAAGTGTAAAAAGACGTCTGAAAACCTATTTAAAATGGACGAAAACGAAAGAAAACGGACGAAAACGTATGAAAACAAACGAAAGCGTAAGAAAACAGACGAAAACGTATGAAAACGGACGTAAACGGGCGAAAACGTAAGAAAACAGTAGAAAACGTATGAAAACAGCCGAAAACGTATAAAAACGGACGAAAACGTCTGAAAACAGACGAAAATGTCTAAAAATGGACGAAAAGGAAAAAACAGACGAAAACCTAAAAACGGACGAAAACGTCTAAAAACAGACGAAAACTTATATAAACGTATGAAAACGTACAAAAACGTATGAAAACGTCAGAAAACGGATGTAAACGTACGTAAACGGATGAAAACAGACGAAAACGTCTGAAATCAGACGAAAACGTAAAAAAAGGACGAAAACATATTAACACGGACGAAAACGTATGAAAGCAAAACAAAAAATGAATAAAAAAAACGTGAATTTAAAATTAAAAAAAATAATAATTAAAAAAACGTGAACTAAAAAAAATGAATTTATAATAAAAACGTGAATTCCAAAAAAAAAAAAAATGTTTTGTTAATAAATAAGAAAGACAAAAAGACAAAGAAAAAATGAGAAAAAAAACATGGACTTAGGTTTTCATATTAAATCTTAGGTTTATCTCCACCATCAGATCAAACTAGATGGATGATGAAGATTTGCCCTTGTAAACACTATAATAAAAGTAAGCATATGAAAATTCCACATTTAATATATTTTCAAAAAAGCAACATTATAGGACCTTATTCGTAATCACTTGCCAAATAAGTATTAAATACAAAAAAAAATATAGAGTTTCAGTCTGAGACTTATATTTCGGACTTGTAGCATTCAGGAGTTGATACATAAAAATTGTTCAATAGGAATCTAAACCGTAATATATCACGTGTAATAGCATAACTTATAAGTCGAATATGGTTTAAAATATGTATAAACGTACAATTTGTATACCTTGTATGAAAATTACACGCAAATGAAAACATATTTTGAAATGGGAATCTGGGGATAATTTTTGCAATTTACTTTATATATAATGATAAATAAAGTCAATAAAAAATACAACAGAAAAGCCATTAACAAAAGATAATACAATTGGAAAAAATAAATTCTGCATATGACTTTAGTAGTATATGGTTGAAAGAGTGAAAAAAAAATAGTTAAAAAGGTCAAAACATGTAAAGACTAAGGGTGCGTTTGGTTTGCTTATAAGAATCACAATGGATATTGGTATGATAATATGATGGTATGGAAATGAGTTTGATAGTTCAAAAAATGTTGTTTGGTTTATATATTTGGGTTTGAATATTGTTTAATAAATATTAACACATTTCCTAATACTAGGATTCCAAATAACAGCCATCTTAGTTGTTTCTGATTCTAAATCTCTGTAAAAACCGCAAAAACATAACAACTCATTAACGGAACAACCGAGTGCTCTTGTGTCTCTTAATGTTGAAAAGCTGTCGTTTGAAACATATCGGGATGATGGTTTGGTGGAGAACTCAATACAGCTCTTTGATGCATTGTTTTCCATTTACCAACCCCTGTACGTAGAGGCACATCTTCAGATGAGACTCAAAGCCGCTGAGTACTTCTTGAAGCTAATTGATATGGGGGTGATGGAAAACAAATCTGGAAATTGGCCTGGCCTCAAATGTTGTGAAATAAGAAATGGTCTCGAAGGAGAATGGGAAATGCTAACAAGCTCTTCGTTAAGTTTACTCGGTGAATGGTCTCAATGTGTGTTCAGACTTGCTTATTTCTCTTAGCGCTGTTTGATCGTTTTACTAATTCTATCTATAACGTGTTTAGCTAATTTGTTTTTTTGTACTTTTCGTCTTAAGGATTTATGATCTTATTGTAGGATGTTTATTGTGGGAGCTTATATGTATATGTGAAATGATCTGCATGTGATTTACTATTTAGCATTGGCAACACATGGAACGGTAGCAGACTAGTCACAATTTTTGAAGCAAAGCACCCTCTAATAAACTAACGTGCTTAGCACTTGGAGCATTACATTCCTACAATTCAAAAAAAAAACATCCGTAAGGAGAATGAATCCACACGCCAAGCGATCAACAAATATTTGCATAATACATGATCAGCGTAAAGATCTTCTGGGTGGTGGGACCACCAGAGGGAGGACCTGAGACACCGATCTTTGAGTTACGTTAGTGAAGCTGTGAAGGATGGCTATTAGGATACGACGTGTGAAACGTGCAGACACGACAACATTGTAATCTCTCAAGGCCTGGTTGGCGGTAACCAAGACGAAAGCGACTATCTTATATATCCCATGTGGACATCAAGTTAATTGTAGGTGTTCTTCCATAGTTCAATTATGTTGATACAAAAGTTGGACGTTCCTGATTTGGAGCTCCGGTTCTCGTACCAATTGAGAATTGCTGCTTGAGACCTGCGCACTAAGAGACAAGAAACACCGTTAGGCTTACCGTGGGATTGTCTCCCACGATTATCCTCCGGCGTGAGAGTAAGTAATCGGTTTAGGGTTTAAGGAGTTTTAGGGTTCTGAGATCGTACCTTAAACGAGGGGTATAATTCCCTTTATATACGCACGGAATCCTTGTTGGTTCCGTGTTCCCCAACTTTCGGCGTATCCCGCCTAAGTTGGTTGGGAATGATTATCTTCTTATTTTAGGAGATATCGGATATCTATTCCGTAAATAGATTTGGGCTTGGGCTTTCGTGAGCCCAAGCCTTTATTGATATTGGCCCAAGTCGTGCTGGACTTGTAAGTATTGGGCTGTGGTCGGGTTCATGGCCCGACACCAGACTATACGTCATCATGTCCCCCCAGTCTAGTATGCGCAGTGCGTAACTGCGGATGCTAGACTAATGATCGTAGTCCACAAAAAACAAATAATGTACGAAACGTATCCAAGAAGTCATACACCTACCCGTAGGTGCAATGTATCGAGACATCCATGTGAATAGTCAAGGCCTCGTTAATCGGGGGAAAGTTACTGCCCTGTTGTCACATCAAGTCATCTCAACCACACAATGAAGACTAGTGGAAACCACGTGGCGCCAATCGTGTGGAAGAGGAGAAGTATATAACTTGGGGATTCATTTTCACCGGATTTCTCACAGTAAAAACACCTTCCGCCCTTTCTAAAGCAAATTAAGAGTCGTTATCCAAAAGCAACCAACCACAAAGGTAACCGCGCGTGCGTGATAGCAGAAAAGCATATCACCATGGTGAAACAGTTGTCTGACTTCACCTCCGACCTTAATTTGATCGATCTGATGGAATTTACCTCAGATTACTTTATACCCCGGGATGTGCATCCAGTGGTTCCGGATGCGCGTGCCACGATTGCGGATTTCCCCGAAGGGAAAGTGGGTGTATACACACGGCTATTCGAATTTGCGAATCAACGTGTGCCCCTGTCCCGCTTTCTATGCGATGTGTTAAATTATTATACACTACACATATCGCAGTTACACTGCATCGGCGCGGCCAAAATTACTAATTTCGAAGTAAATTGCCGTTTGCTGGGGATTAATCCCACCATCAACCTATTCCGCGCCTTTTACCACACTACGTGGGCGCATGGGTGGGTAACTTTTTCGAAACGCGCCGGTAGACTGCAGTGCTATACAGATAAATTAGACGCCCTTAGGAATTGGAGGGAGTATTTCTTCTGGGTAGATGATACATGTTTCCCGTGGAATTATGAGTTCTATACTCGAGGAACACTACAGAGGGATGAGTGCCCATTGCCTGGGTCTTATAACGTCGAGGATGCGGAATTGATAAATGCGAACCGCATCCCTATTAGTGCATATCCTGAGGGATTTTTGGTGCACATGGGGATCAGCCGCAATTATTTTGGCCCCGAAGATGAGATCCCTATCTTTTTAGACGCCAATGGCCAGGGTGGGTACTTATTCCTCCGTACCTCTGCGTATAAATAATGTAAGAGTAATCTTCCGTCTTTTTTGCGCATTATATAACCTGTTTGTATATGTGTTTTGTCTTGCGCAGAGATGGATCTATTCACTGTCGTACAGCTAGCGAAGCCCGTATCCGTAAAGACAGGAGTAAGACCATTGAGGGATGACGAGGAGCCCATCTTAGCTGCAACTGAAGGGCGTGTCGTGGAACTGACTGCAGGGGATACAGGGACTAGTTCCTCCGTTGCAGTGGAGGCAACACCGCTACAGAGCCGTCCCAATCCTGAGGTAACGTCACTGGTAGCGCAGTCAGCGCCCATAGCTGGAGCTCATCCTGAAGAGGAAGAGGAAGAGGAAGTTGCGCTTAGTCGCAAAAGGACCCGAGGAGATCATGGTGCGGGCCCGTCAAGGAAGAAGCGGCCCGTGATTCAAACTGTGGAGTTGTCCTCCACTGATGAAGCATCGTCGCACCCATCTGCCGATGATGCGGAGCCAAAGTAAGTAACACCATATATATATAACCTTTTGTCAGTTGGTGAATGTGCTATTTGTGATTCTAATGTTGCACGGGTGATCATTCGCAGGGTGGAGCAGGTCATAGTGTCACCTCCTAAGGCTAGTCCGACACGCTCAACGCATTCTGAGCCGCAGAGCCAGGATAAGGAAGACCAGTCCGATGCAAATGTGCCGCTGGGGCAATTAGTTGAAGAATTGGTTCAAGTTTCTGCTCACCAGGCTTCGCTGATTGTGAAGTTGAAAGAGCGAGTATCTGATGGAGAAAACCAAGACTCCCAAAAGGACCAAACTATTTCTTTGCTGGAGGCGCAACTGGCAAGTACCCGGGCACAACTAGATAGCGCCCATGCAGAGGCCAAGGTCCTGAGCACATACGCTCAAAAACAGGCTGAGGACAAGATGGCGCTAATGTGCCAAATAAACCAAGAGCGTGCTGATGCTGCCAAGTATAAGTCTGCGTGCTGCTGGGCACTGAAACATCTGGAACAGGGTAAGGACAAAATGTTTGCGCAATTAGGGGAGCTTGGAGAGACTGTGAGCTGGTCCTTAGAGGTGCAAGAGGCAAAGCTGCGTAAGCTAAGCATCGAGTACGACGAGGAATTGTATCCGCAGCTGATGTCTGTGATAGCGGAGCGCAGGTGGCTCATAGGCCATGGTCTGCGCCTAGCTGCCCTGAGTACCCTGGAATCGCCAGAGGTAGTCAATGCCTTCGGGGAGGTAGTGCAGTGTGCTCTTGAGCGTGGCAAATCAGAGGCGATTGAAAAGCTACACGAAGCCAAACTGTTGGAGACGCCCCTTGATAAGGTACCCAATTATGACGCTGAGTCATATGAGCATTTGGTCGCTGCCATGCAGAAAATGAAAGACTTGGAGCTGCCAATGATATCGGAGCTTGAGCGCGATCAAGATTACCCAATAAACGTGATTATGACAGGGTTAACTTTGGCGCGTCATCGTACTGAGGATGTCGAAGCACAGCCGGACTTTCATTTGAAGCCCCATGGGTCGCAGCTCCAAGTTCCTGTGTTTGCGCGTCCCAGGGATAGTCAGAATCCCTTTGCATTGGAAAAAGAGGTACCTCTAAAGGAGGTTTTGGAGGCGCATGCGACCCGTCTCGCTAAGAAAAAGGGTATCGCAGGTAAGGCCATTTTGTGTGGGGTTGGTGCGGCCCATTTGCCAAGATCTGATGGGGTGCCCGTAAGCGTGGCCACCGTATCTTGTAAGGATGCAGGTATGTTGAAGGACGTTGGCGTAGCCAAAGAAGCAACGAGTCACACTGGTTCTTCTGTACTTAAACGCTGTAACAGCTGGTAGTTGACATGTTCAATGTCTTTTGTAATAACTCGTGGTTATAAATGTTTCTTTTTTACCGCTGTGGATGTAATGTAAGCCTATATTTTTTGTCCTTTGTATGTATAAAGAAAAAAGCGTGTAGGCCACTGCAAATGTGGGAAATTCATAGTCGTGTATGAAAATTATAGTATACTTGGAAAATAATTCTAAGTATTTAAGCATAATCGTGTATGTTATGATTCACAGCGTACTGTAAATATCTTATTAAGGAAGCAAGTATCTTGGTTCCCTAGTTGTTAAACGTGCATGTGTGCATTACTGCGCAACCGTCGTGGGATGCGCACATATCTTATTCCAACGTCTTGAGAACAAGGTGTTTAACAAGGATGCGTGATCCAGTATTGATGGGTTTGCAACCCTCTTACTCAACAAGTTAGTTAGTAGGTCAACTTATCCTTTTACCATCGTGGGTTTATTCGTAGTGCATGCACGCCATCGTGGGCAAAATAAAAAATTGTTAAAGCATACTGTATATGGAGATAACAACTTAAAATGTGTCGCGGAGTTAGCTAGAAACCGCGACGTTTTTGTTAATACTTGCAAGTTTATCAGGAAATAACAAAGAAAACAGTAAATATGAAAAATAAAAACTGAGTACATGAATGTTTATTGAGCACTGAAAGTGCGGAGTGTCTGCGCGCTATGCCGTAGCTATTCCTATAGGTAGCACCTCTTGAGGTTGCTGATATTCCATGTGCGCGGTAGGTCACGACCATCCAAACCTCGTAGTCGGTACGCGCCTGTGCCCGTTGCTTCAGTAACCTCGTAAGGTCCTTCCCACTTTGGTCCGAGCTTACCTGTATCTGCAGCGTGGCTTGCCTCATTGGCGCGGTAGACAAAGTCGCCTGGTCTGAATGAAACACTGCGCACCTTGGCATCATAGTATCCTTTCATTTTTGATTTCGACCTTGCCTCCCGTATGGCCGCGCGTTCGCGTCTTTCTTCCAGTAGGTCCAAGTCGACACGTCTTTCGTCGTCATTTGTAGTCACATTGATCTCCGTAGTGCGGATAGTTGGCATGCCGATCTCAGTTGGTATAACGGCTTCTGTCCCGTATACTAGAGAGAAGGGGGTATCCCCCGTGCTGGTTTTAACTGAGGTGCGGTGCGCCCATAGTACATGTGAAAGTTCTTCAACCCACCTTCCTTTGTGTTTGTCCAAACGTGCTTTGATTCCTTCACCCAGACTTCGATTTGCGCGTTCGAC